>CM060971.1:37831468-38391468 GCA_030765045.1 Tenodera sinensis
AACAATTTGGTATAAATCGGCGCTGGGAGTCCCTAGAGACGCATGGGCACAGCTTAGGTTGGATTCGAGGAGGTCGTTGTTTCGCGACAATTCGCTGCTTAGATGCATTTTCACTGAACTTTCGACATCCTCCGATTTGTAGAAATTTGGAATAAATCTGTCCCTGGAGATCCCCATGGACGCCTGGGCACTGTATTTGTTGGATTCGAGAAGGTCGTTGTTTCGCGATAATTCGGTGCTTAGAAGCAATTTCACTAAAATTTTCGACATTCGCCGATTTGAACAATTTGGTATAAATCTGTCCCTGGGGGTCCCTAGATACCCCTGGGCACAGTTGTGGTTGGATTTGAGCAGGTCGTTGTTTCGCGATAATTCGCTGCTTAGAAGCATTTACAGAGGAATTACGCGAATATGTCATACCGAGTGTTAAAATTTGAAATTAATGTTTCACTTTTTTTACTGAGGAAAGATTATGCTAGATACTCCAAAGTATCTTATGAAGTGAAAAATAAATGTTTTTAACGTTAATATGGGTTCAAATTTCACTTCTTACCCATATATTTCCAAAGCACTAAAAATGAGCGCGAATAACGCTGATTTTCATATCAATATTTCAGGAGATATGTACAACTGTTTTAATTTTTTTCTTCTGTACATCACACAATGGCTCTTCGTCTTCGAAATGTGTATATGGCTAACAATTTTCGACATTTATAAATAATCCTTAGAGCCTCTTTAATTATTACTGTGTGTCAATGTCAGTTAGTCACAGTAAATAAGGATAAAGTCCTCTGGAGGGAAAAGTAATAGACTGAAGTAAATATCCTTTTTGATTCTGCGTCATTACAATATAACAAATAAGTAAGTATCAGAAAGTTTTCCTCTATAGTCATTAGTTTTCCCACAAAACACGTGACTAACGGACAATTAGTGCTGGCGCCCTGTGGTCGTCGTACGCGTACAGTGCTTCTGAGACTTCAGTCAGCATAGACGTATCAGTCCGTTTCTGACTCCATGGCTAAAACACCAGCCCAAAGACAACGTAAATACAAACAACGTCTGAAGGAGCAAGGCAGTTATGCACAATGGAAGGAAAAAATAAAAGTGACTATGAGGAAAGGAAGAGCAATACCGAAACAAACAAAACAAGGAAGAGAACACCTCAAAGCTGAATATAGGAGATATAAGCAAGCACAGTGGGCAAGACAGAAGATAAGAGACCAAGAAGGGATTGATAAGGATTCAACATCATCCGCTTTCAAAAGCAAACGGTATTTCGGAAAGTGCAGAAAACGTGTTGAGGAAGCATTGCCGCAATCTCCACGTAAAAGAAAAGAAATTATTCGAAAATTAGCAGTTGAAGAGGGATTACATGTTGTAAAACTAAAGCATTCTGTTCCGGTATCAGGAAAACAACTATCAGAGGAACTTAAAAGTGCAATCATCAAGTTCTATCAGGATGATTCAATATCTTACCAAGCTCCTGGAAGAGATGATTTTATTGAAATCCATGTTCAGGGAGAAACAAAAGAAGTTCGCATTAGGTATCTAGTGGTAACATCAAAAGAAGCACATGCACTCTTTCTACAAGACCGAGTAGAAATATGCGTGGGGTTGACAAAATTCGCTGAATTACGCCCTGGTCACGTGCGTATTCAAAGTCAGATCCCACATTATGTGTGCACATGCATTATACATGAAAATACGAAGTCTCTTCTCAAAGCATTGTGTAAAAATCATGTACTCACTGAGACTGAATTTCGTAAGTTCATAGCACAAGTGGTTTGTGATCAGAAATTGAGTGAATGTGTGCAGGGAGGATGCTCAACTGCCCGGGATTGAGTGGAGAAGACATTTCGGATAAACTTGCTAATTCTCCATGCGAATGGAAGCTGTGGAGTTCACGTAATGGAAGAATGGAAATAGAAGTTAAAAATGGGTCTGTAAAAAACTGCATTGAAGAACTGAGCAATTGCCTGCCACGTTTCCTAAATCACGTTTATGTAAAAAGACAGCATTCCGAGGCCTTTAAGAAGGCTCGGGAAAATGTTGCAATTAGTGAAGCTGTGATACAGATCCACTTCTTTGAGAACTACACATGCAAGGAGCTGCCCACTGGAACAATACACAGATCTCAATATTTACTGCTGTTGCCTGGTATAGGAAAGAAGATATTGGTGAAATTCAGAAACAATATTTTGCTTTAGTGTCTGATTATATATCGCATGACAAATATGCAGTTGATATTTGCTTAAGGAATATATTTTCGGAAATATTGGATATTGTTCCGAATCTTGAACTTCTGAAAGTGTTTTCTGATGGAGCTGCTTGTCATTTTAAGCAGAAATACACATTGAGCCATGTGACATATCTTTCCGAAGTATTTGGGATCCAAATTGAATGGCACTTCTTCGAATCCTATCACGGAAAGGGGGCAGTAGAAGCGATTGGAGGACAAGTGAATAAGATGGCATGGACAGCTGCGAAAGCAGGAAACAGGATTCCGAGTGCTGAAGAATTTGTTAATACTGTTAGAAAGAAAACCAAAATATATGTTCTTGAAGTTTCTCTGCCTGAAATTGAAGAAGCAAAAGAATTTCTTGACAAAAGATTTGAACGCATTTCACCTATGCCGTCCAGTCAGCGGGTTCATTATGTGAAAGTATTAGCAGAGCGTATAGTATTAGGTTTAAATGTTGTGGAATATGATTTTCTTTCATGTGCGGAAAGTGTCAGAATAATGCACAACTTTCGGAAATAAAAACAGTGTAGTGATATACGCGTGTACTACGAGGCTACTGCATTTAGCGTTCCTGCACTATAAGGAGTCCAATCCTGAGTGTGTTACAGGTATGTGCTGTGTGCTGCGCTCTCATGTGTCGTCTTTGTTATGGTTTTGACTCAGCTTTTTATACTTGCAATGACGTAACTGTGATAAGAAATGAGAGCTGTCAACATCTGTTTATTCTGTTTGTGTTGCATGACTTTAATGCTTCTCCAAAGGATATGATTCTTCTCAAAATGATAAATACAATTACACACCTCTATGTATTACATGTATGTAACGTATAACACGTATCACTATGATTTACCATATGTTATACCATGTAAAACAAAGACAAAGTATTACAATTTTCGCAAGTGTCAGTTAGTCACAAACTCATATCAGTTAGTCACGCTGACCTTTGAATAAATATCTCCAGATGAGAATAACATATCAAGCCTTTCTTCAGGTCATTTGAAAGCTTAGAAGTTCCTCTCTCAAGTGATTTTTCAGAACAAATCAAATAAGAAAACGTTTGAAGTTGGACCTGCAGTTGACAAAAATGTCAGTCACGAAAAGTTTAGCGCTCATTATTAAATAATTGTTTCAATTTGTAATGTTTTTTATTCCCTATCACAACCGCCAATGTATTCTCTTTCATCGTATGTCGTTAAAATAACATTTTTACACCTATATTGACCTTTAGACAGATATTTTAAGAAGAAGATGTAGTGTTAATGTCAGTTAGTCACACGCGGAATTGCTCTACATTGAAATTTTCGACATCCTCCGATTTGAACAAATTTAGTATAAATCCATCCGTGGGGCTCCCTAGAGACGCCTGGGTACTGTTGTGGTTGTATTCGAGCAGGTCGTTTCTCCGCGATTATTCGCTGCTTAGAAGTAATTACATTGAAATTATCAACATTCTCCGATTGCAAACAAATTTGGTATAAATCCGTCCTTGGGGCTCCCTACAGACGCCTGGGCACTGTTGTGGTTGGAATCGAGCAGGTCGTTGTTTCGCGATAATTCGCTACTTAGAAGCAATTTCACTGAAATTTTAGACATTCTCCGATTTGAACAATTTAGCATAAATGGGTCCCTGGGGATTCCTAGAGACGCATGGGCACAGATTTGTTTGGATTCGAGCAGGTCGTTAATTCGCGACAATTCGCTGCTTGGAAGAAACTTCACTGAAATTGTCGACATCCGCCGATTTGAACATTTTGGCATAAATCGGTCCCTGGAGATCCGTAGAGACGCCTGGGCGCTGTTGCTGGAATCGAGCAGGTCGTTGTTTCGCGATAATTCGCGGCTTAGAAGCAATTTCACTCAAATTTTCGACATTCTCTGATTTGAACAATTTGGTACAAATTGGTCACTGGGGGTCCCTAGGGACGCCTCGGTACAGTTTTGGTTGCATTCGAGCAGGTGGTTGTTTCGCGATTATTCGCTGCTTAGTAGCAATTACATTGAAATTTTCGACATTCTCCGATTTGAACAATTCTGGAGGTCCCAAGACACGCCATGGTACAGTTGAGGTTGGATTCGAGGAAGTCGTTGTTTCGCGATAATTCGCTGCTTAGAAGCAACTTCAATGCAATTTTCGACATCCTCCGATTTGAATAAATTTGGTATATATCTGTCCCTGGGGTTCCCTAGAGACACCAGGGCACAGTTGTTTAATTCGAGCTGGTCGTATTTCGCGATAATTCGCTGCTTAGAATCACTTTCACTCAAATTTTCGACATTCTCCGATTTGAACAATTTGGTATAAAATAGTCCCTAGGGGTCTCTAGAGACGCCTGGCTAAAGTATTGGTTATATTCGAGCAGGTCGTTGTTTCGCGATAATTCGGTGCTTAGAAGCAATGTCACTGAAATTTTCGACATTCTCCGATTTAAACAATTTGGTATAAATCTGTAACTGGGGGTCCCAAGAGACGCCACGACACAGTTGTGGTTGGATTCGAGTAGGTCGATGTTTAGCGATAATTCTCTGCTTAGAAGCAATTACATTGAAATTTTCGAAATCCTCCGATTTGGAAAAATTTAGTATAAAACGGTCCCTGGGAGTCCCTAGAGACGCATGGGCACAGTTTTGGTTGGATTTGAGCAGGTCGTTGTTTCGCGGAAATTCGCTGCTTAGAAGCAATTTGACTCAAATTTTCCACATTCTCCGATTTGAACAATTTGGTATAAATCTGTCCATGGGGGTCCCTAGAGACGCCTGGGCACTGTTGTGGTTGGATTCGAGGAGGTCGTTGCTTCGCCATAACTCGCTGCTTAGAAGCAATTACCTTGAAATTTTCGACAGCCTCCGATTGGAACAAATTTAGCATAAATCCGTCTCGGGGTTTCCCTAGAGACGCCTGGGCACAGTTGTGGTTGGATTCGAGCAGGTCGTTTTTTTGCGATAATTCGCTGCATAGAAGCAGTTTCACTCAAATTTTCGACATTCTCCGATATGAACTCATTGGTATAAATTGGTCCCTGAGGGTCCCTAGGGACGCCTTGCTATAGTATTGTTTGGATTAGAACAGGTCGTTGTTTCGCGATAATTCGCTGCTTCGACATTCTCCGATTTGAACAAATTTAGTATAAATCCGTCCCTGGGGCTCCCTAGAGTTGCCAGGGCACAGTTGTGGTTGGATTCGAGCAGGTCGTTGTTTCGTGATTATTGGCTCCATAGAAGGAATTTCACTGAAATTTTCGAAATTCCCCGATTTGTACAATTTGGCATAAATCGGTCCCTGGAGGTTCCAAGAGACGCCACCTCAAATTTGTGGTTGGATTCGAGGAGGTCGTTGTTTCGCGATAATTCGCTCCTTAGAAGCAATTTCAGTGCAATTTTCGACGTCCTCTGATTTGAACAAATTTGGAATAAACCTTCCCTGGGGGTCCCTAGAGACGCCTGGGTACAGTTGTTGTTTAATTCGAGCAGGTCGTTGTTTCGCGATAATTCGCTGCTTAGAAGCAATTTCACTCAAATTTGCGACATCTCCGATTTGAACAATTTGGTATAAATCGGTCCGTGTGGGTCCCTAGAGACGCCTGGGCACAGTTGTGGTTGGATTCGAGCAGGTAGTTGTTTCGCGATAATTCGCTCCTTAGAAGAAATTTCAGTGCAATTTTCGACGTCCTCTGATTTGAACAAATTTGGAATAAACCTTCCCTGGAGGACCCTAGAGACGCCTGGGAACTGTTGTGGTTGGATTCTAGCAGGTCGTTGCTTCGCGATAATTCGCTGCTTAGAAGCAATTTCACTGAAATTTTCAACATCTCCGATTTGAACAATTTGGTATAAATCGGTCCGTGTGGGTCCCTAGAGACGCCTGGGCACAGTTGTGGTTGGATTTGAGCAGGTCGTTGTTTCGCGATAATTCGCTGCTTAGAAGCAATTTCACTGAAATTTTCAACATCCTCCGATTTGAACAATTTGGTATAAATCGGTCCCTGGTGGCCCCTAGAGACGCCTGGGCACAGTTGTGTTTGGATTCGAGCAATTGGTTGTTTCGCTTTAATTCGCTGCTTAGAGGCAATTTCACTGAAATTTTCCACATCCTCCCGTTTCAACATATTTGGTATAAATCGGTTCCTCGGAATCCCTAGAGACCCCTGGGCACATTATGGATGGATTTGACCAGGTCATTCCTTAGCGATAATCCGCTGCTTAGAAGCAATTTCACTGAAATATTCGACTTTCTCCGATTTGAAAAATTTTGAATAGATCGGTCCCTGGGGTTCCCTAGAGACGCGTGGGCACAATTCTGGTTAGATTCGAGCACGTCTTTGTTTCGCGATAATTCGCTCCTTTTAAGCAGTTTCACGTACATTTACGACCTTCTCCGACTTGAACAATTTGGTATAAATCGGTCCATGGGGGTCTCTAGAGACGCCTGGGCAAGGTTTTCGTTCGATTCGAGCAGGTCATTGTTGCGCGATAATTCTCTCCTTTTAAGCAATTTCACAGAAAATTTCCACATTCTCCGATTTGAACAATTTGCTATAAGTCGGTCCCTGGGGGTCCCTAGAGACGCCTGGGCACTGTTGAAATTGGATTCGAGGAGGTTGTTGTTTCGCGATAATTCGCTCCTTAGAAGCAATTTCACTGAAATATTCTACTTTCTCCGATTTGAACAATTTGGTATAAATCCGTCCATGGGGGTCGCTAGAGACGCCTGCTCACAGTTTTGGTTCGATTCGAGCAGGTCGTTGTTTCGCGATAATTCGCTCCTTTTAAGCAGTTTCACTCAACGTTTTCGACATTCTCCGATTTGAACAATTTGGTATAAATCGGTCACTGTGGGTGCCTAGAATCGCCTGGTCACAGCTGTGGTTAGATTAGAGCAAATGTCGTATATATCGGTCCCTGGTGGTTCCTAGAGACGCCTGGGCGCAGTTGTGGTTGGATTCGAGCAGGGCGTTGTTTCGCGATAATTCGCTGCTTTTAAGCAGTTTCACGTACATTTTCCAGTTTGTTCGATTTCAACAATTTGGTATAAGTCGGTCCCTGGGGGTACGGAAAGACGCCTGGGCACTGTTGTGGTTGGATTCGAGCAGGTTGTTTTTTCGCCTTAATTCGCTGCTTAGAAACAATTTCACTGAAATATTCGACTTTCTCCGATGTGAACAATTTGGTATAAATAGTTCCCTGGGGTCCCTAGAGACGCCTGGGCACAGTTTCGGATGGATTCGAGCAGGTCGTAGTTTCGCGATAATTCGCTCCTTAGAAGCACTTTCACTCAAATATTTCTCTTTCTCCGATTTGAACAATTTGGTATAAATCGGTGCCTGGGGGACCCTATAGACGCCTGGGCACAGTTGTGATTGGATTCAAGTAGGTCGTTGTTTTGCGATAATTCGCTGCTTAGAAGCAATTTCACTGAAATTTTCCACATCCTCCCAATAGAGCAAATTTGGTATTAATCGGTTCCTCGGGGTCCCTAGAGACGCCTGGGCAAAGTTGTGGTTGGATTGGAGTAGGTCGTTGTTTCGCATTAATTCGCTCCTTATAAGCAATTTCACTGAAATTTTCCACTTTCTCCGATTTGAACCAATTCGGTAGGTATAAATCGGTCCCTGGGGTCCTTAGAGACGCCTGGGCACATTTTGGTTGTATTTCAGCAGGTCGTTTCTGGATTATCCGCTCCTTTGAAGTTATTTCACTCAAATTTTCGTCACTCTTCGATTTGAACAATTTTGTATAAGTCGGTGTCTGGGGGTCCCTAGAGACTCCTGGGCACAGTTCTGGTTCAATTCGAGCACGTGGTTGTTTCGCGATAATTCGCTCCTGGATATTGTTTAGTTTAGCTTACGCGATGACTTGGTCAGAATTTCGGCAAAGTCCCACTCGGCTGTGTGTGCGAATGGTCACGAAATTTGCCGAAGTTGCTGTGTTAATGCAGCGCTGCCAACTGCAGAATGTCCCTAGGAGTTTGTTGCCAATAGTAAGTTTGAATGTTTTTGCGGGAGCCGGCAGTATGCTGTTGACCTTCTTAGAAGCAACTAGTACAATGGCTAGGTTTATCAGTATATTGGATTTGGCGCCTCTGTGCTTAAATGAAAAGGCATGCATGCAGTTCCTGTACGACGAGGGCCTGTTGAGGACTCGAATGCTATGCAGGGAATGTGATGCCGTGCTAAACCACTCGAAAATTAAAAAAAGAAAATAAATAAATAAAAATAAATAAATAAATAAAAAAGAACGAGTTTCCACCCTTTGAGTCTGGAAGTTAAAACTTCAGCTTGCAGTTTAGACAGATTTAAATCCCGAATCAGGTCATTAAGGTCTTGCTGATTGGGAAAGTATGGTTCTGATGAACAGCTACTGGCTTCATATGTAAGATCATTTTTATTTTCATCTGAATCATTTTGAGTTTCAGTTAGGTCAGAATCAGAGTTATCACTTAAGGTTGTATCTACATATGCTGGTACGGGGAACTCTTCACTGTGTAAGACAGGTCTCATTGCAAATTGCAAATTCGGATACTTAACTGTATATTTTGTTTTAGATGTGATTCCTTTAATATTTGTCAAACAAAAATAACAGTCAGTTGAATTATCCTTCGGTTCCCTCCAAATCATGGGAATTGCAAATGGCATCTGATGTGTACCATTTTTCCACCCAGTCAGCAGTCTAACACACGAAACACAGCATGTATTTGGGGCCCAGCTCTTATCAAAATCACCAACTTGACAGCCAAAGTAAAGATGATAACACTTTTTTACAAGTGGGGTCATATTTCGCCTCTGAGACTTGAAGGTCAGCTCACCACAAATATAGCAGAAATTATCTGCATGATTTACACACTTTCTTGGCATGATGAAAGCATTAAGCACTGAAATACAACATGCACAACATACACAATACACTTCTAAACAGAAAGGAAATATTTCACTAGTGAACAATGTCACAGTCAGCTCAATACTGACACGTCACAATGCCAGACAGGTCTGAGCATGTCTAAACATGAATGAACCTGCACAGTCTTGTTTTGTGGTGCTTCAGCGTGATATTACAAATAATTTCAATAAATACGGCTTGAGTAAAATAGCTACATATGAGGTAAAGGTTCCTATGACAGGTCAAAGAAAACGATAAAATCATATTTTGAAAAGTAGCTTTCACAGAAAAACTATGCCTGATGGGAAAACTCTGACTACATATCTGAATTCAGGATGAAAAAATGCACTAGATTCACTATTCAGATTTCTTGTGAAAAAAATCTTGTCGACCAGTGTAATAATACAATAAAATAATATAATATAAAATAAATAAAAAAGAACGATAAATAATAATAATATAATAAATATAATACATATAATATAAATCAAATAACATTAAAAATAATAATATAAAATAAAATAAATAAACAAAAAGAACGATAAATAGTAAACATAATAAAAATATAATAATATAATAAATATAATAACATTAAATAATAAAATAATAATATAAAATAAAATCAACAAAGAAGAACGATAAATAATAAACATAATAAAAATATAATAATATTAATATATTATAATATAAATATAATAAATATAAGTATAATATATAGTATTATTTATAAATAATAATATATAATATAAATGTAATAATAATAATAATCATCATAAGGTTCCTGAGAACCTTCAGGTAGCTTTGGGTGATCAACAATATCACAAGGTTTATCAGTATATTGGATTTGGCGCCTCTGTGCTTAAATGAAGAGGCATGCATACAGTTCCTGTACGACGAGGGCCTGTTGAGGACTCGAATGCTATGCAGGGAATGTGATGCCGTGCTACACCACTCGAAAATTAAAAAAATAACATAAATAAAAAATAAATAAATAAACAAATAAATAAAAAAGAACGATAATTAATAAAAATAATATAAATATAATAATATAATACTATTAAATATAATATATAAATAATATAATACAATATTAAATAATAATACAATAAAATAATATAATATAAAATAAATAAAAAGAACGATAAATAATAAAAATAATATAAATATAATAATTTTAATATATTATAATATAAATATAATAAATATAGGTATAATATATAGTATTATATATAAATAATAATATATAATATAAATGTAATAATAATAATAATAATAATAATAATAATAATAATAATAATAATAATAATAATAATAATAATAATAATAATAATAATAATAATAATAATAATAATAATAATAATAATAATAATAATAATAATAATAATAATAATAATAATAATCATCATCATCATCATCATCATCATAAGGTTCCTGAGAACCTTCAGGTAGCTTTGGGTGATCAACAATATCGCAAGAAAATCATCAAGGCATGCAAAGTTAATGTTTAAATTCAATGTAACCTTTATGATTTGTTTTTTTGTTTCCTCCTAATAAATAAATATTAACAAATAATAATATAATAAAATAATATAATAATAAAGAACAAGCCAGCGTATCGTGGACCAAGTAACAAGGCAATAAGGATAATGTACACAATAATTCGAATGTACAGAATCCACAACAATAGTATAAGAGCAAAATAATGTACACAATGAGTAAAAAAATAATGTACAGAATCGAGTGAGTGCATTTGTGTTTAATGTGTTGGCAACGAAAACTAGTGTAGTGTAAAAAGCAATGTTGGCAGATGTGAAAATCGTCTGCTAGTCATGCAGTGAAACTTCGGCAAATTTCGTGACCATTCGTACACACTGCCGAGTGGGACTTGCCGAAATTATAACCAAGTCATCGCGTAAGCTAAACTAAACTAGCAGAGTATTACACAAAATGTTTGTAAAGACGTTAGTGTTGTGGTGCAGATCGCTACTGCTCAATATCTTTGTAATGACGTCAGCGTTCTGGTTCAGAACACTATTGCACAATATCTTTGTAATCACGTTGGCGTTCTGGCCCAGAACTCTATTTCACAATATTTTGGTAAAGACACTAGTTTTCTGGCCCAGAACACTATTTCACAATATCTTTGTAATGACGTAGGTGTTGTGGCCCAGACTCCTATTTCACAATATCTTTATAATCACATAGTTGTTCTGGGCCAAAACACTAATACACAATATTGGTAATGACGTTAGAGAACTGGCCCAGAGCACTATTTCACAATATGTTTGAAATCACATAGGTGTTCCGGTCCAGAACACTATTACAAACTACTTTTGTAAAGACGTTAGTGTTCTGATCCACAACACTATTGCGCAATATCTTTATAACCACATATGTGTTCAGCCCAGAACCCTATTAAAACCATTTTTGTAAGCACGTTGGTGTTCGGGTACAGAACAACATGACACAATATCTTTGTAATGACATAGGTGTTCCGGCCCAGACTACTATTACACAATAGTTTTGTAATGACGTTAGTGTTCTGCCCCAGAACACTAGTACACAATATTTTCGTAATGACGTTAGTGATCCACCCAGAACACTATTTCACAAAATATTTGTAATGACTTAAGGGTTCTGGTTCAGGACAGTATTGCACAATATCTTTGTAATTAATTTGGCGCTCTGGTCCAGAATACTATTAGAATTTATTTTTGTTAATGACGTTAGTGTTCTGGCCCAGAACACTGTTTCACAATATCCTTCCAATGACGTAGATGTTCTGGCCTAGAATAGAACTACATAATATAATTGTAAATTGGTTGGTGTTCTGGTCCAGAACGCTATTTCAGAATATCTTTTTAATGACATAGGTGTTCGGGCCCAGAACACTATTACACAATATCTTTGTAACCACATAGGTGTTCTGGCCCCCAAACCTATTACATAATACTCTCGTAATGATGTTATTGTTCTGTTCGAGAGCACTATTTCACATCTTTGTAATGACGCTAATCCTCTTGCCCAGAACACTATTTCAAAATATGTTTGTAATGAAAGAGGAGTTCTGGCCCAAAAGCCTATTACAATTTATTTTTGTAAGGACGTTTGTGATCTGGCCCAGAATTCTCTTTCACAATGTATTTGTAAACACATTGGTATTCTGTCCCAGGAAACTATTACACAATATTTTGGTAATGACATTAGTGATATGGAACAGAACAACATTTCATAATATCTTTATCATCACATAGGTGTTTTAACACAGAACAGTATTACTCAATGTTTTTGTAATGAAGTTTATGATCTGGCCCAGAACTCCATTTCACAATATCTTTGTAAACACAGGTGTTCTGGCCCAGAACACTATTACACAATATTCTGGTAATGACGTTAGTGAACTGGGCCAGAACACTATTTCTCAATATCTTTTTATCACATCGGTATTCTGGCCCAGAACACTATTACACAATATTCTTTAAGGCCTTTGGAGTTCTGGTCCAGAAGGATATTTCACAATGTCATTGTTATTACATAGGTGTTCGGGCCCAGAACACTATTACACAATATCTTTGTAACCACATGGGTTTTCTGGCCCTCAACACTATTACAAAATATATTTGTAAGGACGTTGGTGTTCTGCTCCAGAACAACATTTCACAATATCTTTGAAATTACATAGTTCTGAACCAGAGTAAAATTACACAGTCCTTTTGTAATGACGGTAGTGTTCCGGCCCAGAACACTATTACAGAGTATTTTTGTAAGGACGTTGGGTTTCTGGCCGAGAACACAATTTGAAAATATATTTATAATGACGTAGGTGTTCTCGCCTAGAGCCCTATTACACAATATTTGTAAGGCCGTTGGAGTTCTGGTCCAGAACGATATTTCACAATATCATTGTTATTACATAGGTGTTCGTGCTCAGAACACTGTTACACAATATCTTTGTAATCACATAGGTGTTCCGGACCAGACTACTACTACACAGGATTTCTGTAATGACGTTAGTGTTCCGGCCCAGAACACAATTACACAATATTTTGATAAAGACCTTAGTGTTATGGCCCAGAGCACTATTTCACAATATTTTATATTCACACAGGTGTTCTGGCCCCGAACACTAGTACCCAACATTTTTTAAGGACGTTGGTGTTCTGGTCCAGAACGCTATTTCACAATATCTTTATAATGAGACAGATGTTGGAGCCCAGAACACTATTACACAATATTTTTGTAATGACATAGGTGTTGCTGGCAAGACTACTACTACTACTACTACTACACGATACTTTTGAAATGACGTTAGTGTTATGGCCAAGAACACTATTTCAAAATATCTTTGTAATCACATGAGTGTTCTGCCCAAGAACACAACTATAATATGTCTCAACCTAGTTTCATCCAGTTGTAAACATCTGGGCGGGAAGAGAGACAGAGACAGAGATATTGGAACAGAAAACGGTTAAGCTGTTGATTGGTTTGGCGAAGATAATGGGCGTTTTCTTTTATTTGCATACGTACGATAAACCCCTCCTTTAAGTACAGTATTGTACGTAAGTAGTTTTCTGATCACTGCTCTGCGCGAGCTAATTTGGGACCCAGAAAAGTATGCAAATGTTTCGATTCTTATAAACGTAAATAGGCCCACATTTTATCTTTCTGCTTCACATACCACATAGATGTGTTCTCGGCTCGTGACTTCTGAAGGGAATATATATGTACATAATATGATATACGGATTAGACAGAAGACAGGTGAAATTATACACACTATTAACGTATTATGTTAAATTAAGCTGCATTTTACTTAACAATTACTGAAGGATACTGCTGTTATATAATAGTTTTGCATTCCTATACCAGGCAATTCTCCCGCAACGAGGTTTGTATCGAGTTGAATGCTGATTAAGATGTTTTTGTTTATAGTGTGGAGTTGCTTCTGATATTTAACACTGTGTTTCCTGTACATCTCGTGGACCTCACAAGGCCAAGGACACTTATGTATATGCAATTTAAAATCAGTAAGCTTTTCATCATGGAACAGGCTGGTGCTTCAGCCGAAATGAAACACAATCGAGGCAAACCTTTAAAAAGTGGTGAGAGGCGAATGATCGCGCATTGTTTCGCATTACTTAAAGAAAGAAACCCGGAATCGTCTATAAAAAAAACATTGAGAAAGAAACTAGTGATCTCCTTGGTGTTTCCACAAGTAGTGCACACAGTGTTAGAATGGAACAGCAAGCATCCGGAACTCTAAGAACACCGGAAAAATCATAAATGCAAACAGCGCGTGGAGAAATACGACGATTTTACGAAAAGTGCTATACGCAGTAAAGTTCATGGTTATTTTTTCAGAATTGAACCGCCGACTCTAAACAACATTTTGCATGCGGTAAATTCTGACACGGACTTGCCGAATTTTTCACAAAGTACTCTCCACCGTTTGCTGATAGATATTGGATTGAAGTTTCAAAAGCGAGGCGGAAATCAGTTATAGTGGACAGAGAGGAAGGAATCCGATTAAAGGTAACCATTATGTTACTGCATGATTCTATTAATATTCCAACTGATAGATTTAATAAATTAATGTGTAACCCAACTCTATTGTTTAGAAGTTAGCGCCGCTATATATACTGCTAGTGTTGCAAAACTTTTGTGCGTGCCTGTAGGTCTAACACGTGGCGAGCTGAGTCAGCTCCGCCTTGTTGTTTACAGCAGGACTGAACTAGGCTGAGACATGGTATACACAATATTGTTTTAATGACGTTTGTTCTCTGGCCCAGAACAGCGTTTCAAATATCTTTGTAATGACGTGGGTGCTTTTGCCCAGAACACTATTACACACTAATTTGTAACAACATAGGCGTACCAGCCCAGAATACTACAACACAATTCTTTTGTAGTGACATTAGTGTTCTGGCCCAATACAATATTTCACAATTACACAATATTTTTGTAAAGTCTTTAGTGTTTTGGTGCTGAACGCTATTGCACAATGTGTTTGTAATCACGTTAGGTTTCTCATTCAGAACACTATTGCACAATATATTTGTAATGACGTTGGAGTTATGCCCCAGAACACTATTACACAAAATCTTTGTAATTATGTACCTGTTCTGGACCAGAACACTATTACACAATATTATTGTAAAGTCGTTAGTGTTCTGGTCCAAAACACTATTTCAAAATATCTTTGTAATCACATGGGTGTTCTGGACCAGAACGCTTTTACACAATATTTGGGTAATGACGTTAGTGATCTCGACCAGAACACAATTTCAGAATATCTTTGTAATCACATAGGTGTTCTGGCCCAGAACAGTATTACGCAGTATCTTTGCAAGGACGTTAGAGTTGTGGTCCAGACACTATTTCACAACATCTTGGTAATGACATAGTTGCTCTGGCCCAGGATGCAATTAAACAATATTTTCGTAATGACGTTAATGATCTGGCCTAGAATGCTATTTCAAAACATTTTTGTAAAGAGGTTATTGTTGTGGGCAAGAACGCTATTGCTCAATATCTTTGTAATGACGTCAGTGTTCTCGTTCAGAACACTTTTGCACAATATCTTTGTAATCACGTTGGCGTTCTGCCCCAAACTACTATTACACAATATTTTTGTAATGACACTAGTGTTCTGGCCCAGAACTCTATTTCACAGTATCTTTGTATTCACATAGATGTTCTGGCCCAGAACACTGCTACACAATATTTTTGTAATGATGTAAGTGTTCTGACGCAGAACAGTATTTCACAATATCTTTATAATGACGTTAGTAATCAGGTACAGAAAACTGTTTCAGAATATCTTTGTAATGACATAAGTGTTGTGATCCAGATCACTACTATACAATATTTTTGTAATAAAGTTAGTGTTCTGGTTCAAAGCGCTATTGCACAATGCCCTTGTAATGACGTTGGCGTTCTGGCACACAACTCTATTTCACTATATTTTTGTAATGACGTAGGTGTTCAGGCCCAGAACACTATTACGCCAAATTTTTGTGAGGACGTTGGTGTTCTGGTCTAGAACGCTATTTCACAATATCTTTATAATGACATAGGTGTTCCGCCCCAGACTATTATTACACAATATTTCTGTAATGACATTAGTGTTCCGGCCCAGAACACAATTACAAAATATTTTGGAAAAGACGTTAGTGTTATGGCCCAGAGCACTATTTCACAATATTTTGTAACCACATAGGTGTTCTGGCCCAGAACACTAGTACGTAATATTTTTGTAAGCACGTTGGTGTTCTGGTTCAGAACGCTATTTCACAATATCTTTATAATGACACAGGTGTTCGGGCCCAGAACACTTTTACACAGTATCTTTGTAATGACTAGAGCGAGGACATATATCCACTGAAGAAGAAATCAGGTTGACTGCACGGCGAATTGCTTGCTTGACGTCATCACTGCTACCTCGAACTGAGGGGTGAACAGCGTGCTGTGGTTCAGTATGACAGCTGTACCGTACAGATAGGGAGTGTTATATTCTGTGCGATCCGTGTTTACATACGAGGTGAATAAGGTCTTCAGCTTTAGGTGATGGTAAATTAAATAAGTTATTTAAAGAATTTGGAAGAAATAATTTCGTATTGAATGGCGATACGATACAATGTAAGTTATGTTATTCACAAATTAGAGATTCCAAGGAGAAACGGAAATTTTTGAAACAATATTGTAATACCAAAAACATAAAGCACTTGTTGCAGCATCAAAGAATAAAGAACACGACCATTTGTCACTTCAATCGGAGTTTTTTAAGACATGTGCAAAATAGATAATGTAAAATCATGTAATGATCCTGGCTACGCTAGAATGGTTCATATAAAATTGATTTACAACAGCTAAACAAAATGTCATCTACGTATGACGAACACAATGCAAAATATCTTACGTTTGCTCCCGTTACATCATGTGACGTTGAGAGAAGTTTCTCGCTGTATAACCATTGTTTAGATAACAAGTTTTACTTTTGAACAATTTAAAAATGTATTATTGTTCACTACAATATTTTTGAGGAACGAATAGATGACGATATGAACTGATGTAAATGAACTAGAGCTTCTTACACAGCCCTGCCCTTTTGTTTACATGTTCTGAACTCCTGAGCTACGCCGTTTGCCAGTCACCACGGAGCGTGTATAGTACGAGCGCGCGAACATTGTAAGCGATGGTATATTTATCCTCGCTCTAGTAATGACATAGGTGTTGCGGCCAAGACTACTACTACACAATACTTTTGTAATGACGTTAGTGTTCTCCGCCAGAACAATTTTACACAATATTTTGGCTAAGACTTTACTGTTTTGGCCAAGAACACTGTTTCACAATATATTTGTAATTACGCAGGTGTTCTGGCCCAGAACACTATTTCACAATAACTTTGTAATGACATAGTTGCTCTGTACCAGAACACTATTACACAGTATGTTTCTAAAAACGTTAGGGTTCTGATCCAGAACACTATCTCAAAATATCTTTGTAATCTCATAGGCGTTCTGTCCCAGAACACTATTACACAATATTTTAGCAAGGACGTCAGTGATCTGGCCCAGAACACTATCTCACAATATCTTTGTAATGAAGTAGGCGTTCCGGTCCAGAAGAGTATTGCAAAAAATTTTTGTAAAGACGTTAGTGTTGTGGTCCAGTTCGCTATTGCTCAATATCTTTGTAATGACGTTAGCGTTCTGGCCCAGAACACCATTTCAGAATATTTTTGAAATGACATTGAATTTGTGGCCCTGAACTCTATTACACAATATGTTTTTAATGAGGTGGTCCATTGGCCCAGAACGCTATTACACAATATTTTTGTAAAGACGTTAGCGTTCTGGTCCAGACCGCTATTGCACAATATCTTTCTAATGACGTGGGGGTTCTGGTTCATAACACTATTGCGCTATATCTTTGAAATGACGTTGGCGTTCTGTCCCACAACACTATTACGGAATATTTTTGTAAGGATGTTTGTGTTCTGGTCCAGAAAGCTATTTCACAATATCTTTATAATGACACAGGTATTCGGGCCCAGAACACTATCTCACAATATCTTTGTAATGACATAAGTGTCCAGGCCCAGACTACTATTTCACAATATCCTTTTAATGACGTTAGTGTTCTGGCCTAGAACAATATTTGACAATATCTTTGTAATGACATAGTTGTTCCCGCACAGTTCACTATTACACAATTTCTTTGACATAAGGTTAGCGTTGTGGCCCAGAACACTATTTCACAATATATTTGTAATGACGTAGGTGCTCTGGCCCAGAACGCTATTACACAATATGTTTGTAATGACATAGGCGTTCCGGCGCAGACTACTATTTCGCAATATTTTGGTAAGGTCGTTACTGATCTGTTCAAGAGCTATATTTCACAATACGTTTGTAAACACATAGGTGTTCTGGCCCAGAACAATATTACACAATAATTTTTAAAGTCGATAGAGTTCTGGTCCAGAACATTAATTCAAAATATATTTGTAATCACATACGTGTTCTGTACCAGATCCCTTTTACACAATATTTTGGTAATGACGTTAGTGATCTGGCTCAGAACACCATTTCAAAATATCTATTACACAAAATTTTGGTAATGACGTTAGTGATCTGGTGCAGAACACTATTTCACAGTATCTTTGTAATGAGGTACCGTTTCTGTCCCAGAACACCATTACACAATATTTTGTAAGGAAGTTAGGGTTCAGGTTCAGAACGCCATTGCACAATATCTTTGCAATGTCGTTGGCTTTCTGGTCCAGAACAGTATTTCACAATATCTTTGTAATGACATAGGTGTTCCGGCCCAGACTCCTATTACACAATAGTTTTGTAAAGACGTTAGCGTTCTGGCCCAGAGCTCAACTTTACAATATGTTTGGAATTACATAAATGTTCCGGCCCAGAAAAATATTACTCAACATTTTTATAATGATGGCGTTCTGGCCCAGAACACTATTTCACAGTATTTTTGTAATAACGTTTGTGTTCAGCCCAGAACTATGTTTCACAATATCTTTGTAATTACGTATATGTTCTGGGCCAGAAAACTATTTCACAATATCTTTGTAAGGATATGTGTTCTGGCCCAGAACACAATTACACAATATTTTGTAAAGTCGTTAGTGTTCTGGACAAGAACACTATTTGGAAATATATTTGTAATCACATAGGTGTTCTGGCGCATAAAGCTATTACACAATATTTTTGCAATGATGTGAGTGTTATGGCCCAGAACACTACTTCACAATATCTTTGTAATGGCATTAGCGTTCTGGCGTAGAACACTATTTCACAATATGTTTGTAACGACATAGGTGTTCTGGTCCAAAACGCTTTTACACAATATTTTGGTAACGACGTTACTGAACTGGCCTAGAACCCCATTTCACAATATGTTTGTAAACACATAGGTTTTCTGGCCCAGAACACTATTACACAATATTTTGATAATGACGTTAATGTTCTGGCCTAGAACACCATTTCACAGTATCTTGGTAATCATATAAGTGTCGTGGCCCAGAACAGTATTTCAGAATATCTTTGCAATAACGTAGGTTTTTTGGCCCAGAACACTATTAAACAATACCTTTTTATGGTCGATGGTGTTCTTGTCCTTAAGGCTATTCGACAATATCTTTATAATGACATAGGTGTTCGAGCCCACAACACTACTACACAATTCCTTTGTAATGACGTTTTTGCTCTAGTCCATAACAATATTTCAAAATATCTTTGTATGGATGTAGGTGTTCTGCCCCAGAACACAATTACACAATATTTTTGTAAAGTCGTTAGCGTTTTGTTCCAGAACGCTATTGCACAATGTGATTGTAATGAGGTTAGGCTTCTGGTTCAGAACACTATTGCACAATATCTTTGTAATGACTTTAGTGTTCTGGCCAGAACATTGTTTCACAATATCTTTGTAAAGACCTAGGTGGTCTGGCCCAGAACACTATTTAACAATATCTGTCTAGTGACATAGGTGTTCTGGCCCAGAACAATATTACACAATAATTTTTAAAGTCGATAGAGTTCTGGTCCATAACATTAATTCAAAATATATTTGTAATCACATACGTGTTCTGTACCAGATCCCTTTTACAAAATATTTTGGTAATGACGTTAGTGATCTGGCTCAGAACACCATTTCAAAATATCTTTGTAATCACTTAGGTGTGCAGGCCCAGTACAAAAGTACACAATATTTTTTAATGACGTTAAGGTTCTGGCCCAGAACACTACTTCATAATATCTTTGTAACGACATAGGTCTTAATTGTTCTGGACCAGAACGCTATTGCACTATAGCTTTGTTATGACATAGGTGTTCCGACCCAGACTACTATTACACAATGTTTTTGTAAAGACGATAGTGTTCTGGTTCAGAACGCAATTGCACAGTGTCTTTGTAATGACGTTAGGGTTTTGTTTTAGAACACTAAAGCACATTATCTATGTAATGACGTTGGTGTTCTGGTCCAGAATGCTATTCCACAGTATCTTTATAATGGCACAGGGGTTCAGGCCCTGACTATTATTTAACACTGTTTTTATGCTGACGTAAGTGTTCTGGCCCAGAAAACTATATCACAATACTTTGGTACAGAAGCTCGTGTTTTGGCCCAGACCACTATTTCATAATATCTTTGCAATCACGTAGGTGTTCAGGCCCTCAAAACTATTACACATTCTTTTTAATGTTATTTATAGGGTGTTCAGGCCCAGAACACTATGTCACAATATCTTTGTAATCACAAAGGTGTGATGGCCCAGAACACTGTTACACAATATTTTTGTACTGACTTTGATGTTCTGGGCCAGAACACTTTTGCACAATATTTTGGTAAAGACGCTGGTGTTATGGCCCAGAACACTATTTCACAATATCTTTGTAATCACATACGTGTTCTGGCCCAGAACACTATTGCACAATATTTTTATAAAGACGTTAGTGCTCTGGACCAGAACGCTATTGCACTATACCTTTGTAATGACATAGGTGTTCCCACCCAGACTACTATTACACAATATTTTTGTAAAGACGATAGTGTTCTGGTTCAGAACGCAATTGTACAGTGTCTTTGTAATGACGTTAGGGTTTTGTTTTAGAACACTAAATCACATTATCTTTGTAACGACGTTGGTGTTCTGGCCCAGAACGCTATTCTACAATATCTTTATAATGACGCAGGCGTTTAGGCCCTGACTATTATTTAACACTGTTTTTGTACTGACGTAAGTGTTCTAGCCCAGAAAACTACATCACAATATTTTGGTACAGACACCTGTGTTCTGGCCCAGAACACCATTTCACAACTTTTTGTAATAACGTAGGTGTTCTGGCCCAGACCGCTATTTCACAATAGCTTTGTAATCACATTGGTGTTCAATCTCTGAATACCATTACACAATTTTTTTTAATGTTGTTAGCGTTCAGCCCCAGAACACTATGTCACAATATCTTTGCAATGACATAGGTGTTCTGGCCCAGAACGATTTGACACAATATCTGTGTCATCACATAGGGGCTCCGGCCCATAACACTATTACGCAATAATTTGGTAAATGCGCTTGTGTTCTGGCCCAGGACACTATTTCACAATATCTTTGTAATCACTTAGGTGTTGAGTCTCTGAAAACTATTTCACAACAATTTTTTATGCCGTTAGTGTTCTGGTCCAGAACGCTATGTCACAACAGCTGTGCAATGACATAGGTGTTCTGACCCAGAACACTATTACACACTATTTTTGTAATGACGTTAGTGAACTGGCCCAGAACTTCATTTCACAATATGTTTGTAAACACATAGCTTTCTGGCCCAGAACATTATTATACAATATTTTTGTAGAGACGTTAGTGTTCTGATCCAGAACGCTATTTAACAATATCTTTGTAATGACATAGGTGTTCAGACCAAGAACATTATTATTCAATATCTTTGTAATCTCATTGTTCTTCTGGCCCAGAATACAATTACATAATATTTTTGTAATGACGTTAGTGATCTAGACCAGACCACTATTACACAATATTTTTGTAATGATGTTAGTGTTCTGGCCCAAAACACTGTGCCACGGTATCTTTTTAATGACGTTAGTGAACTGGTCCAAAACTCTGCTTCACAATATGTTTGTAAACACATAGGTCTTCCGGCCTAGAACACTATTAGACAATATTTTGGTAATAAAGTTTGTGAACTGGCCAATAACACTGTCTCGCAACGTGTATGTAAACACATAGGTTTTTGGCCCAGAACATTATTACACAATATTTTTGTATTGACGATGGTGTTCTGGCCCAGAACACTGTTCCAGAATATTTTTGCAATGCCGAAGGTGATCTGGTCCACAACACTATTACACATATTTCCGTAAGGACGTTGGTGTTCTCGTCCAGAACGGCATTTCACAATATCTTTGTAATGACACAATTATTCGGGCCCAGAACACCATTATACAAAACCTTTCTAATGACATATATATTCCGGCCCAGACTACTATTACACAATATTTTGTAATGACGTTAGTGTTCTGGCACAGAACTCTATTTCACAATATGTTTGTAATCACATAGATGATTTGGCCCAGAAATCTATTACAGAATATTTTTGTATTGATGTTAGGGCTCTGGCCAAGAATGCTATTACACTATATCTTTATAATGACGTTAGTGTTCTGACCCAGAACACTTTAACAATATTTTTGTACAGATGTTAGTGTTCTGGGCCAGAGCACCTATGGCATTACAAAGATATTGTGAAATAATGTTTTAGGCAAGGTCACTAACGTAATTACAAAAATATTCTGCACTTGTATTCAAGGCCACAACACCTATGTGATTAACGAATATTGTGAAATAATGTTCTGGACCAGAACACCAGCGTCCTTCTAAAGGATTTTGAAAAACCTTTCGGGGCAAGAACACCTATGTCAATACAGAGATAATGGTCAATAGTGTCCTAAACCAGAACCCTGACGTCATTACAAAGTTTTTGTGAAACAGTGTTCTGGCCCAGAACACTAACGTCATTGCAAAAATATTGTGTAATAGTGGTCTGGTCTAAATCACCAACGTCATTACAAAAATATTATGTAATTGTATTCTGGGCGAGAACAAGAATGACATGACAAAGATATTGAGTAATAATGTTCTCGGCGCAAACACCTAAGTCATTACAAAGATACTGTGAAATAGTGTTCTGGCCCAGAACACTAACGTCATGACAAAAGTATTGTGTAATAGTAGTCTGGGCAGGAACACCTATGTAGTTACAAATATATTGTGTAATAAATAGTGTTCTGGTCCCGAACACCTGTGTTTTTATGAATATTATGTGAAATAGCGTTCTGGTCCAGAGCACCACCGTCCTTACAAAAATATTGCGTAATTGTGTTCTGGGCTAGAACAGCTGTGTTTTTATCAACATATTGTAAAATACCGTTCTGGTCCAGAACACCAACGTCCTTACAAAAATATTATGTAATAATGTTCTGGGCCAGAACAACAATGACATTACAAAGATATTGAGTAATAACTTTCTCGGCCCGAACGCATATGTCATTACAAAGATATTGTGAAATAGTGTTCTGGCGCAGAACACTAACGTCATGACAAAAATACTGTGTAATACTAGCTTGGACCGGAACACCTATGTAATAACAAAGAGTGAGTGAGTGAGCGATTTGGGTTTAAGGACCCGTCGACAACTAGGTCATTAGGACCCGAAGTTCGAAAATAAAAACAACTAAATTAGTAAAACCTCACCCCTAAAAAGTTAAAACGTCAAACTTAAAATAACTAAAATAGAAAGTTATAAGTACTAAAACGTGAGTTAAAAAGACTAAAAGTTAAAACTGGTAAAAAACTTAAGCTTGTAACACTGCTAAATAGCAAAAACCACCCTAAAATCCTAATACCGCCAGGAAAAAATGCACCTTACACTTCGTTGCCAAAACCAATGTTGGCAACAAACCGCAGTTTTGCACTTACAGCTACTGGGTCGTTGCCTAAAACAGAGCACAGTGCAAGACGCAGGCCAACGGACTGGCGCTCACGAGTGTATTGCGGACAATCAACAAGGACATGTGCGACAATTACAAAGATATTGTGTAATAGTGTTCTGTGCCACAGCAGCTGTGTTTTTATAAAGATATAGTGAAATAGCGTTCTGGACCAGAACACTAACGTCATGACAAAATTATTGTGAAATAGTGTTGTGGGCCAGAACACCTACGTCATTACAAATATATTGTGAAATAGTGTTCTGGGGCAGAATACGAACGTTATTACCAAAACTAAGTTTATAGTTGTCTGGGCCGAAGCACGTATGTCATTACAAACATAATGTGTAATAGTGTTCTGGGCCAAAACACCTATGTCATTTCAAAGATATTGTGAAGTAGTGTTCTGGTCCAGATCACTAAAGTCATTACAAACATATTGTGTAATTGTATTCTGGGCCAGAACACCTACCTCATTACACAGATATTGTGAAACAGTGTTCTGGGCCAGAACAATAACGTGATTACAAAAATCTTGTGTAATAGTGTTCCGAACCAAAATCATAACGTTATTACAAAAATATTTTGCAATAGCGTTCTGGACCTAAACACTGACATCTTTATAAAAATATTGTGAAAAGGCGTTCTGGGCCGGAATACCTACATCATTACAAAGATATTGTGAAATAGTGGTCTAGCCAAGATCACTAACGTCATTTCAAAAATATTGTGTAATAGTTGTCTGGGCCGGAACACATATGTCATTACAAAGATATTGGGTAACAGTGTTCTAGGCCCGAACACCTATGTCATTACAAAGATATTGTGAAGTAGTGTTCTGGGGCAGAACAATAGCGTTATTACAAGAATATTGTGTAACAGTTGCCTGGGCCGAAACACCTATATCATTACAAACATATTGTGTAACAGTGATCTGGGCCCGAGCTACTGTGCCTTTATAAAGATATAGTGAAATAGCTTTCTGGTCCAGAGCTCCAACGTCCTTACAAAAATATTGCGCACTAGTGTTCTGGGCCAGAACACCTATGTCATTACAAAGATATTGTGAAATAGTGTTTTGTGACACATCACTAACGTCATTACAAAAATATTGTGCAATTGTATTTTGGGCCGGAACATCTATGACATTACAAAGATATTGAGTAATACTGTGCTCGGCCCTAACACGTATGTCATTACAAAGATATTGTGAAATAGTGTTCTTGGCTGCTACACTAACGTCATGGCAAAAATATTGTGTAATAGTGTTCTGATCCAGAACACCTAAGTCATTACAAAGATATTGTGAAATAGTGTTCTGGGGCAGGATACTAACGTTTTACAAAAATTTTGTGTAATAGTATTCTGGGCCGGAGCACCTAGGTCATTACAAAGATATTGTGAAAGAGTGTTCCTCGCCAGAACACTAACGTCATTACAAAAATATTGTGTAATATTTGTGGCCAGAGCGCCAACGTCTTTACAAAATATTGTGCAATAGCTTCTATGGGCCAGAACACTAACCTCATTACTAGAATATTGTGTAATGGTAGTCTGCACCGGAGCACATATGTCATCACAGAGATATTCTGTAATAGTGTTCTGGGCCCGAACAACTATGTCATTACAAAGATGTTGTGAAATAGTGTTCTGGCCCAGAACACTAACATCATTACAAAAATATTGTGTAATTGTGTTCTGGGCCCGAATGTGTGTATCATTATAACGATATTGTGAACCAGCGTTCTGGACCAGAACACTAACGTATTCATCAAAATATTGTCTAATAGTGTTGTGGGCCAGAACACCTATAAGGTTACACAGATATTGTGAAATATATTTATGGGCTAGAACACTAACGCCTTTGCAAAAATACTGTGTAATGGTGTTCTGGGCCAGAACAGCTATGTGATGAAAAAGATATTGTGTAATAATGCTCTGGGCCAGAACACGTACGAAATTACAAATATATTGTGTAATAATGTTTGGTCCAGTACACTACCAACATTAAAGAATATTGCGTAATTGTGTTCTGCGCCAGAAAAACTATGTGATGACAATGATATTGTGAAATAGCGTTCTGGTCCAGAACACCAACGTCTTTACCAAAATATTGTATTATAATGTTCTGGGCTAGAAGAGTGCCGACATTAAAAAGATATTGTATAAATGTGTTCCCGGCCACAACGCCTATGTGATGAGAAAGATATTGTGAAATACTGTTCTGGTCCAGATCATTAACATTATTATCAAAATATTGTGTAATTGTGCTCTGAGTCCGAACGCCTATTTCATTACAAAGATATTTTGAAATAGCGTTCTGGACCAGAGCACTAACGCCTGTACAAAAATATTTTGCAATAGCGTTCAGGGCCAGAGCACATATGTGATTACAAACATATTGTGAAATATAGTTCTCGGCCTGATCACTAACGTCATGACCAAAATATTATATAAAGGTGTTCTTGGCCAGAACAGTTATGTAATTACAAAGATATTTTGAAATAGTGTTCAGGACAAGCACACTAAAGTCTGTAAAAGAGTATGATATAATAGAGTTTTGGGCCAGAACACATGTGCGATTACAAACATATTGTGAAATAGCGTTCTGTGCCAGAACAATAACGTCATTACACAAATATGGTGTACTAGTAGTCTGGGGCGGAACACATATGTCATTACAAAGACATTGTGTAATGGTAGTCTGGGCCAGAACACAAACGTCATTACAAAGATACTTCGAAATGGTATTTTGTGACAAAACACTACCAACATTACAAAAATTTTGTGTAATAGTAGTCTGGGCGTGAACAATTGTATCATTATAAAGGTATTGTGAAATAGCCTTCTGGACCAGAACACCAACCTCCTGACAAAAACATTGCCTAGTAGTGTTCAGGCCCAGAACGCGTATGTGATTACAAAGATATTGTGAAATAGTGTTCTGGTCCAGAACACTAACGTCGTTACAAGGACATTGTGAAATAGTGTAGTGGGCCAGAACAGTAACATTATTACAAATATATTGGGTAATAGTGTTCTGGGCCCGAACACCTGTATCATTAGAAAGATATTGTGAAATAGCGTTCTTGACCAGAACACGAACGTCAGTACAAATATATTGCGTAATAGTGCTCTGGGCCACAGCACTAACGACATATAAAAAATATTGTGTAATTGTGTTCTGGGCGGGAACATCTATGTGATTAAAAACATATTGTGAAATACAGTTCTGTGCCAGAACACTAATGTCATTACATAAATATTCTGCAATACTGTTCTGGGCCAGAACACCTATGTCATTACAAGGGTATTGTGAAATAGTGTTCTGGCCCAGAACACTATTACAGAATATTTTGGTAAATGCGATAGTGTTCAGGCCCAGAACACTAACGTCATTACAAAAATTGTGTATAATACTGTTCTGGGCCAGAACACCTATGTGATTACACAGATATTGTGAAATAGTGTTCTGGACCAGAACACAACGTCTTTAACAAAACATTGTGTAATACTGTTCTGGGCCAGAACACTAACGTCATTACAAAAATATTGTGTAATTGTGTTCTGGGCCAGAACACCTATGTGATTATACAGATATTGTGAAATAGTGTTCTGGGCCAGAACACAACATCTTTAACAAAACATTGTGTAATAGTGTTCTGGGCCAGAACACTAACGTCATTACACAAATATTGTGTAATTGTGTTCTGGGCCAGAACACCTATGTGATTATACAGATATTGTGAAATAGTGTTCTGGGCCAGAACACAACATCTTTAACAAAACATTGTGTAATAGTGTTCTGGGCCAGAACACTAACGTCATTACAAACATATTGTGCAATAGTGCTCTGGGCCAGAACACCTATGAGATAACAAATATATTGTGTAATAATATTCTGGGCCAGTACACTAACGTCTTTACCAAATCATCGTGTCATAGTAGTCAGGGCCGGAACACCTATGTGATTACAAAGATTTTGTGTAATAGTGTTCTGGGCCCGAACACCTGTGTCACTATAAAGATATTGTGAAATAGCGTTCTGGTCTAGAACACCAACGTCCTGAGAAAAATATTGCGCAATATGTTCGGGGCCAGAACACCTACGTCATTACAAAGATACTTAGAAACTGTGTTGTCGGCCAGAACACTAACGTCATTACGAAAATATTGTGCAATAGTGTTCTGGCGCACAGCGCCAATGTCATTACAAAGCAATTTTGCAATAGTGTTCTGAACCAGAACTCTAACGCTATTATAAAGTATTGTGCAATAGCGTTCTGAACCAGAACACTAAACTCTTTACAAAAATATGGTGTAATAGTGTTCTGGGCCAGAAAACCTATGTCATTAAGAAGATATTGTGAAAAAGTGTTCTCGGCCAGAACACTACATTACAAAAATATTGTGTAATTGTGGTCCGGGCCGGGACACCAATGCCATTACAAAGATACTATGAAATAGTGCTTTGGGTCAGAACAATTACGTATTAACAAAAATATGGGATAGAAGGGTAACGTCATTAAAAAATATTGTGTAATGGTGTTCTGGGTCAGAACACATATGTGATTACAAAGATATTGTAAAATAGCTTTCTGGGCCAAAACACTAACCTCATTTCAAAAATATTGTGAAATTGTGTTCTGCGCCAGAACGCCAACATCATTACAAGGATATTGTGCAATATCGTTCTGGACCAGAACACTAACGTCATTACAAAAATATTGTTGTATTAGTGTTCTGGGCCAGAACACCTATGTCATTACAAAGATAATGTGAAACAGTGTTCTGGGCCAGAACACTAACGTCATTACAAAAATATTGTGTAGTTATATTCTGGGTCAGCACACCTATGTGGTTGCAAAGATTTTGTTGAACAGTATTCTGGGCCACAACACTAACGTGATTACAAAAATATTGCGTAATAGTGGTCTGGGAAGGATACCTGTGTCATTACATAGATCTTGTGAAATATTGTTCGGGGCCACAACGCTAGCGTAATATCACAATACTGTGTATTGGTGGTCTGGGCCAGAACATTTATGTGGTTGCAAAGATATTGTTAAACGGTGTTCTGGTTCGGAACACTAACGTCATTACAGAAATATTGTGTAATAGTGGTGTGGGCCGGAATACCCATGTCATTACAAAGATGTTGTGATATAGTGTTCTGGGCCAGAACACCCGGCTCACCCGGGGCCGCGAGCCGCTCATCCCCATCATTATCCCCTCATCTCCTTGAGGTATAGCCACCTTTTTATCATCATTTTTAGATGTAGTCTCTTACTCTTCTAGGTTTTATGGTTTTACGTAGGTTAAGTTTTGGAGTTCTAACCCCTGTCTCACAAACAGGAATCTATCCTGTCTCCGTGGCTCCTGTCCCACGGTTTCGGCGCAGCTTCCAACTTGTGTTCTCTTCGGAGACTCAGGCGTGAAGGCTGACTGGATACTCCTCACTACCCTTTTTGTGCAACACTAGGTGCGGAGCCGTTTCATTGTCATGTACACAATCGTAGCTCCTTAGGGGCCGGGTCCCCATGGGTATCTCGGTGGCCGTGCTGTCGGTGTGGTGTGCAGGGGCACCCGACGTGTTACCGCTGTCTGGGGCCCGATTTAATCAACCACAAGTCCTCTGAATCCACTCTGACTCCTTGAGGCAGCGTGGCCTAGAGTGAGGAGCCACAGGCCGTTATTCTGGAAGAGTTAGGTGTCTTTTTCCTTTATCCCCCGGATACCATGTTGATGCCGACGGTCCGGAAGGGGGACCCTTTCATAATGCCTCCTGTGCGCAGCCCACCCCCGTTTCAACTCCGTTTTTTGGTTATGAGTATGGTAAGCGAGAAGAAGACCCTGGCTTGTCTGAGTCCGTTTTATATTAAAAAGGAGGTAGACCCTATATGTGGCCCTGTAAAAATGTCACTCGATGTAGGGACGGCAAGTTGCTAATAGAGGTTGCTCAAGACTCCCAAACCGCAAAACTATTAAAAGCCACTCTCCTAAGTTCTTTTCCCGTAAAGGTGCAGAAGCATAAGACTTTGAATAGCTGTTGCGGTGTAGTTTCCACATCAGGTCTGGACAACCTCTCTAGCGAGGACATAGTTAACTGCTTTTCTGACCAAGGTGATTTTGCTCCTTACCATTTATTTGGTAAGAAGGACAACCAGCCGTCCACTTTACGTACGGTTTTTCTTAAGTTTGAACGTACGACTCTGTCGCAATTCATTTTCTGCGGGTATGAACGTGCAACCGTACGATCATATGTCCCAAACCCCATGCGTTGTTTCCGCTGCCAGAAGTTCGGGCATACGCAGTAGCGATGTACCGGTACACCAGTTTGTCCTCGCTGTGGTCGACATGATCACGACGGCTCCCTGTGCGATCAGGACTCCACCTGTGTCAACTGTGGAGATGCACACCCGTCGAACCTGTGCGATTGCCGCCGCTTTTTAGAGGAGAAGTTAATCCAGGAGCTTCGGGTTAAGGAACACCTGACTTTTGTTGAAGCACGAAAGCGGTATCAGGAACTTCATCCTACCACCAACTTGAAGTTTTCTGCAGCTGTCTGACAGGCTGTTCCAAAACAGGACGCCGTCGTACAGACGTGCCCCAGTTCGCCCTCTTAGGTTTTCGTGATAGTTCAAAGTAGCTCACCTGACGAGCATAGTTCTACTCTGTCTACAGTTCGACCACAGACTACCTCTTCTGTCGTCCAGACGCCAGTTCCGCCGTAGTCGACTATCTCTGAGACTGCTTCGTTGCCTGTTGAGCCACATCGTTCCTGGAATAAACACCGGGCCAGTAGTTGCACGTCCTCTGTGAAGTCCCGCTCCCGCTCTGCGAGCCACAGGAGTTCTTCAGACTCCTGCACATCGGAGGAGTCGCCAGAGGATGGTGGACCTCGCATTATCGGTCCAAAGAGTGCGAAGGTGAAAAAAAGAAAATAAAGAGCAACTACTAATTCGATTTTAGCATGGAAATAATCCAGTGGAGTATTAAAGGGTTCCGGGCCAGGGCTCTAGACATACATCATTTAGTTTCTTAGCGATCGCTCTCCATCGCCTGCTTACAATAAACCCATTTGCAGCCTAATCATGGTTTACATGTACGTGATTTTTCTGCATTTAGACATGACTCTGCAGTTGGTTGGCGAGCGAGTGGTGGTGTGGCTACTCTGGTGGCACATACCATCTCTGCCGCCACCATACCGCTTAACACGCCGCTGAAGCGGTAGCGGTGCGTGTACTGCTCCAGGGCCTGTGCTTCTCTATTTGCAGTATCTATCTGCCACCTGTCAATGTCGTACAAGAACACGATCTTTGTGCTCTTCTGGCTCATATTCAGCCACCGCTTCTGTTTCTCGGCAATCTGAATGCCAAAAACACTTTATGGGGCTCCGACATTGACGATGCTCATGGGGGTGCCTTATGGCTTGCTTCTGCTGAACACTGGTGTCCCCACATTCTTATCCTCCACTTACGGCACACATTCAGCACTAGACGCCAACCTTTGTAGCCCGGTATTAGTTCCACTGCTAGATTAGTCGGTGCTTTCCGACCTATTTGGCAGCGATCATAACCCCATTAATATTCACCTCTACCATACCCATACTGTGCCAACACGGCATCCTCACTGGATTATTTCCAGAGCTGATTGGTGGAAATTGCACTCCCATATTCATGTCACCGACGATGGTTTCACCACCATTGATTCCAATATTCCTCGTGGATCATCAACACCACAACACTTTCCTGTGCCTTGGTGATCTGAGGAATTCCGTTTGGCTATCAAAGCGCGTAAACGTGTTCTGCGTCTTTTTAGTTTACATCCTACCGAAGACAATTTTATAGCTTTTAAACGGTCTTGTGCCAGAGCACGTTTTGTTCTTCGGAGTGCAAAGTGCAGGTCCTGGGAAACCTACGTCTCTTCGCTTTTTAAACCCCACACTCCACTCCAGTCCACTGACGTCATTACCAACATATTGTGCAATAGTGTTCTGGGCCAGAACACCTATGTCTATAGCAGCGACATCGGGGCCGGAACGTGCGGATATCGTATAGAATAGGAAGGGTCAGGTTGTAGCAATAAGGGTTGGCGGACAATGACGCGGCATGGTAGTGTCCAAATGACTATACAGGGAGAATTACGCATGTCTTATGCATATGTACTTTATTTCTGTAGTACTGTTTATAGCATTTCTGCTAACTTATATAACTGAAACGTCTTTATTAAATAGTTAACGCAAACGTTAATTCACAATTTGCATATTGATTAATTGCTATGTCTATTTGTTGCAATGAGTTACAACCCACATCTTCAGGTTTTCGAACGAAAATGACTGTCTCCTATCCGACAACACTGACTTATAGGCAGAAAAGCTGCGTTCCACATCTGCTGAAACCACAGGTGCATATGTAAAATATGTTACACATTTTCTGTCTGTATCTGGGCATTTTGAAGCACTGCTTTCGTCTTTAATTACGTTGGCAATTTTACGCAGTTTATGGTATCCTTTGTTTTTCTGTAAAAGAGTTTGCAGTTTCGCAGCTATTCTTTTCCCCACTCTATCCTCCATAGAATTCAGCTTGTCGGTAACTTCTTTCATGACGGTTATTTGTTTTACCAATTCTTCTCCAGACCTTTCTAAAGATTTAATTGCAGAGGTAAGAAATCCAAAATTTGTGGTAATGTATGTCAACTGACGTTTAATATCAGGGTCACGTAAAAGGATTTGAGCTGTTTTTATTGCGGTTGCAGCGTTAATGTTAAACTCCTGCACTACGTGTTTAACGGCATCGAAATTCGTAGAATAGTACTCGCATGCTTCCAGCCATGTTCCCCATCGTGTTAGAACTGGTGCGGGAGGAAGAGCAACTCCTGGATAAAGATCTCGAAATATTGCCACACGTGAAGGCGATTTTACAAATACCTTCTTGACAGTCCCTATAAGCTTATCAGCGGCAGGAAATTGAGATCGTACCTCTTCTGCTAGTCTGTGGCAGGCGTGAGCAAGGCACGTGACATGTATTACGTTTTTGTAAGTGACTTGCAAATGGGTTCCTGCCTTTACCATATAGGTAGCTGCATCGGTAACAAATAGTCGTACTCTATCGTGTTGCACACCTGATGGCCATAATATTTTCATGGCATTGTCAAACACTGCACTTATAGTAGAATAATTTGCAACACTGACAACGTCACTTGTTAGAAGATACGGTCCAATGGGGCCTTCTGCGTCCAGTGCTCCAACAACTACATTGACCACAAATCGCCCAACGGCATCCGTTGTTTCATCCATTGAAACCCATATGTTGTGGTTATTTAGGTTCATTCTTATACAATCAATGCACTTATCATAACATTTTCGTACATAGTACTTACGTAAGGTCGTAGGATGCGGAATTGGTTTGCCAGTGTACTTTTCTAAAAACGCACGCAACTTCGGATCCTGTAGTTTATGTACAGGAATATCGGCAGAAATAAATGCCGTGCATAGCTCTTCATTAAATGGTTTATTTGGTGAAAGTACGTCTTGTTGTAGCGATGGATCCTCACATTTTGCAACACAAAGCTTATGTGTTGCTGTACTGACATGTCGTAGCACATTACTCGGTTTACTATGAGTAATTGTTTTATTGCAAGGTTTACAATAAAGTTTTTCTTGAACAACAAAGAAAACATGTTCCCCATACTCAACTATATACTTTTGTAAACCTGTGGACGTTCGTAACCTTTCCTTTGGCATTGTGTCTGCGTGAACTCTGTGTGGCGAATACTGTGACTCAACGTACAGTGTACTCAACCCTCTCCTTGAAACCGATGCACTACCGGGCGCCTCTCAACAAACGCAACCGCTCAAACGTCGCTGCCCTATGATTACAAATATATTGTGAAATAGTGTTCTGGGCCAGAACACTAATGTCATTACAAAAATATTGTGTAATAGTGGTCTCGGTCGGGGGCACCTATGTCATTACAAAGATATAGTGAAATGTGTTCTGGGCCAGAACGTTAACGTCTTTACAAAAATATGCTGTAGATGTGTTCTGGGCCAGAACACCTGTGTTATTACAAAGATATTGTGCAATAGTGTTCTGGGCCACAAAGTTAACGTCATTACCAAAATATTGTGTAATAGTGTTCTGGGCCAGAACACCTATGCCCTAACAAAGATATTGTGAAACAATGTTCCGGGCCAGAAATGTGTTTACAAAGATATTCTAACATAGAGTTCTGAACCAGCACACTGATATTATTACAAAAATATTGTGTAATAGTTTTCTGGACCCGAACACATATGTCATTACAAATTTATTGTGAAATAGTTTTCTGCGCCACAACATTCACGTATTTGAAAATATTGTGTAGTACTGTTCTGGATCAGTACACCTAGGTCATTACAAAGAGATATTAAGAAATAGTGTTCTCGGCCAGAACACGTAGGTGATTACAAAGGTTTTGTGACATAATGTTCAGGGCCAGATCACTAGCGACATTCCCAAAATATTGTGTAACACTTTTCTCGGCCAGAACACCTATGTGATCACAAACATATTCTGAGATATTGTTCAGTGCACGAACACCACCGCCATTACCAAAATGTTGTGTAATAGTGTTCCGGGTCAGGACACCTTTGTCATTACAAAGATATTATGAAACAGTGTTCTGGGCTAGGCACACAAACGTCTTTAGAGATATTGTGTAACAGTGTTCTGGGCCTCAATACCTATGTCATTACAAAGATATTGTGAAATAGTGTTCTGGGCAAAAACATTTGTCGGTACATATATATTGTGAAATAGTGTTCCGGCCCAGAACACTCATGAGTTTAAAAAGATATTGTGAAATATTGTTTTGGGCCAGAAGACTAACGTCATTACAAAAAAATTGTGTAATAGTTTTCTGGGCCAGAACACCTATGTGATTAAAAAAAATATTGTAAAACAGTGCTCCCAGCTAGAACACTAACGTCATTATCAAACTATTGTGAAATAGTGTTCTGGGCGAGAACGCCAACGTCATTACAAAGATATTGTACAATAGTGTTCTGATCCAGTACCCTAACGTCATTACAAAGATATTCTGCAATAGCGCTCTGGATCTGAACACTAACGTTTTTACCAAAATATTGTGTAATTGTGATCTGAGACCGCACACCTACCTAACTACAAAGATAATGTGTAATTGTGTTCTGGGCCAGAACACTAATGGCATTACAAAAATATCGTGTCAGAGTATTCTGGGGCAGAACACCTCTGTCATTACAAATATATTGTGTAATAGTGTTCTGGGACTTAACACATATGTCATTAAAAGGATATTGTGAAATAGTGTCCTGAACCAGAACCCTAACGTCATTAGAAATAAATTGTGCAATGGCGTTCTGGGGAAAAAAAACACAAACGTCATTCCAAAACTTTTGTGTAATAGTGTTCTGGGCCAGAACAGCTATGTGATTACAAACATATTGTGAAATAGCGTTCTGGGCCAGCTCACCAACGTTATTACAAATATATTGTGAAATATTGATATGGGACAGAACACTGACGTCCTTACAAAACTATTGTGTAATGGTAGTCTAGGGCGGAACACAAATGTCAGTACAAAGATGCTGTGTAATAGTGTTCTGGCCACCAAAACCTATGTCATTTAAAGATATTGTGAAATAGCTTTCTGGACCAGAAAACCAAATTCCATACAAAGAAATTGTGTAATAGTGTTCTGGGCCAGAACACCTATGTGATTACACACATACTTTTAAATAATGCTCTGGACCAGAACACTAACGAGCTTACAAACATATTGTGTAAGAATGTTCTGGGCCAGAACAACTATGTGATTACAAATATATTGTGAAACTGTGTTCTGGGCCAGAACACTAAATTCATTACAATAATATTGTGACGTATTCTGGTCCAGAATGCCAACTTCATTACAAAGATATTGTGCGATAGTGTTCTGAACCAGAACACCTATGTCATTACAAAGATATTGTGTAATAATGTTCTGGGCCGGAATAACTATGTGCTTAAGAAGATATTGTGAAACAGTGTTCTGGGACAGAACGCTAACGTCTTTACCATAATATTGTGCAATAGTGTTCTGGGCCAGAACGCTAATGTCTTCACCAAAGTATTGTGTAACAGTGTTCTGGGCCAGAACATCAATGTGATTATATATTGTGAAAGGGTGTTCTTCTTCAGAACACCAACGTCCATACAAAGAAATTGTGTAATAGTGTTCTGGGCCAGAACACCTATGTGATTGCAAAGATATTTTTAAATAATGCTCTTGACCAGAACACTAACGAGCTTACAAACCTATTGTGTAAGAATGTTCTGGGCCAGAACAACTATGTGATTACAAATATATTGTGAAATTGTTTTCTGGGCCAGAACACTAAATTCATTACAATAATATTGTGACGTATTCTGGTCCAGAATGCCAACTTCATTACAAAGATATTGTGCGATACTGTTCTGAACCAGAACACCTATATCATTACAAAGATATTGTGTAATAATGTTCTGGGTCCGAATAACTATGTGCTTAAGAAGATATTGTGAAACAGTGTTCTGGGACAGAACGCTCACGGCTTTACCAAAATATTGTGCAATAGTGTTCTGGGCCAGAACGGCAACGTCATTACAAAGATATTGTGCAATAGTTTTCTGAATCAGAACCCTAACATCATTACAAAGATATTGAAAAAGTGTACTGGGCCACAACACTAACGTCTTTACAATCAAGTATGTGATTACAAGGATATTGTGTAATGTTCTGGGCCAGAACACCTACGTCATTAGAAAAATATTGTGTAATAGCAGTATGGGCCAGAACACCTATGTCATTACAAAGATATTGTGTAATAGTGTTCTGTGCCAGAACAACTATATGTTTACAAAAACATTGTGAAATTCTGTTCTGGGCCAGAACGGCAACGTCATTACAAAGATATTGTGCAATAGTTTTCTGAACCAGAACCCTAACATCATTACAAAGATATTGTGAAAAAGTGTGCTGAGCCAGAACACTAACGTCATTACAATCACCTATGTGATTCCAAAGATATTGTGCAATAGCAATCTGGACCAGAATACTAACGTCTTTACTACACTATTGTGAAAGAGTGCTCTTTGCCAGAACACTAACATAATTTCAGAAATATTGTGAAATATTGTTCTGGGCCGGAACAACTATGTGGTTGCAAACATATTGTGAAATAGCGTTCTAGTTTCGAACTCTAACGTCATTACAAAAATATTGTGTAATAGTTGCCCGAAGCAGAACACCTATCACCACGAAGATATTGTGTAAAAGTGTTCAGGCCCCGAAGACGTATGTCATTACAAGAATATTGTGGAATATTGTTCTGGGCCAGAACGCCAACGTCATTAAAAAGATATTGTGCAATGGTGGTCTGAAACAGAACCCTTACGTCTTCACAAAATATTATTTAATAGTTTTCTGGAGCAGAACACTAACGTCATTACAAAAACATTGTGTAAAAGTGTTGTGGGCCAGAACAGCTACGTCATTACAAAGATATTGTAAAATAGTGTTCTGGGCCGGAACATTAACGTCTTTACCAAAATATTTTGTAATAGTGCTCTGGGCCAGAACACCAACGTCCATACAAAAATTATGTGTAATAGTGTTCTGGGCCATAACTCTAACGTCATTACAAAGATATTGTGTAATGGTGTTCTGGGCCGGAACATTAACGTCTTTACCAAAATATTTTGTAATAGTGCTCTGGGCCAGAACACCAACGTCCATACAAAAATTATGTGTAATAGTGTTCTGGGCCATAACTCTAATGTAATTACAAAGATATTGTGTAATGGTGTTCTGGGCCGGAACATTAACGTATTACCAAAATATTTTGTTATAGTGCTCTGGGCCAGAACACCAACGTCCATAAAAAAATTATGTGTAATAGAGTTCTGGGCTATAACTCTAACGTCATTACAAAGATATTGTGTAATGGTGTTCTGGGCCGGAACACCTATGTCATTACAAAGATATTGTGAAATACCGTTCTGGATAGAGCACCAACATCCTTACAAAAATATGGTGTAATAGTGTTCTAAGCGAGAACATACGAAGATATTGTGTAATAGAGTTCAGGCCCCGAAGACGTATGTCATTACAAAAATATTGTGGAATAGTGTTATGGGCCAGAACGCCAACGTCTTTAAAAAGATATTGTGCAATACTGGTTGGAACCAGAACCCTCACGTCTTTACAAAAATATTGTTCTCATATTGTTCTGGAGCAGAACAGTAACGTCATTACAAAAATATACTGTAAAAGTGTTCTGGGCCAGAACATTAACCTCTTTACCAAAATATTTTGTTATAGTGCTCTGGGCCAGGACACCTACGTCATTAGAAAAATATTGTGTAGCAGTAGTCTGGGCCAGAACACCTATGTCATTACAAAGATATTGTGTAATAATGTTCTGGGCCCGAACACCTATGTGCTTAAGAAGATTTTGTGAAACAGTGTTCTGGGACAAAAGGCTAACGTCTTTACCAAAATTTTGTGCAATAGTGTTCTCGGCCAGAACGCTAAAGTCTTTACCAAAGTAATGTGTAATAGTGTTCTGGGCCAGAACATCAATGTGATTATATATTGTGAAATGGTGTTCTTCTCCAGAACACCAACCTCCTTACAAATATATTTTGTAATAGTGTTCTGGGCCAGAACACTTATGTGTTTACAAAAACATTGTGAAATAGTGTTGAGACGGTATTCCGCGCGTAATAAAATATTTACAATTTAAATAAATATTTCCATATATTACAATAAGTTTGATATAGTACAAGAATTCGTTTCACCAGAATGCAAGAACAAGCAGCGATATACTGACCCCGGAAGTAATAAAACTATATAGTATATTCTTTGTAGACCTATTTTTTGCAACGGTCATAAAAACATCATATATTGTTTAGATTCACCGTTATATGACAAGAGCGTGGGAGCAGCAGTTTCGCGCGCTTACTCAATGAGAAATCCCGAAGCAATTCAATTTGAAATATACCACATTCTAGGCAACCAATAGAAATTCAATATTTTGGCAGGCAAGAGTAGGGAGGTTTGAAATAGTTTTAGCAGAGTGGTCTGTCTACAATCCTAAGGAGAACACGACGTATTAGTATGTTTAAGTGATAGAGTGAAAGTTTGCGTGCTACAAGACAAGCGTCAGGCTAAATTCCATCCAGGATTCATTTAGGCAATACCATCTTATGTTTATTCGGCTATATACGTTCTTGGTGACGGTGAAGTCAAGCTCAGGATACCGAATCATTTGGCATATTTATTGAAAGTCGGTGTATATTTATGATGTACAGGGTATTCAAGTTTTAGCTGCTGAACATTGTAATAAAAGTGCAATTGTCTTTCCCCTTCATTTCATTTATTAATACTTCTTTCAATCCACTCTAAGAAAACCACTCATTTTTTCCCACGACCTATTAAGCAGTCTCAAAAACAGCCGTGGCAAGAACAAGAGGACCAAGAACGAGAAGAAGAGGACTATTAATTTAACATTAAAAATGAATAAATATATAGGCGCCCTAAACTCAAACAAGTTACGACGCATAAATTGGCGAGCCCAACTTTGGGGCCAGAAAAGAGTGTAAAACACGACGGTTTTGACAAAGGGAACAGCAGAACGGTGCGAAGTGTAATAATGCAACTTAGGGAAGAACGTGGAGGAGTCGTTAGTAAAAGTGAAAGTGCTAGTGAGTGAAAATAGTGAATTAGTGAAATTTGGATACCTTCACCTCTTCCTGGGGGACTGTAAGTTCAACAATTCTATATTTAATTAAGATTGTATACTTATGCTACTCAGAAGTAGAAAGATTGTCAGTAACATGGAAAGTGCTCAGGTGAATAACTTTGAACATGTAAAAGACTTTGGTAATTTTGATACAGATTACGGTCAAGGCCAACCTTTAGACATAACTTTTAGTAGAGAATCTAACATGTCAGGTCTCGAAGTAACAGATGAAAACAGTAGATTAGGAAATAATAATCCTGTTCAAAATTCAGTGGAGCATGAAATTGCAACTTCAACAGGCCAACCTAGCACACATAAAAGTTCCAACAGCCAGGTAGAAATTCCGGTAGCGGTAAATTTAGAGATTGTAGGGCAATTAGCTAAATTATTTGCAGCAATGATGCACATGGCACAAAATATGGATGGTCAGTTGGGGACAATTAAGAATCAACAAGTAGAAATTTGGGATGAGCTCAGGAAACAGGAAGATGAGTTACAGAAACAGTTAAAATGTGTAGAAAAGAGACTTTTAGATGTTAACCATGAAACTCAGAGGCAGTTAGAAGAGAAAATTAGATCAGTACATAGTGAGATAGTACCTAGGGAAGAAATAATCCAGGTAGTGGAAGAGCAGAATACTAAAGTATTACAGCTAGTAGATCAGAAATTAAAGAAACTAGATGGTTCAATTCATGAAAAACTGACTAAGGAAAGCCATGAACTGAAGAATAATATAGAGGGAGTACACGAAGATGACCAGCTGATTCGTGTAAACTGTCAAACCCAATTAGATAATTTAAAAAAGAAACTTGAAATACAGCACGAAAGAAGCTATAAGAGACTGGAGGATACCTTGCATACTGCTCGTGCACAGCTATCACAGAAATTAAATGAGGAAGTAGATAGTATAAATCAGAAGCTAAATGAGCACATACACCAGCAAGATGCAAGGTACCAAAAGTCACAAACAAATGTTAAAGCACTAATTGATAAGGTAAATGTATTGCACGTACTGCACAGCAATAATATTATCAATGATAACAGTGTGAATAGCTCTAGTACAATAATAATTCTGTACTTCGAGGAAACTCTCCTCACTCAAATGTAAATGTTAATGAACTTCCTGAAACTGTAGTCCAGAGTTCGTATACCGTACCAAATGTGACATCCTGTCATAGTTCTATATTCCAAGATCTGCCATTACCTAGATTCGCGGGTTCCGATCTACATGACCCACTACAATATTTAGAGCAAATAGAAGAATATTTTAGATTAAATAAGGTACCAGAGGAATCAAAAATGTTTGTAGTTCGCAAGACACTTGATAGCCGAACTTTAAGTTGGGTTAACCTTGCTGTGGGAACTGAGAATAGTTTCGAGTATTTTAAGCATCTGTTCTTAAACAAATTCTGGAGCTCAGCTAAGCAACAGAAAATCCGCGCAAGATTAAGCCATGGACAATACTCACCGCGTGGTAATTTAAGTACGGCTGATTATATCTTGCAATATTCGCAGTATCTACGACATCTGAAACCACAAATTTCTGATCAAGATTTCATTACGCTAATGTCTGGCCATTTTCCAATGAGAATTCAGAACTATTTATTAATTGCGAAACCTCAGTCCGTTGTAGAGATGAATTAGTTCGTATCAGCATTGGAAGCCAATGAAGAACAATCTCCATACTATACAAGCCACCGGAATAATCCGAGAAATAATCAAGGTTTCCGGAATCCTCCAAACCACAACAATAAGAATTATCAAGGTCGAGATGATTGGGCACGTGATCGGTATAACACATCTATCCCGCAGTTTTTCCAAAACCAGCGACATGAAAATCGCCGGGAACACACACACCAGATCAACATGATACAGGTTGAACAGCGTAGTTCAAATAGATGGAGAAGGAGAAATTTTCGTAATAGCAGATACTGCCGTGATGTTCCTAGAAACCTAAATAATCATCATTGGAAGTCACAGCGAGAGAATTATAATGAACAGGAGCCAAGGGTCAATTCACCACCACAAACGCAACGACCTACAGATATACAAGACGATCGGCAGGAGATTTACGTCGCACCAGTTATACATAACAGACCTACGCACGAATACGAAGCTTCTCAGGTCTATCACCATAAATCAAACCAGGAAAACTAGATAATGACGTACCGGATGAAGGGTGTCAGTGCGTCGGGAAAAAACAATACCCTTCGATAAATTCCCAGATTCAAAATTTCGTCACCGGGGAAATTATAATAAATAAAGATAAAATGAGAAGATTTGGAATCAAACACCGAACGCAGTAACAGGATTCAAACCCGTAGAACTCATGAAAGGGCAAATGATGAGTACCATCAAAGTGAATGTTCCTGCACCAGTCAATAGTGAAGAAACACGACAATTACAAGCAGAAGAAATGTATAACACAGCTCTTAAAAAGATAAAGAAGATGGCGGAGAAACGCAAAAAGAGGCACGATGCTAACAAGAAAGGCATTGTATGGAATCCAACATTGGAGATGAAGTGCTGCTCAGGAATAAGGCCTTATCAGGTAAAGTACGACATGAAAATCAAAGGCTAATGCTGTATTACCGTGGACCTTACGTCATATCGAGGGAGCTTGGTACAGATAGTTATGAGCTGAAGGATGCGAGGACCAACAAAATGATGTGAAGCTACCACAAAAGGATGCTGAAACCATATAAAAGAGAGGAACACGAAAATACAGAGAAAGGAAGTATCGAAACAATCTGATAAACTATAACTTTTTCTTAGTTCTATATACAGGATGCGGGTTGCTAACTCCAGAGCTGATTGTAATTGTATATGCATATATGTGTATATATAGGTCTAAGTTCATAAGCACTTGCATATGTTAACCCTAATGTTATGATACTATAGCTAGCAAATGTATCAGTATCTCAGGTTAGTCATTAAGGAAATTGTAAACAACAACAAGAAAAACAATGGTTATTTAAGAGTACCTATGAGGCATTGTGAAAACTTAGTTGTATACCTGAAATATGTGTTTAAGGGAAGATATCAAAGTTGAATCAAAACACTGTCTATATTTTGATCATCTTTGATAGGGCACTTATGAGACGGTATCCCGCGCGTAATAAGATATTTACAATTTAAATAAATATTTCCATATATTACAATAAGTTTGATATAGTACAAGAATTCGTTTCACCAGAATGCAAGAACAGGCAGCGATATACTGACCCCGGAAGTAATAAAACTATATAGTATATTCTTTGTAGACCTATTTTTGTGCAGCGGTCATAAAAACATCATATATTGTTTAGATTCACCGTTATATGACAAGAGCGTGGGAGCAGCAGTTTCGCGCGCTTACTCAATGAGAAATCCCGAAGCAATTCAATTTGAAATATACCACATTCTAGGCAACCAATAGAAATTCAATATTTTGGCAGGCAAGAGTAGGGAGGTTTGAAATAGTTTTAGCAGAGTGGTCTGTCTACAATCCTAAGGAGAACACGACGTATTAGTATGTTTAAGTGATAGAGTGAAAGTTTGCGTGCTACAAGACAAGCGTCAGGCTAAATTCCATCCAGGATTCATTTAGGCAATACCATCTTATGTTTATTCGGCTATATACGTTCTTAGTGACGGTGAAGTCAAGCTCAGGATACCGAATCATTTGGCATATTTATTGAAAGTCGGTGTATATTTATGATGTACAGGGTATTCAAGTTTTAGCTGCTGAACATTGTAATAAAAGTGCAAATGTCTTTCCCCTTCATTTCATTTATTAATACTTCTTTCAATCCACTCTAATAAAACCACTCATTTTTTCCCACGACCTATTAAGCAGTCTCAAAAACAGCCGAGGCAAGAACAAGAGGACCAAGAACGAGAAGAAGAGGACTATTAATCTAACATTAAAAATGAATAAATATATAGGCGCCCTAAACTCAAACAAGTTACGTCGCAGTGTTCTGGGTCAGAACGGCAACGTCATTACAAAGATATTGTGCAATTGTTTTCTGAACCAGAACCTTAACATCATTAAAAAGATATTGTGAAAAAGTGTGCTGGGCCAGAACACTAACGTCATTAAAAAGATAATGTGAAGGGGTGTTCTGGGCCAGAACACTAACGTCATTACAAAAATATTGTGAAATAGTGTTCAGGGCTAGAACGCCAAAGTAATTACAAGGATATTGTGAAATATTGTTCTGGGCTAGAACACTTATCTACGTCATTCCAAAAATATTGTGTAATAGTAGTCAACTCCGAAACACACATTTGATTACAAATACACTGTGTAATAGTGTTCTGGGCACAAACACCTATGTGATTACAAATATATTTTGAAATAGCGTTCTGGATCAGATAGCCAACGTCCATATAAAGATGTGTAATCGTGTTCGCCAAGAGAAAACCTACGTTATTACAAAGATATTGTGAAGTTGTGTTGTGAGTGCGAACACATGTTTCATACAGATATTGTGAAATAGCGTTCTGTACCAAAACACCAAAAACCTTACATAACTATAGCGTATTAGTGTTCTGAGTCAGAACACCTATTTCATTACAAAGATATTGTGAAATAGCGTTCTGGGATAGAACACCTACGTCATTAAAAAGATATTGTGTAACACACTTCTGGGCCAGAACACCAACGTCCTTACAATAATATTGCGTAATAGTGTTCTGCTCCAGAACACTGTTTCACAATATCTTTGTAATGACATAGATATTCTGGCCCAGAATACCATTACATAATATTTTTGGAAAGTCATTAGTGTTCTGATTACACAACACTATTTAAAAATATCTTTGTAATCACATAGGTGCTCTGGACCGGAGCACCTTTACACAATCTTTGGGCAATGACGTTGGCGTTCTGGCCCAGAACACTATTGCACAATATTTTCGTAACGATAAAAATGTTCCGGACCCGAACACTGTTTCACAATATCTTTATAATGACCTACGTGTTCATACAATTACGCAATATTTTTGTAATGACGTCAGTGATCTGGCCCAGAACACCATTTCACAATATCTTTGTAATGACATGGGTGTTCTGGCCCAGATCATTATTACCCAATATTTTTGCAATGACGATAGCGTTCTGGCTACGAACACTGTTTCAGAATATCTTTGTAATGACGTAAGGGTTGTGGTACAGAACACTATTGACCAATATCTTTGTAATTACCTAGGTGTTATGGCACAGAATACAATTACACAATATTTTTGTAATGTCGTTAGTGTTCTGGATCAGAAGGCTGTTTCACAATACCTTTGTAATGCCGTTAGGGTTCTGGTTCAGAACGCTATTACACAATATTTTTGTAATGACGTTAGTGTTCTGGCCGAGAAAACTGATATACAGTATCTTTGTAATGACGTAGGGGTTCTAGCCCAGAACACTATGAAACTATATCTTTTAAGGGCATTGGTGTTCTGGTCCGGAACGATATTGCACAATATCTTTGTAATGAGGTTAAGGTTGTGGTTCAGAACACTATTTCACAATATTTTTTTTAATAAAGTTAGTGTTCTGCCCCAGAAAAAAAATTCACAATATCTTCCATAACACTATTTCAGAATATCTTTGTAATGACATAGGTGTTCTGGCTCAGAACACGATTACACAATACTTTTGTAAAGACAGTAGTGTTCTGGCCCAGAAGCATACTGCACAATAACTATGTAATCACATTAGCGTCCTGGTTCTGAACACTTGTAACCAATATCTTTGCAATTACGTTGCGTTCTGGCCCAGAACGCTATAACACAATATTTTTGTAATGACGTTAGTGTTTTGGCCCAGAACACTGTTTCACAACATCTTTGTAATTGACGTAAGTGTTCTGTCCCAGAACACTGTTTCACAATATACTTTACAATGACGTAAGTGTTCTGTTCCAGAACACTATTTAAATATATATTTGTAATCACATAGGTGAACTGGCCAGAAGCACCTTTACACATTATTTGGGCAATAACGTTAGTGATCTGGCCTAGAACATTATTACACAATATCTTTGTAATGGCATAGGTGTTCCAGCCCTGACTACTATTACACAATATTTTTGTAATAACGTTAATGTTCTGGCCCAGAACGCTTTTTCACAATATCGTTGTTATGAAATAGGTGTTCTGGCACAGAATACATTTACACAATCTTTTTGTAATGAAGCAAGTGTTCTGGTCTAGAACGCTATTGCACAATATCTTTGTAATGACGTTAGTGTTGTGCTCATGACCACTTTTGCACAATATATTTTTAATGACGTAAGGGCTCTTGTTCAGAGCACTATTGCACAATATCTTATTAATGACGTTGGCGTTCTCGCCCAGAACACTATTTCACAATATTTTAGTAACGACGTTAGTGTTCTGGCCTAGAACACGTTTCACAATATATTTGTAATAACGTAGGTGTTCTGGCTCAGAACATTATTACAAAATATGTTTGTAATGACATAGGTGTTCTGACCCATTACATTACTATAGAATATTTTGTAAACACGTAAGTGTTCTGTTCCAGAACGCTATTTCACAATATCTGTGTAACCACATAAGTTTTCTGGCCCAGAACACTAATACACAATATTATTGTAAGGACGTTGGTGTCCTGGTCCAAAACACTATATTACAATTTCTTTGTAATCACATAGGTGCTCTGACCCAGAATACATTTACACAATATTTTAGTAATGAAGCAAGTGTTCTGGTCCAAACGCTATTGCACAATATCTGTGTAATGACATAGGTGTTCTGGCTCAGAACGCTATTTCACAATATCTTCATAATCACATACGTGTTCTGGCCCAGAATTCAAGTACACAAAGTTTTTGTAATGAATTTAGTGTTCAGGTCCAGATCCCTATTGAACAATATCTTTGTAATGACGTCAGGGTTCTAGCTATTACGCAATATCTTGGTAATCAAATAGGTGCTCTGACCCAAAACCAAAATACACAACATTTTTGTAATGAGGTAGGTGTTCTGGCCCAGAACACTGTGACACAATATTTTTGTAATGACGTAAGCGTTCGTGCCCAGAACGCTAGTGCACAATATTTTGGTAAAGTTGTTAGTCTTCTGGCCAAGAACACTATTTCACAATATCTTTTTAATCATGTTGGCGTTTTCGCCCTGAATACTACTCGTAATTCACAATATTTTTGTAATGACGTAAAGGTTGTGGTACAAAACACTATGTCACAATATTTTTGTAATGACATAGATCTTCCGGCCCAGAAAACTGTTACACAATATTTCTGTAATGACGTTAATCTTCTGGTCCAGAACGTTATTGCACAATATCTTTCTAATGACGGTGGTGTTCTGGTTCAGAACACTATTGCTGTCGGTCTGGGTGGCTCAGTTGGTTAGACGCTGGTCTACTGATCCCAAAGTCGCGGGTTCAAACCCGGCCCAGGCCGATGGTTTTTAAGTGTGCTTAAAAACGACAGCTCCATGTCAGTAGATTTACTGGCATGTAAAAGAACTCCTGCGGGACAAAATCCCGGCACACCGGCGACGCTGATGTGATCCTGGCAATTGACAGCGTCGTTAAACAACAAAATAATTTTAAATAAGAACACTATTGCACAGCATCTTTGTAATGACGTTGGCCTTCTGGTTCAGAACACCGTCTCATAATATCTTTGTAATGACATAAGTGTTCTGATCCAGAACATTACTACACAATATTTTGTAAACACGTTTGTGTTCTGGTCCAGAACGCTATTGCACAATATCTGTGTAAACACATAAGTTTTCTGGCACAGAAAACTATTACACATTAGTTTTGTAAGGGCGTTGTTGTTCTGGACCAAAACAGTATATTACAATTTGTTTGTAATCACATAGGTGTTCTGGCCCAGAATACATTTACACAAAGGTTTTGTAATGACGCAAGTGTTCTGCTCCAGAACGCTATTGTACAATATATTTGTAATGACGTCAGGGTTCTGGTTCAGTACACACTTTCACAATATCTTTGTAATGACGTAGGTGTTCTGGCCAAGAATAAACTTACAAAAAACCTTGTAATGACGTTTGTGTTCTTGCCCCGAAAACTATTGCACAATATTTTGGTAAAGATGTTAGTCTTCTGGACAAGAATACTATTTCCGAATAGCTTTGTAATCACCTAGGTGCTCTGGCTCGAACACAATTACAAAATATTTTTAATGAGGATAGTGTTCTGGCCCAGAACACTACTTCACATTATCTTTGTAATGACACAGGTGTTCTGCCCCAGAACGCTATTACACAATATTTTTTCATGACGTTAGATATCTGGTCCAGAACACTATTGCACAATATATTTCTAATGACATTAGTGTTCTGGTTCAGGACATTATTGCACAATATTTTTGTAATGACGTTGTCGTTCTGGCACAGGACACTCTTACATAATGTTGTTGTAAGAACGTTGTTGTTCTGGTCCAGAAAACTATATTACAGTTTCTTTGTAATCACATATGTGTTCTGGCCCAGAATACTATTTAACAATATTTTTGTAAGAGTTCTGGCCCAAAACAGTATATCACAATATCTTTGTAATGACATAGGTGTTCTGGCCCAGAGCGCTATTGCACAACATTTTGGTAATGATGTTAATGTTCTCGTCCAGAACGTTATTGCACAATATTTTTGTAATGACGTTGGCGTTCTGGCCGAGAACACTATTTCACAATGTTCTTGTAATGACGTTACTGTTCTGGCCCAGAACACTGTTTCACAATATATTTGTAATTGACGTAGGTGTTCTGCCCTAGAACACTGTTTCAAAGTATCTTTACAGTGACGTAAGTGTTCTAGTCCACAACACTATTTAAATGTATCTTTGCAAACACATAGATGTTCTGCCGCGATTAACTTTTACACAGTATTTTTGTAATAACGTTAGTGTTGTGGCCCAGAACACTATATCACAATATCTTTGTAATAACATACGTGCTCTGGCCCAGCACATAGTTACACAACATTTTTTAGTGACGATAGTGCTCTCGCCCAGAACGCCATTTTACAATATCTTTGTAATGACATAGGTGTTCTGGCCAAGAACACTATCACAGAGTGTTTTTGTCATGAAGTTATTGTTCTGGCCCAGAACACTATTACAGAATATTCTTGTAATGACGTCAGTGTGATTGCCCAGAACACTATTGCACAATATTTTGGTAAAGATGTTAGTGTTCTGGCCAAGAACATTATTTCACAATATCTTTGTAATAACAGAGGTGTTCTGGCCCAGAACACATTTAAACAATGTTTTTGTAATGACGTTAGTGTTCTGGCCCAGAACACTATTTCACAATATATTTGTAAAGAAATAGGTGTTCTGGTCCAGAACGCTATTGCACAGAATCTTTGTAATGACGTAGGTGTTCTTGTCCAGAACACTATTGCACAATATCTTTGCAATGACAGAGGTGTTCCGGCCCAGACTAATATTACACAATATTTTTGTAATGACTTTAGAGTACAGCCCCAGAAATCTATTTCACAACATCTTAGTATTCACATTGGCGTTCTGGCCCAGAGCTCCATATCACAATATCTTTCTAATGACAAAGGTGTTCCGGCCCATATTACCATTACACAATTTTTTGTTATGATCTTAGTGTTCAGCCCCAGAACACTATTACACAATATTTTGGTAAAGACGTTCTTGTTCTGGTCCACAGCACTATTTCACAATATCGTTATAATGACGTAGGTGTTCTTGTACAGGACGCTGTTTCACAAAATCTTTGTAATGACATAAGTGCTCTGGCCCAGAACACAAATACACAATATTTTTTTAATGAGGTTAGTGTTCTCGCCCAGAACGCCCTTTCACACTTTCTTGGTAATCACGTGGGTGTTCTGGCCCAGAATACATTTACACAATGTTCTGTAATGACGCAAGTGTTCTGATCCAGACCGCTATTGCCCAATGTCTTTGTAATGACGTCAGGGTTCTGGTTCAGAACACCGTTTCACAATATTTTTGTAATGATGTAGGTGTTCTGGCCCAGAACGCTATTACACAATACTTTTGTAAACTCGTTAGCGTTCTAATGCAGAACACTATTTAAAAATATCTTTGTAATCACATAGGTGTTCTGGCCCAGAACACATATTACATAATATTTTTTAACGACTTTAGTGTTCTCGACCAGAACGCAATTTCGCAATTTCTTTGTAATCACATAAGTGTTCTAGCCCAGAATACATTTACACAATGTTTTTGTAATGACGTTAGTGTTCTGGTCCAGAACGCTATTGCACGAATACCTCGTAATGACATAGGGTTCTGGTAAGAACACTATTGCACAATATCCTTGTAATCACATTAGTGCTTTTGCCCAGAACATTATATCACAGTATCTTCGTAATCAATTAGGTGTTCTGCCCCAGACCACTATGACACAATTTTTTTTTAATTACATGAGTGTTCTCGCCCAAAACGGTACTTCACAATATCTTTGTAACGACATAGGTGTTCCTGCCCACACCACTATTACGCAATGTTTTTGTAATGACGTTAATGTTCTGGCCCACAACACTATTTCACAATTTCTTTGTAATGCCATGGGTGTTCTGACACACCACATTATTACACTATGTTTTCAAAGACGTTAATGTTCTGGCGCAGAAGACTATTTCACAGTATCTTTGTAACCACAGAGGTGTTCTCGCCCAGACCATCGTGACACAATAATATTACACAATATTTTTGTAATGACGTTAGAGTACTGGCCCAGAACTCTTATTTCACAATATCTTTGCAACCACATAAGCGTTCTGGCCCAGAGCACCACTTCACAATATACTTGTAATGACATATATCTTCTGTCCCAGAACACTATTACACACTATTTTGGTAAAGACGTTAGTGTTCAGGCCCAGAACACTATTTCACAATCTCTTTGTAAATACATAGGTGTTCTGGCCCAGAACGCTATTACACAATATTTTTGTAAAGACATTAGCGCTCTGGTCAGAAATCTATTGCACAATATCTTTGTAACCACATAAGTATTTTGGCCCGGAACACTATTACACAATGTCTTTCAAGGACGTTCTTGTTCTGGTGCAGAACACTATATTACAATTTCTTTGTTATCACATACGTGTTCTGTACATATTTTTGTAACGACGTTAGAGTTCTGGCCTAAAACACTATCTTACAATATATTTGTAACGCCCAGAACACTATTACACTATTACAGAACGCTGTTGCACAAGATATTTGTACGGACGTTAGCGTTCTGGCAGACAACACTATTTCACAATATTCTTGTAATGCCTTTAGAGTTCTGGTTCAGAACACTGTTTCACAATATCTTTATAATGATGTATGTGTTCTGTCCCAGAACACTGTTTCACAATATCTTTGCAATGACGTAGGTGTTCCGGTTCAGAACACTATTTAAATATATCTTTGTAATCACATTGGTGTTCTGGTCCGGAACACTTTTACACAATATTTGGACAATGACGTTAGTGATCTGGCCCAGAACACTATTTCACAATATCTTTGTAATCACATAGGTGTTCTGGCCCAGAGTACAATTACACAACATTTTTGTAATAACGTTAGTGTTCTGGTCCAGAACGCTATTCCACAATATCTTTGTAACAACATAAGTGTTCTGGCCCGGACAACTATTACAAAATATATCTGTAAGGACGTTGGTGTTCTGGTCCGGAACACCATTTCACAATATCTTTGTAATTACACAGGTGCTCTAGCCCAGAGTACAATTAAACAATGTTTTTGCAATGGCGTTAGTGTTCTGGCCCAGAACACTATCGTACAATATTTTTGTAATCACGTTAGTGTTCTGGCCCAGAACGCTACTCCACAATGTATTGGTAAGGACGTTGGTGTTCTGGTCCAGAACGCTAATACACAATATCTTTGTAATCACATAGGTGTTCTGGCCCAGAACATAATTACACAATACTTTTGTGATGACGTTAGTGTCCTGGTCCAGAACACCTTTCACAATATCTTAGTAATGACGTTGGCGTTCTCGCCCAGAATACCATTTCACAATATTTTTGTAATGACGTTAGTGTTCTGGCCTAGAACACTGTTTCACAATATCTTTGTAATGACGTGAGTGTTCTGTCCTAGAACACTATTTCACATTATCCTTGTAATCGTATAGGTGCTCTGGCCCAGAACACAATTACGCAATATTTTTGTAAAGACGTTAGTGTTCTGGTTCAGAACGCTAATGCACAATGCCTTTGTAACCACATAAGTGTTCTGGTCAAGAACACTATTACAAAACATGTTTGTAAGGACGTTGGTGTTCTTGTGCACAACACCATTTCACAATATCTTTGTAATCACATAGGTGTTCTGGCCCAGAACACATATTACATAATATTTTTTAACGACTTTAGTGTTCTCGACCAGAACGCAATTTCGCAATTTCTTTGTAATCACATAAGTGTTCTAGCCCAGAATACATTTACACAATGTTTTTGTAATGACGTTAGTGTTCTGGTCCAGAACGCTATTGCACGAATACCTCGTAATGACATAGGGTTCTGGTAAGAACACTATTGCACAATATCCTTGTAATCACATTAGTGCTTTTGCCCAGAACATTATATCACAGTATCTTCGTAATCAATTAGGTGTTCTGCCCCAGACCACTATGACACAATTTTTTTTTAATTACATGAGTGTTCTCGCCCAAAACGGTACTTCACAATATCTTTGTAACGACATAGGTGTTCCTGCCCACACCACTATTACGCAATGTTTTTGTAATGACGTTAATGTTCTGGCCCACAACACTATTTCACAATTTCTTTGTAATGCCATGGGTGTTCTGACACACCACATTATTACACTATGTTTTCAAAGACGTTAATGTTCTGGCGCAGAAGACTATTTCACAGTATCTTTGTAACCACAGAGGTGTTCTCGCCCAGACCATCGTGACACAATAATATTACACAATATTTTTGTAATGACGTTAGAGTACTGGCCCAGAACTCTTATTTCACAATATCTTTGCAACCACATAAGCGTTCTGGCCCAGAGCACCACTTCACAATATACTTGTAATGACATATATCTTCTGTCCCAGAACACTATTACACACTATTTTGGTAAAGACGTTAGTGTTCAGGCCCAGAACACTATTTCACAATCTCTTTGTAAATACATAGGTGTTCTGGCCCAGAACGCTATTACACAATATTTTTGTAAAGACATTAGCGCTCTGGTCAGAAATCTATTGCACAATATCTTTGTAACCACATAAGTATTTTGGCCCGGAACACTATTACACAATGTCTTTCAAGGACGTTCTTGTTCTGGTGCAGAACACTATATTACAATTTCTTTGTTATCACATACGTGTTCTGTACATATTTTTGTAACGACGTTAGAGTTCTGGCCTAAAACACTATCTTACAATATATTTGTAACGCCCAGAACACTATTACACTATTACAGAACGCTGTTGCACAAGATATTTGTACGGACGTTAGCGTTCTGGCAGACAACACTATTTCACAATATTCTTGTAATGCCTTTAGAGTTCTGGTTCAGAACACTGTTTCACAATATCTTTATAATGATGTATGTGTTCTGTCCCAGAACACTGTTTCACAATATCTTTGCAATGACGTAGGTGTTCCGGTTCAGAACACTATTTAAATATATCTTTGTAATCACATTGGTGTTCTGGTCCGGAACACTTTTACACAATATTTGGACAATGACGTTAGTGATCTGGCCCAGAACACTATTTCACAATATCTTTGTAATCACATAGGTGTTCTGGCCCAGAGTACAATTACACAACATTTTTGTAATAACGTTAGTGTTCTGGTCCAGAACGCTATTCCACAATATCTTTGTAACAACATAAGTGTTCTGGCCCGAACAACTATTACAAAATATATCTGTAAGGACGTTGGTGTTCTGGTCCGGAACACCATTTCACAATATCTTTGTAATTACACAGGTGCTCTAGCCCAGAGTACAATTAAACAATGTTTTTGCAATGGCGTTAGTGTTCTGGCCCAGAACACTATCGTACAATATTTTTGTAATCACGTTAGTGTTCTGGCCCAGAACGCTACTCCACAATGTATTGGTAAGGACGTTGGTGTTCTGGTCCAGAACGCTAATACACAATATCTTTGTAATCACATAGGTGTTCTGGCCCAGAACATAATTACACAATACTTTTGTGATGACGTTAGTGTCCTGGTCCAGAACACCTTTCACAATATCTTAGTAATGACGTTGGCGTTCTCGCCCAGAATACCATTTCACAATATTTTTGTAATGACGTTAGTGTTCTGGCCTAGAACACTGTTTCACAATATCTTTGTAATGACGTGAGTGTTCTGTCCTAGAACACTATTTCACATTATCCTTGTAATCGTATAGGTGCTCTGGCCCAGAACACAATTACGCAATATTTTTGTAAAGACGTTAGTGTTCTGGTCCAGAACGCTAATGCACAATGCCTTTGTAACCACATAAGTGTTCTGGTCAAGAACACTATTACAAAACATGTTTGTAAGGACGTTGGTGTTCTTGTGCACAACACCATTTCACAATATCTTTGTAATCACATAGGTGTTCTGGCCCAGAACACATATTACATAATATTTTTTAACGACTTTAGTGTTCTCGACCAGAACGCAATTTCGCAATTTCTTTGTAATCACATAAGTGTTCTAGCCCAGAATACATTTACACAATGTTTTTGTAATGACGTTAGTGTTCTGGTCCAGAACGCTATTGCACGAATACCTCGTAATGACATAGGGTTCTGGTAAGAACACTATTGCACAATATCCTTGTAATCACATTAGTGCTTTTGCCCAGAACATTATATCACAGTATCTTCGTAATCAATTAGGTGTTCTGCCCCAGACCACTATGACACAATTTTTTTTTAATTACATGAGTGTTCTCGCCCAAAACGGTACTTCACAATATCTTTGTAACGACATAGGTGTTCCTGCCCACACCACTATTACGCAATGTTTTTGTAATGACGTTAATGTTCTGGCCCACAACACTATTTCACAATTTCTTTGTAATGCCATGGGTGTTCTGACACACCACATTATTACACTATGTTTTCAAAGACGTTAATGTTCTGGCGCAGAAGACTATTTCACAGTATCTTTGTAACCACAGAGGTGTTCTCGCCCAGACCATCGTGACACAATAATATTACACAATATTTTTGTAATGACGTTAGAGTACTGGCCCAGAACTCTTATTTCACAATATCTTTGCAACCACATAAGCGTTCTGGCCCAGAGCACCACTTCACAATATACTTGTAATGACATATATCTTCTGTCCCAGAACACTATTACACACTATTTTGGTAAAGACGTTAGTGTTCAGGCCCAGAACACTATTTCACAATCTCTTTGTAAATACATAGGTGTTCTGGCCCAGAACGCTATTACACAATATTTTTGTAAAGACATTAGCGCTCTGGTCAGAAATCTATTGCACAATATCTTTGTAACCACATAAGTATTTTGGCCCGGAACACTATTACACAATGTCTTTCAAGGACGTTCTTGTTCTGGTGCAGAACACTATATTACAATTTCTTTGTTATCACATACGTGTTCTGTACATATTTTTGTAACGACGTTAGAGTTCTGGCCTAAAACACTATCTTACAATATATTTGTAACGCCCAGAACACTATTACACTATTACAGAACGCTGTTGCACAAGATATTTGTACGGACGTTAGCGTTCTGGCAGACAACACTATTTCACAATATTCTTGTAATGCCTTTAGAGTTCTGGTTCAGAACACTGTTTCACAATATCTTTATAATGATGTATGTGTTCTGTCCCAGAACACTGTTTCACAATATCTTTGCAATGACGTAGGTGTTCCGGTTCAGAACACTATTTAAATATATCTTTGTAATCACATTGGTGTTCTGGTCCGGAACACTTTTACACAATATTTGGACAATGACGTTAGTGATCTGGCCCAGAACACTATTTCACAATATCTTTGTAATCACATAGGTGTTCTGGCCCAGAGTACAATTACACAACATTTTTGTAATAACGTTAGTGTTCTGGTCCAGAACGCTATTCCACAATATCTTTGTAACAACATAAGTGTTCTGGCCCGGACAACTATTACAAAATATATCTGTAAGGACGTTGGTGTTCTGGTCCGGAACACCATTTCACAATATCTTTGTAATTACACAGGTGCTCTAGCCCAGAGTACAATTAAACAATGTTTTTGCAATGGCGTTAGTGTTCTGGCCCAGAACACTATCGTACAATATTTTTGTAATCACGTTAGTGTTCTGGCCCAGAACGCTACTCCACAATGTATTGGTAAGGACGTTGGTGTTCTGGTCCAGAACGCTAATACACAATATCTTTGTAATCACATAGGTGTTCTGGCCCAGAACATAATTACACAATACTTTTGTGATGACGTTAGTGTCCTGGTCCAGAACACCTTTCACAATATCTTAGTAATGACGTTGGCGTTCTCGCCCAGAATACCATTTCACAATATTTTTGTAATGACGTTAGTGTTCTGGCCTAGAACACTGTTTCACAATATCTTTGTAATGACGTGAGTGTTCTGTCCTAGAACACTATTTCACATTATCCTTGTAATCGTATAGGTGCTCTGGCCCAGAACACAATTACGCAATATTTTTGTAAAGACGTTAGTGTTCTGGTCCAGAACGCTAATGCACAATGCCTTTGTAACCACATAAGTGTTCTGGTCAAGAACACTATTACAAAACATGTTTGTAAGGACGTTGGTGTTCTTGTGCACAACACCATTTCACAATATCTTTGTAATAACATAGGTGTTCCTGCTGCAAGTACAATTACACAATGTTTTTGTAATCACGTTAGCGCTCTGGCCCAGAACACTATTACACGATATTTTGGTAAAGAGGTTAGTGATCTGGCCCAGACGAGTATTTCACAATGTCTTTGAAATCACATAGGAGTTCCGGCCCAGAACACTATTCTGCAATATTTTTGTAAAGACGTTGGTAGTTCTGGTCCAGAACGATATTTCACAATATCTTCATAATGACACAGGTGTTCGGCCCGGAACACTATTTCACAATATCTTTGTAATGATATAGGTATTCTGGCCCAGGCTACTATCACAAAATATTTTTGTAATGACGTTAGTGTTCTGGACCAGGACACTATTACAAAATATTTTGGTAAAGACGTTAGTGTTCTGGCCCAGAACACAACTGCACAATATTCTTTAATGACATAAGTGTTCTGGCCCAGAACACTATTACACAATACTTTTGTCATGACGTTAGTGTTCTGGTCCAGAACAGTATTTCATAATATCTTTGTAATGACGTAGGTGTTCTAGCCCACACTACTGATACACAATATTTTTGTCATGACGCTAGTGTTCTGTCCCAGAACACCGTTTCACAATATCTTTGTAATGACGTTAGTGTTCTGGTTCAGAGCGGTATTGCACAATATCTTTGCAATAACGATATTTTTCCGGTTCAGAACTCTATTTCACAGTATCTTTGTAATGACATAGGTGTTCTGGCCTAGAACACTTTTACACAATATTTTTGTAATCAAGTTAGTGTTCTGGTCCAGAATGCTATTTAAATATATGGGGTGTGTATGCTATGTAAATGTACAAAATGCTATCGCTTACTTAAAAATTTATTTACTGCCATTCATTCTACAACAACAGAACCTTGTTGCTATGATACAACTCTTTTCTTTTTTTACTGTCGTATATACATCCCACATCACTCCCCTTCCAGTAACCAAGTTACGATACAAATTCAGATATCCTAAATATATATAATAGTATGTAAGTAGCGACTAGGTAATTTCACTGATCTGCCACTTCGAGTCTTTTTTGTGGTTTTTTCTTCATGTGATTGACTTTGGGAATTAGATGTAGACTGTTGTGATTCCTTTGGTTCTTTTAGAGAAGTGTGCTGCTTTTCTGGGAGTATTGTTGAAGTATCATCATCTGCACTAATGAAATATGCTGGTTTCAGACGATCAATTGAGATGTTTACAGGTTTTCCCTTAATTTTGAGTGTGAAATATTTTGCAGTTTTTTTGATGGCTTGAGAAGGACCTTCATATGGTGGTTGCAGAGCTTTCTTGACTCTGTCAATTCTCACAAATACATGTGAACATTTTCTGAGATCTTTTTGCACAAACACGGATTGGGGAGCTTAACTTCTAAAGGCTTGAGTTGTTGCATGTGTTTTTGAAGATTAGATAAAAAACTTCCTGGCTCCATTACAGCTTTAGGTTGATCAAAAAATTCACCAGGAAGCCTGATATGTGTGCCATACACCATCTCTGCTCTCGAACTGTTTGTGTAGTTCTAAAATGATGTACGTAGACCAAGTAAAACGGTGGGAAGCGTATCTGTCCACTTTATTGAGTTGTGTGCGATTATAGCTGTTTTCATTGTGCGATGCAGACGTTCAACTTTTCCATTGCTTTGCGGATGATAAGGAGTTGTATGTTTAAGTTTCACACCACAAAGTTCTGAAAGTTTCTTGAAAAGTTGACTTTCAAGTTGTCTTCCTTGGTCTGTAATTAAAGTGCTTGGAACTCCAAAACGAGCTATCCAGTGATCATAAAATGATTTTGCTACTGTTTCAGCTGTGATGTTTTTCATTGGTATATCTTCCATCTATTTAGTGTAGCGATCTATACAAGTGAGACAGTAGAGATAGCCATCTGAAGGTGGAAGTGGACCAATAATATCAACATGAATGGTACTGAATCGCTCACCTGATTCTTGGAAAGTGCTGATTGGTGATTTGGTGTGTTTTGTTATTTTACTCTTTTGACATGCCAGGCAAGCTTGAGTCCATTCTTTTACATGTTTTTTAATGTTGGGCCAAATAAACTTAGAGGTCATTAGTACTACAGTTGATTTGATTCCAGGACGTGCTAAATGATGAATTTGAAGGAACAACTGCTTGCGAAATTCTTTTAGAATATAAGGCCTTATGTTATTGGTTGATACATCACACCATAATGTTTTTCCAGATGGTAATGGATAACTTTTGAACTTTAAATTGGGATTTTCTTCTTGAAGTTGTTTCAGTTCCTTGTCTTGTTGTTGGCCGTCAGCAACTGCATCATAATCGATGACAGAGACGGACTCTAAACGCGACAAGTTGTCTGAAACTATGTTGTCTTTGCCACTAATGTGCTGAATGTTTGTTGTAAATAGAGAAATATATTGTAAATGCCGCAGTTGTCGTGGGGATGCTTTCTCATTTTTTTGCTTGAATGCAAACATAAGTGGTTTATGATCCGTATATATTATAAAATCTTTTTCTTCAAGAAAATGCCTAAAATGTTTGACAGAGAGATAGATTCCTAGCAATTCTCTATCATAGGTGCTGTGTGTTCTCTGTGCCGTGTTTAGTTTCCTTGAATAGAAGGCGATGGGTTTCCATCCATTTTCTTCATATTGTTCTAGAACACTTCCAACTGCAAAGTCACTTGCATCTACCACTAATGCTAGTTGAAATGTTGGATCTGGAAATGTTAATACTGCTGCATTAGCTAAGTCTTGTTTACATTTCTCAAATTGTTGAATAGTTTCAAAAGTCCATTCAATTTCTCGTTTATCTTTCTTTTTTGCGCCTTTCAGGTAGTCGTGCAGCATAGCTTGCGTTTCTGCTGCCTTTTTAAGGTACCGTCGATAGAAATTAACAGTGCCTAAGAACAAACGAAGATCATGAATTGTTTCTGGTAGCTTGTAGTCAGCAATCACTTTCACTTTATCTGGTAGAGGTCTGGTACCTTCACTGGTGATTAAATGTCCTAAAAATTCCAGTTGTTCTACACCAAATACTGATTTGGAGTCGTTTAAGTGGAGTCCAAATTTATTAAGTCTTTCAAATACCATCTTGAGATGTTCACGATGTATTTCATTAGATTCTGAAGCAATCAGACAATCATCAATATATGAAAAGACAAAGTCTAATCCTCTAAATACTTCATTAATGAAGCGTTGGAAACTGCTTGATGCATTTCTAAGTCCAAATGGCATTACGTTAAATTCATACAATCCAAATGGAGTTATTATTGCTGTTTTTGGCTTATCTTCTTCGGCTACTGGAATCTGAAAGTATGCCTTGAAGAGATCAATTTTACTAAATACCTTTTTTCCTCTTAATATATGTTGAAAATCTTCAATCCGAGGTATTGGGTATCGATCAGGGATAGTTTGAGCATTCAGCCATCTATAGTCACCACATGGTCGGAAAGTTCCATCTTTCTTTGGGGCTATATGCAGGGGACCAGCCCATTGAGATTTTTATGGCCGAATAACTCCATTATCTTGCATGAACTGGAATTCCTGTTTGGCAATGTGAAGCTTCTGAAGATCCAGTTGTCTTGGTCTGCAATGTGTTAGTGTTCCTTCTGTTGGAATGAAATGCTGGATACCATGTTCAATTTTTGTGGGTACCAAATGAGGTTTCGTTAAATTTGGGTAATTGGATAGTAAATCAGCAAATCTTTGATTTTTTGACATAGTACTAATTATATTATTAGCTGTAACAGCTTTTATTTCACCCTTGATGCAGAGTTTTGTTTCACCATCAATTAGTTGTCTTTTATTTAGGCCAATTAATAAACTGAATTTTTTAAGAAAATCAGCTCCTAAAATGCCCTTGCTAGTTTTTGCTACTATAAAGGGTCATAGGAATTGTCTGCGGAGTCCTAAATCAATATTCATGGTTTTAAACCCATAAGTTGGAATCTCAGTATCATTTGCTGCATACAGTTTAAAATTTGAATGTGAATTTTTGTTATTGGTATTTGCCGGAATTATGGAGACATCAGCCCCACTGTCCACAAGGAATCGTAAACCCGTGTTTTTGTCACGCACAAATAAGCGGGATTAGCAGCAATGATTAATAGTTTCAGTAGCAGAGTTCGCTGCCCACTCTACTACTTTTTTCAAGTTTTCCGGATTATTCCATGAGCATGGAGGTTGACATTTTTCAGGAAAGCATTTGTTTCCGAACTTAAAATGATAATAACAATATTTTCCGTTGTGATTATATCTTCTGCTACGTCGATTTCGACTGGAGCTTCAACTTCTAGGCCTAACAGGCTGTAATGAGGCTATACGCTGTTCTAAAGCAGATATCTGTGCAGAAAGTTTGGTTATGGCGTCGCAGTTGCTTTCGGATACTTCATTATCCGTACTAGCTGTTTTATTTATGCTATAAAGCTCATTATGGGGGTTAATTTCAATAATTTTATCTGCCATAATAGCAATCTTTTCCAAACTCTCGTCAGACACTATCAAAACATTCTTAATGGAGTTCGGTAACTTTTCTAACCAGAGAGTGCGAAGTGCTTTCTCGGATATGTTAATATTAGCTAAAGATTGCATTTTCCTTAAAAGTTGGCTTGGTTTCATATCTCCGAGCTCCAAACCCGTTAATAAGCGTTTTATTTGCGTTTCTTCCCTTTCTTTGAACGTATCCAAAAGACGTTCCTTGGCAGCAGAATATTTGTTCGATTCGGAACCCTTAATTATGTCCCAGATATTTTCTAGATATTTCGGTTCAAGTTGAGCAACCCGGTAATTAAATTTGGTGTCTTCCTGGGTTATTTTGGATATTTTAAATTGTGCTTCGACTTTAAAAAACCACATTTCTGGTTTTTCTACCCAGAATGGCGGGATCTTCACGCTTACCTGATTAGCTTCCTCAAGCGGATTTTCGCTTTCATTCATGTTGTCTTGCGATGCACTCGTAAATTATCACGTCGGAATTCACCAATTATATGGGGTGTGTATACTATGCAAATATACAAAATGCTATCGCTTACTTAAAACTTTATTTACTGCCATTCATTCTACAACAACAGAACCATGTTGCTATGATACAACTCTTTTTTTTTACTGTCGTGAATACATCCCACATGTGTATTTGTGTCTGTATTTAAGTGTGTTTGTCTCGGTCTTCAGGTGTGCTTTCATGTCTTTGTCTCTGTGATTATATGTGTTTGTGATTATGTGTGTTTGTCTGTGTTTGTGTCTGTGTTTATGTGTCGTTGTATCTGTGTTTATGTGTGTTTTTCTGTGTAAGTGTCTGTGTTTATGTGTGTTTGTATTTATGTGTGTTTGTCTGTGCTTATGTGTGTTTGTCTGTGTTTATGTGTACTTGTCCGTGTTTATGTATGTTTGTGTTTGTCTCTGTGATAATGCGTGTTGGTCTGTGTTTGTGTTTGTGTCTCTGTTTATGTGTGTTTCTCTGTTTAGGTGTCTGTGTTTGTGTCTTTGTGTTTAATGTGTGTTTGTCTATGTTTCTGTGTGTTTCTCCGTGTTTATGTGTTTGTCCGTGTTTATGTGTTTTCGTCTGTGTTTATGTGTTTGTCTGTGTTAGTCTCTGAGTTTGTGTGTTTGAGTTTGTTACTGTGATTATGTTTTTTTGTCTGTATTTCTGTCTTTGTTTATGTGTATTTGTCAGAGTTTGTCTCTGTGATTATGTTTGTTTGTCTGTGTTTGTCTGTATTTATATGTGTTTGCATCTGTGTTTATGTGTGTTTGCGTCTGTCTATGTGTGTTTGTCAGTGTTTATGTGTGTTTGTGTCCGTGTTTGTCTCTGTTTACGTGCATTTGTGTCTGTGTTTCTGTGCGTTTCTGTCTGTGTTTATATGTGTTTCTGTCTGTGTTTTTGTGTTTGTGTCTATGTTTATGTGTGTCTGTCTCTGAGTTTGTGTGTTTTCCTGTGTTTGTGTCTGTGCTTATGTGTGTTTCTTTTTGTCTGTTTATTTTGAAGCCGAAATTGTGAACGCCATAATTATGGATAGAATACTGCATCACATGGCGGAATGGAATAATCGGAAAATGTTAAAATCGTTACATGTATAAAAGCTACAGAATCTGGGAGGTTGGTTGTGACTAAAATTGTCCAAAAGGCACGAAAAGGTACAGACAAGTCATTAGGGGCGAGCTTCAAGTAGTCCAGCGAGACCTGGTAAGACCAGTTTTCCTGAAAATCGCTCAGCGCCGGTGTGAACCGGAAAACATGGGATGGTCGTTTCTTCGAAACCCTGTTGCTAATTAGGAAGTGAAAGGTACAGAGAGCGTCATAACGCACAGACACTTGCCTGCGAGAACCCGGACAGAAAGGGTCCTTTAGAGTTGCCCTCCAGAACCCGACGGGGCAGTACAATGGCCCTCCAGAATCCGACGGGGCAGTACACGTGCCGCCCATACCGCCGAGCGAGCATCTCAGCTACGGGACTTGTATTCCGGATCCTCAAGTGTGAGGACACATTATAGTTAATATTAACAATCTTCGATCTTAGTAAAGACACGGTAACGACTCAACTAATTTAATAACGATCGACAAATCTCACGCTTTCTTATTTTGGTGAGAATAAAAGTGTTTCAACGGAGTTCTGGTTTTATTCGCAAACACTCACGCATACCCTGATGTTAAGATCATATGCCAGAGCAGCCGGAGCATAAGACATCCAGAAAGCAGCAGTCGGAGTTGGAGAGTGGAAAGGAGAGCGAGATTCCACATCATATGGCGCAACAACATGTGGCCGAACAGCAGTAGAACCAGACGACAGTGGAACCGAACAGCAGTAGAACCAGACGACAGTGGAGCCGAACAGCAGTAGACCCGGACGACAGTGGAGCTGAACAGCAAAACAGCACGAGAACGCCAGAGGGAACCAGGACCACGAGGACAAGAGGATCCGCATCAAAGCAGCAGTAGCCGGTAGCAGATAAAAAGGTACTGAGTGAAAAAGCTTTTATTTTTATGTTCTGGTTGTAGATGTATTTGAGAAGTGGGAAGATGATAGAGCAGGCTGGTGTAACCATGGATGTTCAGGAGGGTGATGTAAATAATAGTATAGAGAATGTGGAAAATGTAGAGGATAGGAATGGGCAAAATCAGTGAGTGAGTGAGTGAGTGTGTAGGGTTTAAGGGCCCGTCGGGCAAAATCAGGCAGAACAGTTAGGGAAGAGTAATGTGAGCAAAGAAAGTCCAACTCAAAGCTTTACTATGGACAGTGGTATGCAGGCCCGAATTTAGGACCTCTGACGCCCCTGGGCAAAAAAAGATTTGCTACCTCCCCCCGCCCCCCCCCCCCCAACTTGCAATACATATATTACTTAACTTTTCACAACATGAGAATGGTTTCACTAGTTTGGATGCATAAGTATGAGTGGCAAACACCAAAAGTGAGGTTATTAAAATTTAAGTAAGAACATCTTAATAGAAAGAACTTACACTAAAGAGGCATCACTCCCTATTAGATGTCAAAACATATACTGTTTAAATAACAAGAGGCTTCCTCCTTGCCCTGTCATTTGCAAACAAGTTTATGAGTTCGTTATAGTCCATTTTCACCGGTAAGTTAGATTCAATTGCAAGAACACCAAGATAACTAAGACGATCCTTCACTTGTGATGTTCTTAAATAACACTGGTCTACAAAAATTAACTTTTTCTCTTTCACAAGAATTAAAATAGATTCTAAAAGTATTTTTCATGCTGAATTCAAATATAATTACAGTTTGTCCGCATCGGACAGGAGTTTTGTGTGATATTCATTTGAATTTTTATAATATTCTAAAAAATCCGTAACTAGCTATCTAACTCAAAATTATAACTACTGATTCTGACTTACCTAGAAAGTGGTAGATAAGGATTTTTGGGTATATTTTGCATCTGGAACGTCTCTCATTTTAGTCCAACAGTAGTCAGCCAGCATATTGGAACTCCACTTGCCTTGGTACCTCTTCTCTATCGTAGAAATTTGCTGATGAAAACGCTCACCGTGTTCATCGCTGACAGCTCCAAGGTTTTCGGGGAAGAAGTCCAAGTGAGAGTCCAAGAAGTGAATTTTTAAAGACATGTTCCATCCCATAGCTTTATAAGAATGCAGAAGATCAGCCACTATGTCACGATACTTTTCTGCTTTATGGTTTCAGGGAAAACTGCAACATAAACTTTTGAAAGACTGCCAGGCTGCTCTCTCCAGTGGATTTAACAGTCCCTCGAAATGTTCATCAGCCATTAATGATCGGATTTGTGATCCTATAAAAACTCCTTCTTTCAATTTAGCATCACTGACTTTGGGGAATTTCGATTTCAAGTACAAGAATCCATCAGAAAGTTTATCCATAGCTTTGACGAAATTTTTCATAACTCCTAACTTAATATGCAATGGAGGTAAAAATATTTTTTCAGGATTCACTAAAGGGACACATGCCACATTTTTCTGGCCAGGGAGAAGAGATTCGCGTTTTGGCCATGACTTTGTAACGTAGTGAGACTTCTTATCTCTGCTGTCCCACTCGCACAAAAAACAGCAAAATTTGGTGAACCCAAGTTGCAAACCAAGCAAAGCAATGACCTTTAAATCACCACAGATATTCCATTCATATTTTCCATATTATATTTTCTCTAAAATTAGTTTCATATTTTGATATGTCTCTTTCATAGCGGCATGCGCTACTGGTATTGATGGAAGTTCATTGCCAATATGTAGCAGCACAGCCTTCAAACTTACTTTAGAGGAGTCTATGAACAATCGCCACTCATCTGGTCAGTGTTGATGCCCAAGAGTTTCCATAAGTGAACAAATATTATTACAAAACACAACACCATATTCTTCAGAGAAGTACTTTGAAAACACTATGGCGGCTACGATAACTACTTATTCTTACATCTTTTTGGAGTAAATTCCACCCTTTGAGTCTGGAAGTTAAAACTTCAGCTTGCAGTTTAGACAGATTTAAATCCCGAATCAGGTCATTAAGGTCTTGCTGATTGGGAAAGTATGGTTCTGATGAACAGCTACTGGCTTCATATGTAAGATCATTTTTATTTTCATCTGAATCATTTTGAGTTTCAGTTAGGTCAGAATCAGAGTTATCACTTAGGGTTGTATCTACATATACTGGTACGGGGAACTCTTCACTGTGTAAGACAGGTCTCAATGCAGATTGCAAATTCGGATACTTAACTGTATATTTTGTTTTAGATGTGATTCCTTTAATATTTGTCAAACAAAAATAACAATCAGTTGAATGATCCTTCGGTTCCCTCCAAATCATGGGAATTGCAAATGGCATATTATGTGTACCATTTTTCCACCCAGTCAGCAGTCTAACACACGAAACACAGTATGTATTTGGGGCCCAGCTCTTATCAAAATCACCAACTTGACAGCCAAAGTAAAGATGATAACACTTCTTTACAAGTGGGGTCATATTTCGCCTCTGAGACTTGAAGGTCAACTCACCACAAATATAGCAGAAATTATCTGCATGATTTACACACTTTGTTGGCATGATGAAAACATTAAGCACTGAAATACAACATGCACAACATACACAATACACTTCTAAACAGAAAGGAAGGAAATATTTCACTAGTGAACAATGTCACAGTCAGCTCAATACTGACACATCACAATGCCAGACAGGTCTGAGCATGTCTAAACATGAATGAACCTGCACAGTCTTGTTTTGTGGTGCTTCAGCGTGATATTACAAATAATTTCAATAAATACGGCTTGAGCAAAATAGCTACATATGAGGTAAAGGTTCCTATGACAGGTCAAAGAAAACGCTAAAATCATATTTTAAAAAGTAGCTTTCACAGAAAAACTATGCCTGATGGGAAAATTCTGACTACATATCTGAATTCAGGATGAAAAAATGCACTAGATTCACTATTCAGATTTCTTGTGACAAAAATCTTGTTGACCAGTGTAATTATTTATGCGTCTTAGAGCAGAAAATGATCTCTCAGTTGAGCAGTTGGAAGCAGGAGTGCTCAAGTATATTTGTAGAGCTATGTTTAAGTTTGGTTAAACACTCTCTAGACAGTTAGTTACCTTACAGCTGTGTAGGAGAGTGCGTCGCATTTTCATTCTTTTCTATGTAGCTTTTGAAGTGTAAGCATTCAAGTACAAATGCTGAATCTTCAAGATCCGAACTGTAGACTTTCTGAAGTCTAGATGATGCTTCCTGAATTTCAAGTGGACTAAGCATCTTCAGATTTGTCAAAAACATAAATGCTTCACTGAATTCCTTGTAGGAAGAAACTCTGTTGTTCAGTTCTTCAATAAATTTATCCAGAATAAAAAGGAACTTGATGTTTCATGTCTATGCTTTTTTTTTTTTTTTTTTTTTTTTTTTTTTTTTTTTTTTTTTTTTTTTTTTTTTTTTTTTGTGCAGCTTTCCAGTAATTTTGCCGCCCCCTAAAATGTGCCGCCCTGGGCAGTTGCCCGGTTTGCCCTTACCTAAATACGGCCCTGGTGGTAAGTATGGGTCACTTGTGGCGCTGTTACATAATTTTAAGGAAGATTTAAGGGAAGAAATGAAAACTAATAGTCAGAATATTATTCGGGATTTAACAGAAAAGCTAGAAAATAATCATAAAGAGTTAATGGAAGAAATAAAAACTAGTTATCAGGTTTTAGGTGAAAAGATAGAAAATATTAACAAAGGGTTAACAGAAAAGATAGAAAATAGTAACGAAAGGTTAACAGAAAAGATAGAAAATAGTAACAGAGGGTTAACAGAAAGGATAGAAAATAGTAACAAAGGGTTAACAGAAGAGATAGAAAATAGTAACAAAGGGTTAGCAGAAGAGATAGAAAATAATAACAAAGGGTTAATAGAAAAGATAGAAAATGGTAACAAACGGTTAACAGAAAAGATAGCAAGTAACAATCAAGGTCTCAGGGAGGAAAACGTGGGTGCAAGTACTTCAAGCAACACGGCGTGTAACCACGCAAACAAAAATGGCTGTCCAACAGGAATGGGAGAACAGATAAAGATTGTAAAACAAGAGATTAGTACAGGAATAGGAGACGAGGTTAGGAGTGTAGATAAAAGTTCTACAATATTTTTTTGGGCAGGGGGCACCGTCAGGAAATATTAGAAGTTATGACACCCGAGAAAGATATCAAAGTCCCGTACCGAAAAGTGGTAACTATTACGAGCATAGGTGAAATCATTTCGACCATAATTATAGGGGTCAAGTTGAAACTTTTCAACGAGGACGGAACGCCCAAGTTAATTTAGTACAGGCAACTAGATTTTCCAGAGATAGAGGGGGATAATTCCATAGAAATAGGTGTTCTGGAAATAGCTACCATTAGTATACGGACATGATTAGGTTTATGACAAAAGAAGATGTAAATTATAATAATAGCATTATAAGGTAATTATAATAACTGTACTGAATAGTAATTATGAAAAGAGAGTATAATTGTGAACAAGTATTAAGTGTGAACTTTTGTATTTATTGGCATCAAACTACGTGAAGAGTACAGGAAAGAGAAGGGAAAAGGTAGAGTTTCAGGCCCTGTTAAATGTTGAGATTTGCGGAAGAATTATTAATTTGTTATTTTCAGTTGTACCTAGGCTAGTTACGGATCTTATAATCGGGTATGATAGTCTATATGCTTGGAACGCTATTGTGAACTTCGAATATAGATTTTTGATTGTTACGGAAAAATACACCATTGTCGTGCCATTTTGAGAGGACAGTAATTTGGGTATAATTGCAAGGGATCAGGTAGATGAAGAAATTCAGGAGGAAACATTTTTCGTGGAAGTCATAAATATTGGAGCAATGGAATTAGCAGAAGTTAAATTAGAAGAATATAATAATATTGATAAAGAAAACGTCGCGTATAGAGGATATAATGTTTTTTATATATATATATATATACGTAATAATGTTAAAAATGAATAAGTATAAAAATCCCAGATTAAACTCGAAGGAGAAGAAAATAAAGATGCATGATGGGGTGAATGACTGTATTGAAGTAGAAAATTTGTTAAGAGAACAAGTGAACCAAGCAAATAAATTGAACGAAACGCACTTAGGGGAAAAATCATAGATAAGAATTATTGTACAAAGGTCCTGCAATAATTACAGCAAAATTTGGGGAACATACCTTCGAACTAACAAATAAGAAAACTAACAAATCTATTGGCCGATGGCATAAACAGCTTCTGAGACCCTATCGGGAACCTTTAAATATTCCTGAGAGTACGTAAACGGTGTGAATTTCCTGAGGTTGGTTAGAGCATGAATGTACAAACCGGATAGTGTTTAGGAAAAAAATTGTAAATATATATAAGAAAAACCACCAAGTGAAAACGAAAAGTGAAGTGAAGTGAAGTGAAGTGAAAGAGTGGATAACATTTCTATATTTAAAACAAAAACAAAAACAAAAAATTTTAAACCAGCAAAGACTTTTGCAAAATTTTATATAGAAGCGGAAGATAAGAGAAAATAAATATGTAAATAATAGTCGATAAGATAATTGCAATTGTAATCATGAAAAAGGGTATAATTATGTATTTATTGAGTGTGAACTTTGTACAAATGTTTTAATTGAATTTATGTGAAGGGTGATTTATATGTATGTATGTATGACAAATGTTTACAGGACAAACATAACCATGTTAAAATTATAAAATGAATTAATGTTAACCAGTTGTGAGAGCAAAGAAAAAGAAATTGTATGTAATGAGCTCAAGGTTTGCCGATCGATCGCGTAATATTTTTGAAGAAAATTGTTTTCGGGCAAGACATAAACATTGCAATATTATTGTATAATATGACAATGTCTATGGGGGGCATTTGAAGCCGAAATTGTGAACGCCATAATTATGGATAGAATACTGCATCACATGGCGGAATAGAATAATCGGAAAATGTTAAAATCGTTACATGTATAAAAGCTACAGAATCTGGGAGGTTGGTTGTGACTAAAATTGTCCAAAAGGCACGAAAAGGTACAGACAAGTCATTAGGGGCGAGCTTCAGGTAGTCCAGCGAGACCTGGTAAGACCAGTTTTCCTGGAAATCGTTCAGCGCCGGTGTGAGCCGGAAAATAGGGGATGGTCGTTTCTTCGAAACCCTGTTGCTAATTAGGAAGTGAAAGGTACAGAGAGTGTCATAACACACAGACACTTGCCTGCGAGAACCCGGACAGAAAGGGTCCTTTAGAGTTGCCCTCCAGAACCCGACGGGGCAGTACAATGGCCCTCCAGAATCCGACGGGGCAGTACACGTGCCGCCCATACCGCCGAGCGAGCATCTCAGCTACGGGACTTGTATTCCGGATCCTCAAGTGTGAGGACACATTATAGTTAATATTAACAATCTTCGATCTTAGTAAAGACACGGTAACGACTCAACTAATTTAATAACGATCGGCAAATCTCACGCTTTCTTATTTTGGTGAGAATAAAAGTGTTTCAACGGAGTTCTGGTTTTATTCGCAAACACTCACGCATACCCTGATGTTAAGATCACATGCCAGAGCAGCCGGAGCATAAGACATCCAGAAAGCAGCAGTCGGAGTAGGAGAATGGTAAGGAGGAGCGACGATTCCACATCAATTTGTTTGACTGATTTTGTGTGTGATTATGTGTTTGTCTGTGTTTGTGTCTATGTGTGTTTGTGTCCGTGTTTATGTGTGTCTGTGTTAATTGTGTTTCTCTGCGTAAGTGTCTGTGTTTATGTGTGTTTGTCTGTATTTGTGTTTGTCTGTGTTTATAGTACTGGCCGTGTTTATGTGTGTTTGTGTTTGTCTCCGTGTTCGTGTTTTGTCTGCGTTTGTCTGTGTGATTATGTGTTGGTCTGTGTTTGTGTCAGTGCTTGTGCGTTTGTATCTGTGTTTATGTGTGTTTGCCTGTTTAGGTGCCTGTGGTTGTGTCTTTGTCTGTGTTTGTCTACGTTTGTGTGTTAGTCTGTGTTTATGTGTTTGTCCGTGTTTATGTGTGTTCGTCTGTGTTTATGTGTGTTTGTCTGAGTTTGTCTCTGTGATTATGTTTGTCTGTGTTAGTGTCTGTGTTTATATGTTTGAATCTATGTTAATGTGTGCTTGTGTCTGTGTTTATGTGTGTTTGTGTCTGTGTTTAGGTGTGTTTGTGTTTAAGAGTATTTGTGTTTGTGTATCTGTATTCATGTCTGTTTGACTGTGTTTATCTGTGTATGTGTCTGTGTTTATGCGTGTTTGTGTCTGTGTTTAACTGTGTTTGTGTCTGTGTTTAAGTGTGGTTGTCTGTGGTTTTGTCTGTGTATGTGATTATGGGTGTTTGTGTTTATGTGTGCTTGTGCCTGTGATTATGTGTGTTTATCTCTGTGTTTATTTTTGTTTCTCTGTGTTTGTGCCTGTGTTCATATGTGTTGTGTCTGTATTTATGTGTGTTTGTGTTTGTCTCTGTGTTTGTGTGTTTGTCCGTGGTTGTGTCTGTTTATGTGTGTTTATATATATTTGTGTCTGTGTGAGTTTGTATTTAAATCTGTGTTTATGTGTTTGTCGGTGGTTGTGTCTGTATTTTTGTGGATTTGTGTCTATTTGTGTGTTTTTGTTTGTCTGTGTTGAGTGTGTGTTTTTCCCTCTGTGTTTGTGTCTAAGTTTATTTGCATTTGTGTGTATTTGTGTCTGTGTTTATGTGTGTTTGTGTTTATGTGTATTTGTCTCTGTTTATGTGTGTTTGTCCGCTCTTGTGTCGGTGCTTATGTGTATTTGTCTGTGCTTTCGTCGGTGCTTGTGTGTTTGTGTCTTTGTTTCCGTGTTTGTATGTCTGTGTATGTGTCTGTGTTTATGTGTGTTTGTCTGTGTTTATGTGTTTATGTCTGTGTTTATGTGTGATTTTCTGTGTTTTTTTGCCTGTTTATGTGTGTTTGTCCGTGTTTTCTCTTTGTTTATGTGTGTTTGTTTGCCTTTGTGTCTGTGTGTTTGTGTTTTTTATGTGTTTGTGTCGGTGTTTATGTGTGTTTGGCCTTGTGTTTATGTCTGTCTGTGTTTTGTAACACATATGCTTCACTTACACTGTAAATTAGCAGTACTTGTTTCATAAGCTCTTTCTTCCATCATCCACTGTAAATTTGGCTGCTCTTAACCACTGAGCTACCATGACAGCATGCCGGCACGACTTTAAATTCTTTGTAAAATGGAATATCTGTGGTTCATATTCCGACTATGGCATTAAATTTTTCATTTCGGCTTGAATCTTTGATTTACATTATTTGTTTGTTATGAAAGAGCCTGTATAGCTAGAGGTGTTATTGTTAAACATTGTTATGTTTGTTGCGGACGCATCTGATGGGCCATGCTGGGCCCCATATGTGCACAACTTGTGGCAAGACTTTTGCTCTGATCGGCAATCTGCGACGTTATTAAATATATTTAAAAACTTAAGACAAACGTTTTTGGATATATGTAATATTGATCCTTTTCAATAAACAATAATATCCACTGTAGCAATGGCAGAATTTAGATATCATCACATAAACTCCAATACAATAGCAGTGTTAAAAGATGGCAATTATGAAACATATGGTAAAATATCGATATCATGGCTTAGAACATTTGGAGATAATGTAAAACACGCATTAAATGGTGGAGAAGAAACTATAGGTACTTAATCGTAAAGTTGATGAATATGATAAAACAACTAATGCTGTACATCAATTTCATGGATGTTTCTGGCATGGCTGTCCAAACTGTTGTAAGGATGATGTAATTAACAACAAAAAGCAAGAAAGCATGGGAGATCTGTATGAAAGAACAAAACTGTTTACTAAAATATTAAGAGGTGAGGGATAGAAGGCAATAGAAATGTGGGAGTGTGATTGGGAAGCTACATACAAAAAACTTGAACATGAGATAAATGAAATAATAACACCACTATCCCCTAGAGATGCTTATTATGGTGGTCGAACAAATACAACTAAATTACATGTTAAAGGTAAGAATATGAAATATATTGATATTTGTATTTTGTATCCAACTGTTATGTTTTATGATAAATTTCCTGTTGGACTGGTTTGGATTAATTGTCAAGTAGAACCACCAAGAAATATATCATCCTGTACTACCAATTAAAGAAGAATAGGTAATATTTCGATTTTGTGGTAAATACGTTTATTCTAAAAGTCATAAGTGTAATCACATAGATATTGAGCGGAGATTTATTGGAACATGGAGTACACCTGAAATTAATAAAACACTTGAAATCGGATACCAGAAGCTTAGCATTTTGGAAAAACTAGCTTTAAAAGCTATATTTATGCATTTTTAAAAATAAAATTAGAAACAAGTGAATGGGAAAATGATTAGAGCACTAAAGAATCGTACATCGAAGATGTAAAAAATAGATTAGATATCGAATTAGACATTGATAACATTGAACCTAATCCAGTTTTACGTGCAATGGCTAAACTGTTATTGAATGCGTTTTATGGGAAGTTTGGTCAACGAAGAAAAATGAAAACAACAGATTATATCAACTCAACCAAAGATTTATACAATATACGCATTATTAAATTCTAAACTAGAATGCATTCACCTTTCATTAATCAACAAAAACAAAATAGCAGCTAGATATCATACAAAAGATGAGTGGTTGGAAGATCTCACTAAAACAAATATATTAATTGCATTATTTACAACTTTGTATGCTAGATTAAGATTATATGAAATGCTCGAAAAATTAGGAGATAAAGTAGTATATTATGATACAGATATTGATGATGGTGAAAGTACTGTAAAGACTGGTGCATGCCTGGAGAATGGACAGATGAGTTAAATGGAGATCATAAACAGAATTAATATCTACAGGACCAAACAGCTATGCAAATACCTACAACAGCTAAAGGTAAAGTTGTGTGTAAAATTAAAGAATTCACATTAAACTATGCAAACTCAAAAATTAAATATGTATGAAATGATAAAAATATTAAGAAAGGAGACTGGACAAAATTACTTTAGAATATAATCAAATTACAAAAAGCAGAAAAACACTCACATTGGTTTCAAATCAATTCAAAAGAAATTTAAGTTGGAATAGGATAAACACATTATTTTACAAGAGCAAGATAATATTCTAGACACTATTCCTTATGGTTATTAAGTGCTTCAAAAGTACTATCTAAATCTATCAATATTAAATACATTAACAATAGAATTATACCATACCTTTAATTTCTTTATGAAATATTGTAATAACATTTATCATAAAATATTTTTCTTATAAATGAACCAATCATCACAAATTACTCAGACGCTAAAGCAGTAAAATATATGCTTAATATGTCATTGGAATATATCAAGATGGATCTTTCAGAAATAGTAGGTAAACAGTATGAAATTACACATGGACAAACTGTAAATAAATTGTATGGTCAAAAAATCCGAGTTACATTAGTTAATAAATATAAATTATATTTACCAGATGGTTATAGAAAAATCTTAAATAATCAAGCTATCCAAACACTTGTAAAATATCAAACTAAACTGTTATATAAAGGAAAGAAGGAGTTATAAAACAATCAGACTACACATGATATAGAGTTTATTTAGATAATATAAATGGAACAACAAATCATATCTAAAATTATTAATATTACAAATGTAAGAGAGCTGATTAAATTGTATACATATCCAGAGGTTCGACCCAATGTTGTTGAGAATTAAAGGGCGTGATTGTGAATGCAAGGGGATTTGGTAATATGCCTGATTCAAATCCAGTGTAGTAAAAACCTTTGCATTACGAAAATAGTGTGCTGCCGTGTGTAAGTCTGGTAAGGGCATGCTATCCAACTGAATATTTTTATTTAATTTACGATAATCAACAACTAGGCGAAAATCACCATCTGGTTTAGGAACTAAGAAACATGGACTAGCATATGGACTATTAGAAGGTTCAATAATTCCTTGATCTAACATAACCTGAATTTTCTGCTTCAAAATGTCTACCTTTGGGGGTGTGAGCTTATATGGAGGAGAACGAACCGGAGTAGAATTTAACAATGGTATTGAATATTGTAACTTGTTTACAGTTCCCAAGGAATCAGTTAGAACATCAGAATATTCTTCAAGCAAATCCAGAATACCTTTCTGTCTTCCTGTAAGTGCAGTAGATTAATCGGGTCCAGTGGAACCAGTCATTCTACGAACAGCTAGATGATGTCGCTATGGACAGCCCCCTGAGTCCTGTGGTTGCTAATTTTTACATGGAGTATTTTGAAACCTTAGCCCTAGAAACGGCCGCACAGAAACCATTGGTCTGGTTCCGATATGTAGACGACACTTTCATCATATGGCCCCACGGAGAGAACGCCCTTCAGGACTTCCTTCAACATCTGAACAGCATCAATCAACGCATTCAGTTCACGATGGAAAAAGAAAAGGATGGACAACTAGCGTTTCTGGACGTCTTGGTTAGCAAGAAGGCCGACGGGACACTTGGACACACGGTCTACCGCAAGCCTACCCATACTGACCGCTACTTAAACAAACAGTCCAATCATCATCCCAGACAGAAGCGTGCAATGATCAAGACGCTTGCAACCCGTGCTTCCCGCATCTGTGAGCCGCACTTCTTAAAACAAGAACTTGGCCACTTAGAACAAGCATTTCTTTCCAATGGCTATTCAATCCAAGAAGTAAGAAGAGCTTGCCGGCCTCCTAAGACCCAACCTGTCATCCGGAATCCAGATCAGCCCAAAAGTAAGGGCATTGTGTTCCTACCATATTTAAAAAATGTCACCGACCGAATTGATCGCATATTACAGCGATTCAGATTATTTCAGATTATTTTATTAAAAGAATTTTGTCTGGTGCTGGTACATGGGGCCCAGCGTACAGACTTAATTTATCATTGGATTACAATTTTTTTTTTGATATTTACAACAAATATACATTGGGTTTTAAGAAAACCCATACAGTGCCCTCTTTTGGGCCACCGAGAACAGTTCTCTTGTGTATAGTTCTTGGGTATGTGTTTATATTTTATTTTGTCTTTTTTCGCTTTTTTCTTGCTATATACATATTTTTTACACACATGCATTCTCTCATTCACTCTGGCATATCACGTGATATGCCCTCATGCACGCACACACACATACATACACGCACGCACACTGGGCACTTCAAGTGAGCGTCCCGCTCGCACATGTTTGCTGGGCACACGTAACTATACGTCTCAGCATTATAACAAAGGACTATATACACACGTTAACTATATACACTATATATACACTATGTACACTCCGCGGTTATCCTGGGCGGGGCAGGGTGCAGCTCCTGACCTGTTCCCTGCGGTGCAGGCCTCTAAGGTAGCGTGTGTGCGGCCTAGGGCCGTGTTTGCGTGGACACGCATCAGTCGATGAGCCGAGTGACGTTTAAAACATTTTAATACGAGCATGCTTCCGATGCTTCGGCTCACCTTTGCCGATATTGGCAATGACATAATTGTCGTGGTTTCTGATGCGCGCCCACGCGGCAGTGGCTCTTTTGTAATTGCCTCGGGTATGGATGGGGTCTGGGTTTCTTGGTGAAGGGTTTGATTAGTGGTTAGGATGGGAGCAGAGAGGATTTTTCGGAGGGAGAGCTTTTGGAGGGTTTGGATGATCTTCAGGGCGGTTTTTGAGGCATTTGCCCAGGCCACACATGCGTATAGAACTACCGATAAAATAAAAGCTTTATACAGGAAGAGTTTGGACTTCAGTTGCAGCTGTTTGCTACGCAAGATGGGGGCGCATAACTTTAGCCGCTGTCTGCCTTTATTGGCGCTATTTTTTATGTGGGTGGACCAGCACATTGTGCGGTCCAAGGTAACCCCTAAGTATTTAACTTGCCGACGGCAATGCAATACCTGACCACCGACCGTTAGGTCCATTGCCAAAGTGTGATGCCGCTTAGAGAAATGAATCAGCTGGCATTTGTTGGGATTAATTTTGATTTTCCAGTCATGTTGCCATGAAAGGAAGTTGTTAACATAACGCTGCATTTCTGCAAGGCCAAAACGGGGATTTCTATGGTGGTTGTATATTGCAGTGTCGTCGGCGTACATGGCGACCTTACATCTGGCGTCCACTGGGAAATCATTGGTGAATAATATGTACAAAAAGGGGGACATAATTGCCCCTTGTGGGACGCCAGCCCGCATCACTCTCTCCCGTGAGGAGGAGCGGCCCACTTGGATGTAGAATTTCCGTTTTTCTAAAAAATTGTGCAGCAAGTATAAATAATTTTGAAGAGCCGGGAAATTGTGGTGCAGTTTGTAAATAAGGCCATTGTGCCAGCACCGGTCGAATGCGGCTTCTACGTCCAGAAATAGCGCCAACGTTGAAGCCCCATTGTTAAATTGCTCTGTTACGTCATCAGTTAGCCTGAGAAGCTGTAACTCAGTAGAATGTCCTTTTCGAAAGCCAAACTGTGAATTTGAAAGTTCATGGGATTCCGAAACTTGTTTTTGAAGTCGAGAAAGTATAAGTTTTTCGAGCAATTTACCAATAGTAGACAAGAGACTAATGGAGCGCTAGTTTTGCGGTTGTCTGGTGCTTTTCCCTTGCTTTCGGAGCATAATTACCTTGGCTCGTTTCCAAGTGGAGGGGAAGTAGCCTTGCTGCACACAGGCGCTAAATATTTTGGTCAGTTGCACCAGCACTTTTCTCGGGAGATGCTTAAGTTCCTCATTAGTCACTTTGTCTGGGCCGGCAGCTTTCCCATTAGGTAATTTCCTAATGAGCTTGTAAACTTCCTGCGGTGTTATTAGGGGTAGCTGTTGCTCTTGCTTCTGCGCCACCCAGGTTTGTACCCATGTCTGTACCTCCCGTTCTATATCGCGGTTGGTAACTGGGTTTTCGCTGAATCTATCTTCAAGACAGTCAGCGAAGACCTCGGCTTTCTCCTCTTCGGAGAAGTGCAGGCCGCCATGAGTGTGCAGCGCCTCAGTTGCGGAGTTGACGCTCGTGGAGACCTTAAATGCATTTAATAATTTCCACAAGGAAGAGTCCGAATAGGTGATACTCAGCATTTTGTTTTCCCAATGTTCAGTTTTGTTGATTTTAATTTGATGCCGAATAATGTTGCGTAGCCATTTAGCTAGCATTTTGTATTTAGGCTGACGGGTGTACCGCCAGAGTCTTGTCAAGCGTCGTCTCCGCGCAATGAGTTGCTCTACCTCGGGGTACGTGCAAAAACCGGGTGGTCTTGTGCTGTAAGTGGTAGCGCTTCTCCTGGCCGTGTGTAGCGAGGCAGTGAAGTTTTCAATGGCGACATCTATGTTTGCCTCGCTATAGTATGACAGAGTGGGTTGCACCATCCTGTGCATTTCCATGGTGAACTTATTCCAGTCGGTCTCAGCCCTCCTTCGAGGGGCAGAGGCACCGGCTGAAATGCCACCTGTATGTCGAAATGCACGGGAAGGTGGTCGGAGTCCAGGCTGTGATACACTGTAAAGTTAATTAAAGGCGTCGCGTTTTTTGTTAGTACGAAGTCCAAAATTTCGGGGTCAAGGTGCCCTGATCTGTGCCAAAATGTGGGATCTGGAGGAAGGTGTACCTCAATGTTGTCATTATCCGTTATAAGTTCAACCAGGAGATTTCCAGCCGCGTTTGCTCGGCGAGAAAACCACCAGGGGTGCCGGGCATTGAAATCTCCTGCAATTATAACGTGCTCCTCTAAAGCGAGGATCTGTTCGAGGTCACGTATGAAATCTGGGGAGTTAGGGGGCCGATAAAGCGCTACCAGCATCACCGTTTGACTATTTACAAGTGTTTTAAGTGCTGTGCACTCCAACGCTGCCATTGCAGGTAGCGTAACAGGAGCATGAGCAATTGAGTTTCTGAGCAAAATAGCAGTCCCTCCCCCTGTCTGCCAATTCTGTCGTTCCGAAAGATTTGATACCCCTGGAGCTTAAAAGTATGCTCGTGCTTTAATTTTGTTTCGCAAATGAATGCGACATCAATTTTGTTACGCCGCAGGTAATTTTCAAGTTCGTGCAGCTGCCTGTGGATGCCATCTGCATTCCACAGGAGTGCGCGGGTTAAAGTTATGCCTCCCCTTGAAGTTGCCATTTACTCGAAGAGGGTGGTTACCAAATTGTAGCATTTTTTTGTATAGCACTTATGATATACAAAATATATCAAAAGTTACAAAATCCATTAATAGCAAAGGGTTAAGAATATGTACCACAGGTGAAGGGATGCCAAAAAGGCACTACCAAGGGTCATTAGCGAACGTCCCAAACATTAACGTAAACGAGATACAATTAGTTTGGCAAGGTCTTCAACATAAAGAAAAGGAGCCTGCTATTGTATTTTTACAAAGTATCGGAAACCCGAGGGGTTTCGCCAGAGGGCAAAGTCTTGACTTAATGAAGTGAGGACCATTATGGATGTTTGGGAAGCTAAAAAGGATAATGACTGAGACAGTAGGAGACAGGCATCGTTACGAGGGAGAGATACATGTAAGCAACACGGTGAAAGTTCGTTCCAGCGTTACGTTAGACTACATATTTTATTCTATTTAAAATTGTTCAGCAAAGCTTAAATGAGTAAAAAGAAAACAAATAAAGAGTTCTAACAAAACTACAATATCGCTCTCTGTAACCACCACGGATAGCCGAGATTAAGACTCATGTGTGAGCAGCCGTAGGCACCCATAATAAGAAGCAGTCAATCGAGTGATATAAAATGCTTCAAAATATATGATGGCTTCCAAATTCTCCATGGTGCTGTTGCAGCTTTTTAATCTTACTATTATGGGCAGCAACTTTGTTAGTAGCGCCGGGAGGTTTAAGTCCTTAAACAAATTGAAAATTTCTCTTAAACCTCCCAGTTCGCTGGTGGGCGCCTGTGAGGGCTGGGGTTGTGGAGGGGGACCATTTTGTGGTTGCACGGGTGCATTTTCCCCTCCGGTGCCGTTTTTGACCACGGTCGGGTAGGGGATGGGTCGTGGCCCTGGTTGAGCACCAGGAGAGTTCCTGGCTGCAGCTGCCAATTGACGGCGGTGACGTTCCATTTTGAAGGTATCACACCCCCTATAGCTGACAGGGTGCGCTTCCCCACAGTTCGCACAGTGGGGTATGACGTCCTGCTTGGCCTTCCTTGGGCAGTCAGCTAGGCGGTGTAGGTCACCGCAAAGGACACACCGGGAGGTCATATTGCACATTTTAAAAGTATGCCCTAATTGTTGGCAATTAAAGCATTGAGTAATATTTAGGTTGCTCTTAAGAACCTCCACGGTGACCATCATGTGGCACACATCTCTTTCCTGTAAAAACTTTTGATTGTCAGTGGTTCTGTTCAGGCTTACCTGGTAATTTGGAAGAGGCCTGCCGCGGGACACCATTTGTCGCACCTGAACGCCGGTGTAGCCCTTCTGCTCCAGGTCCTCCTTGATATAATGCAGCTGCAGGTCTGCAGGTAGGCGCTTGATTACGTACCTAAGAGGCTGGTCACTTCTGGGCGTGAAGCTGTAGTTCTCCACACCGGCGCTCGTCAGGAGCTGCATTGTTGGAATGGCGTCCTGTTTCCTTTGGAGGAAGAGCTTCAGGCAATCCCTCGTGGTCTGTATTTTATAAGTTCCGCCGTTCAGTGAGTTGCGCAGTACCTTTAGGACCTTGACTGCTTTCTTGACGTCCGGGATGATGATCCGTGGCGGCTTTTGGTTGTCGTGTTGTTCTGCAGTTGTCGTCGGGGCTGTAGGTGTAGGCGTTGCTGCTGAGGTAGATGGGATTGGGTTTGATGTGTGTGGCAGGGGAGTGGAGCGAGTTTTTGCTGGTGGTTTCTGCTGTTGTTGTGTGGCCCTTAGCTTTTGTAGCTTTGGGAAGGAAATTTTGGGTGAAGGGGTTGGTGGTCTCAGGTCTTCCGTCTCCTCGCGTTCTGTCGGCTCTAGTGGGGCGAAGGAGTTTCTTAGAGTGAGGGGATATGGCCGTGTGGACTGCCTCGGCATCCTCTTGTTGTTGGACTATTGGCCAGGGCGTTCGCTATCCGAATCGCTCTCCCAGTCACTGTCAGGGGTTCTTTTCTTTCGTGATGAGGCAGTCTTCCACCCCTCATTCATCCTCACTAGCTCTCTCTTTTAGTTGCACAGTCCTTATAACAGAACGCGAGGTCCTGTGTGACCTTATAAAATTTGTCGGAGTCTGCGTCCATGTTGGTTAAGATGTTCGTGTAATAGTTGATCTCAGATTGAACGTCTTCGACCTCCTTACGAAGTTTATCGAGGGATTTTGCCTTATGCTCCTCCTCCATTGCCATGCGCTGGTCTGTCTCCATTTGATATTGTTCTGGGCCGGTGGCCAGTGGGGCTGCGGGGGGCGGTACTAGTGGCGCTACGGCCGGGGTGGCTGAGTCTATAAGTACGCTACTGGCCGTCGCGGCGGACGCCATTTCTTCTAACTGATGCGCGGGGGTACGCTAAGCGTGTCCCAAGCGGACTTAAACTCTAAATTAGCACTAAAAAGGCGTCATTGTCACAAAAACTTAAACAAAAGCACTACGGGGAAATTATATTTACACTGGCTGACGTAAGGTTATTTACATGACACTGGGCACTATACGCACTATATATACAGCTATATCACTGATTATCCTCCCGGGTTTACAACATGGGAAAACGTGTATACACTATTAGCACCACCACTGCATCGGCACTACACTTTGATTACAATAGTATTTAGGAACACCGATCGTATATAACGTAACGGTTCCAATACTGAAATGTTAGATTCACTACTTTCACTCAGCAATTGCGTCCTGAATCACTTGAGCTGCAAAAATCTGGAGCACTTTACTTACAGTCACTTCTTATTTGTCCTCTGAAGCACTCTACTCACAGTAGGTAAGCCAATCAGAAGAGACCAGCAGCATAAGAGAGATAGAACCCCCTGAACCAGAACCGTAATCAGGTCGTACAGGTTCTCCTGTACGGTGTGTCTTGTTTGCACAGCACCTAGCCGCTAATGCGACTTTATCTGTGCGATATGGGAGGTTGTCTTTGTGTTGTCGTGCGTTTGTGTCATGGGCAGAGGTTTCTTTCTGTATACCTAATTCAGGATACAGAAAGGGGGCAGGAATAGGTGTTGGGTAATGATGTGTTGGAGGATTGGAGTGGCATTACCCTTATCCAAGGACGTCCTTGGGTAAGCGGTAACTTTTCCTTCTTCGAGGTGCTCTGTGGTGATATTGACCTAATACCCGTACCAGCTGATTGGTGTGGGAGTTAATTTTGGAGTACATGGTTCGGGATCGCTCCTCTACCAAGTCCTCGATGTAGGGAAGTCCTGATTGGGTATGAAGGATATGAGACGGGAATCTACGTCCGGTATTGAAGATCATTCGTAACGCCCTGTTCTGCACCGACTGTAGTTTGAGTATGTGAGATGGTGCTGTTAATCCCCTGGCTTCGCAGCCATATAGCATAATTGGCGGAATGATGGCCCGGTAAATCCTTAATTTAAGGTGGTTGGGCATAGTAGATCTGAGGATAGGGTAGAGCTGTCTGAACGCAGCGTGACCAACTTTGGCCTTTGCGCGGACGTGTGGGGCGTATGTTAGCCCGCGATCGAGGAGAACGCCTAAATATTTGGCAGAGGTTACCCATGGGATATTTCTCCGCCTAAGCCGAAGTGACCGATCCGGCCGCCAATTGCGAACCTTACCAAGGAGGAGAGCGGAGCTTTTCCCCGCACTAATAGCCATTCTCCACTTCTCACTCCAACGGTCGACGGCGTCGAGTTGTCGTTGAAGGGGCGGGAGGCAATATCTCACATTTTTATTCTGTGCCATGATGAGGACGTCGTCCGCATACTGCATGTCGCAGTATGTTGTTCCCGTGGGGAAATCGAACATGTAAGCTGCGAAGAGTAGCGGGGAGAGTACACTGCCCTCTGGGACTCCTGCCGCTATTTGTCTTTTGGTAGACAGTTTTCCTTCCACTTTCACTCTGAAAGTGCGGTCCTGAAGGAAACTGCTAAGTATAGTGAGATATGGAAGAGGGATATTTGCCTGCTTAAGTTTTTACAGAAGGCCTTGGTGCCAAGTTGTGGCGAAAGCCTTTTCCACATCCAGCAGCCCCGCTATGGTCTTGATGTTTCCCTGGAAACCCAGGGATACCATCTCGGCCACACGCAGCAACTGCATGTGACGTGGAATGACCCCAACGAAAACCAAACTGATGATCCGGTAGGAGTTGCCTCTCCTAAAACAGAGGTAACAGGCGGGTAAGGAGCAACCGCTCAAAAACTTTTGAGACAACTGGGAGAATGCTGATGGAACGGTAGTTGCTAGGAAAGACGGGGTTTTTGCTCGGTTTCAATAAACATACCACCCTCGCCTCCTTCCAGAAAACCGGAAAGTAACGAAGACAGAGGCATGCATTGAAAATCCGAGTCAAACGAAACACAGCCTTTTTGGGTAGGTGCTGAAGCATGAGCGCCGTGACGCCGTCATGTCCAGGGGATTAATTAGGATTCAGACTTTGGATTTCGGAAATCACCGCTTTCGGGGTGATTATAGGGAGATGGATCCTCTCATGTAGCCGCCGCGGTTCCTCATAGAGGTAATCCACGGTTGCATCCAGGAGTTCAGTAAAGTCTTCGTCTTGCGGGTCCTCCCGGGGTTCGAACTGTACCTCAAGGTGGACCGCGAACACAGTGGCTTTCTCGTCTGGCTCAAAAGCGAGTCTCACACGAGTGCCGTGCAAAGGATGCTGGTATATGGCCTTGTCCTTCCTCAAGTCCTTTATAATCCGCCAGGGTTTCTTTTCCTGAAGGTTGACAGTTTGCAATGTATTTTCCCAGGCTGATGTTCTATGTGCACGGAGCAGTCGCCTTACCAGGGATTTGAACCTCTGGTAAACTGCTCCTATCCTGGGATGGCGGAAACGCTGCCATAGCTTCCGAACAGTTGCCTTGGCTTTTATCAACTGTCGGAGTTCTATTGGTATGGTTCTAGGGTCTGGGATGTTGGTGGGAATGCGGTGGGTGTGTGCGCGTACCGCATTTAGGATCTGGTGGGAAAAGGCCGACGCTGCCTCTTCCAGCGCCTCGATATCACCGATGCGAGGTCGAGGGTCGACGGAACGGTTAAGTTCTAGGACTGCTGCATCCCAGTCGGTCTCAAATGTCCAGTCTGAGTTTAACAGAGCTGGTATGGCTACTGTGGAATCTACCACAACAGGGTCATGGTCAGAATCCAGCTCATTTACTGCCGAGAGGTCAAAGTGTAATGGCATGTTCTTGGTGATCATGATGTCTAAGACGTCAGGCCTGCCGCGGGCCGGATGGAATGTAGGACCTCTCGGCCCGTGCGCGATGAGGTTTGGGTCTCCGCTGATGAGGCGGTAGAGCCCGCGCCCCCTCTGGTTGCTAATGCGACTGTGCCAGAGCTCATGCTTCGCGTTGAGATCTCCAGCGATGCAGACTACTGGGTGTAGGTTGAGGAGTGTGGTGTAATCTGCTTCATAGAAGCGATGATCTGGAGGGTCATAAGCCGCAATCAACAATGTGTCCACACCACCAATGGCTAGCCTAATGGCAGTAGCCTCCACATGTTGAAGGGCAGGAAGAGGAAAAGGTGTATGGGTGATAATGCTTTTGATGAAGATAGCTGTAACACGCCCTGTCGGCCGACCCGATCAGACCGATGGGCGACGTAACTAGGCAGCGAGAAATCTATACCAGCATGCAGGTGTGTTTCGGTCACCACGAGGATGTCGGTCCCGTAGGATTGTACAAATTCCAGAATGCCGGGACGTTGTTCCCTTACGCCGTTGGCATTCCAGAAAGCGGCGCGTAATGGTCTACGCACAACACGGTAGGCCATTACTGGGAGGATCTAAGGAACAGCTGCTCGAGTGTTTGCAGCAGCATCTGGTGTTTTTGTAGGACGTCAACATTGGCGTCCGTTATGGTCTGCATACACCTCCTCAGAATGGGAAGTGTCCGTTTGATCATATCCCCGAACCAATTGGACAGGGTTCTAAATTCCTCAAGGTCTGCCGAGGATATAGCACTTCCGAGTGGCGCCAATGGGGCCAACGGAGTGGTGCGTGCCGGTTGGGCATGTTGGGTTGGGGCCGGGGTGGGTACCTCGGCAGTAATGGTGACTGCATCAGACGCAGTCATTTGCTCAAGTAGAGCTGACCGCTGTCTTTCAGCCTTTCTTTGTTTCCTCTGTCGCTTTTCGCGAGAGGGGCGTGGAGGTGGAGCTACAGTCTCCTCCACGCTGGTGGCTGGTGCAGTTTGCACATTTTGTGCATGTGCAGGTGTGGTTTCTGCAGTTTCATTCTGCTGCAAAATATTCTCAGCCACGCTTAGGGCGGCGGCAAAGCTCACCCCTGCGCGGACTGGTGCAACATTTTTAGGACTGCGGTGGCTCTCAATAATTCTTTTCCGCACTTCGCACCCCTTGTAAACACTTACATGAGGTTTGTGGCAATTGGCACACTCTTTTTCTTCTTTGTCGCAGTTTGCGACAAGGTGTTCACCTGCACAGCGTAAGCATGCGAGCTTTCGTTCACATGCTTGGCTGGAGTGGTGAAAACCCATGCATCTGCGGCACTGGGCTGGGCCATCTTGCCCATAGAATCGCTCCACCTTGACCACAGTGTGGAACAAGGTGCGCACAGCGTCTATTGGCTGTACTTGTTGGTTCAGGACTTTGTCCACCACTACCAGGTATAGTGGCATGGGTACCTTTTTGGACCCCTCCTCGGTCCAAATGGTCTTTCTCAGCTGCGCTGCAGCTGAGATTTTGATTCCATGCTCTTCTAGGAGAGCCTGTGTAACTTCCTCTGAAGTACACTCAGAGGAGAGTCTTCTGATTATGCGTCTTTCGACGTTAGGACGCTGGAGTGAGTAAGAGTAGAAATGAATCTGCTCCTCTCTTAGGACTTGCTTAGCCCTTTCGAAGTCCTCGGACGTGTAGGTTCGGATATGCACCTTTCTTGGTTTTCTTTGAGCCTCAAAGCCCTTGACCAATTTGGCCGCAAGTAGCTTCATGACCCTGATATGGTTTTTTAAGGAATCCGCTATTATAGGCGGAATCTTAGGCCCCTTCTTGGTTAAGGGTGGTTCTTCGGCCCCTTGTGGGGGATGCAGACTTGTGTTGGAGGATTTTCTCTTCCTCCTGTGCTCAACGACGGTGAAGCCGTCGTCTTGCGCGGTGTCGTCCTCCTCGGACTCTGTCTCAGACAGCGGGAGGTGTGGGTGGCTGGGTACGGTGGCTATGGTAGGTTGAGCTACCCGTTGTGGGGTCAAACCCTTACGTTTGGACCCCTTAAGCCTCTTGGCTGCAGGTTCTGCCACTTCAGGTGGGGATAGTTGGGAGCTAGTCCCAGGTTTTTGGTCTAGTGGTCTAGGTGTCGAAACCATGTCAGGTCTTACCTGTTTGCTGGTACTCGGTACGTCTGTCATGGTCGGTGCAGGTGCCATTCGGCTCCCCACAGAGGGCCGGACGCCTTGCGGCGTGCCTATTGGGGTTCCAACGAACCCCGGGGCCAGACCTGAGTCCGGACCCTTGGTTGCAACCTTGTGGGGCTACGGTAACGTCAGTCTGTCTGTCATTGATACCGAGTCTCCTACGGCCTGGCTGGTGTGTGGAAGAGCTCTATGAGCCTCTTCCACTAGACTGCGAAGTAGAGGGCCAATGCCCACTGCCGGTCTCGAGTCGGGACAGCTCCGGGAAAGCTGCCTCGGTGGTGTCTTCTTCTTCTTCAGCTTGGAGTGCCCTAAAATCTGCTATCAGATCTCTTATAGGACACTCCGCGACGAACTAGCGGCGCCCGGCCTGGCAAGTGCTCTTTATGAGTTGGCGCGGTGCGTAGAAGTTGCTCCCTGGCAAGAGGTCACGCAGTTGGCTTCTCTGTTCTTACAGTGATCCAGCAAAGTAGAGTCGAGGTGTAGAGGCTCCAGAGGCAGTTCGGGTCGAACGGGGGAACAGTGATTGCCCCCCGCCCGAGTGTCTCGTCCGCAGTACCGAGCCGTTGTACGGCTTAACCTGCGCAATGAGTTGGATGTTCTCTCTACGGGGATTTTTGTCATCAGGGGTTTTTATAGGTACAGGAAAACGGATGGGTGGGATTTATCCACGAGCTGGCAGTGCGCGGCTTCTGGTTGGCTGGCCAATCAGGTGACGCGCTCATTCCCACCAGGGTTCTGGCCATCAGTCACTCACTGAGAGGTGAGCTGAAAAGGTAATTTACTCTGTTTTGGATACAGATTGAACTGTCGCTTTTCCCATCTTTGAGGTTATACCGCCGGACTTAGTATGTCCTTTGGTAGTCTTTTGGATGGTAGTCGGCGCGGCTGGTTCTGGTCATATTGGCCCAGAGTATTTACCAGAGGGTTAGGGTGATTTTGGAGTTTGTTGTACATTGTGCGAGCGCGGGTTTTAATCACGTCGACAATGTACGGGATGCTGGAATGTTCATGGAGGATATGGGCAGGAAATCTCCAGCCGGTATCATAGATCATCCTTAACGCCCGATTCTGCAATGTCTGGAGTCTGATGAAGGTGGACTTTGCCACCACTCCCCAGATCTCGCATCCGTACAAAACCAGAGGTGGAATGATCGCACGATACAGCTGGAGCTTCAGGCGTAGGGGCATGGTTTTGGAACTGAGGATTGGGTATAGCTGCCGGAGAGCAGCATGACCTTGTAGTACTTTGCCCCTGACGTGATGTCTATACGTCAGCCCCCGGTCCAGCGTGACTCCGAGATACTTCGCCGTAGTGACCCAGGGGATCCACGAGGTCCCGCGGGAGCCGGTTGGCTTTCGTATTCGCCAGGAGAATCGCAGAGCTTTTCTCCGGGTTTATAGACATACACCAGTTCTCGCACCATCTACTGATGGCACAGAGATGGGCTTGTACTTGGTGGTAACTGTAGCGCGGGTTCTTGTTAGTAGCGAAGATCAGTAGATCGTCCGCATACTGACAGATGTGTGTGTTTGGGTGCGTGGGGAGATCGGCCATGTAAGCTGCGAAGAGTGCCGGTGACAGTACACTGCCCTCGGGGACTCCTGCGCCAATGGGCCTCTCTCTGGAGAATGATCCCTCCACCTTCACCCGGAAGCTACGTTCCTGTAGGAAACTAGCCACCAAGTAAATATATGGAGGGGGGATTTCGTGCTGTATGAGCTTGTAGACAAGCCCCTCGTGCCAAGTGGTAGAAAATGCCTTTTCCACATCAAGCAACACTGCCACCGTTTTAGCCCTATCCTGGTAAGCCAGGGAAGCTTTTTCGGCTACACACAGTTGTTGCTCGGTCGTGGAGTGGCCAGAACGAAAACCAAACTGATGTTCAGGAAGGAGACCTTCTTCCTCCAATAGGGGTCCAAGGCGGGACAGGAACAGTTTCTCGAATACTTTCGAGATAACTGGTAGGAGGCTGATGGAGCGGTAACTAGATGGGAAGACCGGATTTTTGCCCGGCTTCAACACGCATACCACACGCGCCTGTTTCCAGACAGCTGGAAAATGACGCATGCTGAGGCATGCGTTGTAAATCCGGGTCAAGTGCATCACGGCTCTAGGGAGAAGGTGCTGGAGCATTTCCGCTGTTACACGGTCCTGTCCAGGGGATTTTCGGGCTCTTAGGGATTTTATGGTGTTAGTTACCTCGCGAGGGGTAACTATCGGGATGTGGAACACCTCGTGGTCCGCGGGTCCGACTTCTAAGAAGTCTTCTACCGCCTGTTCCACGAGGTCAGTATGGTCATCGTTCTGTGGATCTTCCCTGGGCTGGAATTGAGTTTCCAGATAGTCTGCTAGTGCCTCAGCTTTTTCCCTCGGTTCGAACACAAGTCTTCCCCGAGGGCTATGCACAGGATGCTGGTGTTTAGTTTTATCTTTCCGCAAGCCTCGGACGATGCGCCACGGTTTCCTCTCCTGGAGGTTTACGTGTCGCAACGTGTTTTCCCAAGCTGCTTGCCTATGTTTTCTTAGGAGTCGTCTCACCAGGGATTTGAACCTCTGGTGTATTACTCCTATCCTAGGATGTCGGAATCTCTGCCATAGCCTTCTGACAGCATTCTTTGCTTGTATGAGGCGTTTAAGTGGTACAGGGATAGATGTCGGGTTTGGTGCTTCGGTAGGAATGCGGTGTGTGTGACCACGCACCGCATTTAGGACTGAGGTTGCAAACCCCGCGGCCGCCTCCTCGAGAGCCTCAAGCGAGTCTATTCGAGGCTTTGCCTCCACGGAGTTTTGAAGGGCAAGGACGGCCGCGTCCCAGTCGACTTCTTCCACCCAGTCCGGTACTCCCAGAGCAGTGAGATTAACGTCTGAGTCGACCACAACAGGGTTATGATCGGAATCCAGAGCGTTAATCACAGAGAGGTCCAAGTGAAATGGAATGTTTTTGGTGATTACGAAATCAATGATGTCCGCGGCGCCGCGTGCCGGGTAGTGAGTTGGACCTCTCGGCCCGTGCGCGTGAAGGGCGGGGTTCCCGCTAATGAGACGGTACAATCCCCGGCCCTTAACGTTCTGGGTGCGGCTGTGCCAGCTTGGGTGTTTTGCGTTGAAGTCGCCTGCAATGCAAACCCTATGGTGTAGGTTCAGGAGAGCCGTAATGTCCGCTTCATGGAAACGGCCATCCGGCGGGTCATATACCGCCACAAGCACTAGGTCGTTCCCGCCCAAGGATAACCTTATGGCGGTTGCCTCCAAGTGTTGTAGCGGAGGAATGGTAACAGGAGTATGGGTGAGATGGTTCTTTATGAATATGGCAGTACCACCGCCCTGTCGGCCGACCCGATCAGACCGATGAGCGGCGTAACTTGGCAGGGTAAACTGTACACCGGCGTGCAAGTCCGTTTCACAGACCATCAGGATATCAATTCCATGACTGTCTACGAACTCTAACAGGCCAGGTCTCTGGTCTCTAACTCCATTTGCGTTCCAGAACGCAGCTCGAAATGAACGCACAGTTCTATGCGCCATTAAGAGCTCGCGGAGTTAGAATACAGTTCCTTGGCCGTTTGAAGCACCGTGAGGTGCTTCTTCACAGCGTAAATCTCGGAGTTATCGATGACTGCCCTACAGCGCCGTAATATCGGGAGGGAACGCTGAACTAGGTCGGCGAACCAGGTTGACAGCTGAATGAACTCAGCCATGTCCTCGGAAGCGAATGCTTCTCCTAAGGGTTGTTGCTGGTTGTTTTGTCGGGGTATTGCTGCCTCGTTATTGGCTGGGCCAGTCCGGGAGGACGGGCCAGCTTCTGATTCCTGATTGGAGGATCCATCATGAGTTGCGGGTGCTGGTGGAGGGGAAGTTTTGCAACAGTTTTGTTGCTGTCTTTCTCCCCTGCAGTTGATTTTGCCGTAGAGGCCTGTTTCTTCCGCTGTTTCTTCCCCTTCTTAGGGGGACGTTTCTCCTTTGGAGCGGTGCTGGCGGTTGGTGCAGTCTCCTTGACAACAACCTCTTGCACGACGCTTTCCGGGACTGGCTCTACATTCGGGACAACCTGGCTTGTAGGGGACTCCTCCGTAGCCTCAGCCTGCGCGAGAGCACTTTCGTGTCTTGCCAGGGCATTGGCAAACGAAACCCCTTTCCTGACCTCTGGTGCAGCTTTGCCTTGCTTGCCTTGCATTATAGCAAGTCGTTTGGGGCAACCAGGATAGATGCCTATGTGGCTCCCATCACAGTTAGCGCACTTTCTTTGATCCATTGGGGTCAGGCAATCCTTGACAAGGTGCTCCCCTGCACATCGCAGGAACTTGAGCGACCTCTCACGGGCGAAGCTGGAGTGGTGGAAACCCAGGCATTTATAGCACTGGGCCGGCCCCTCCCTGCCGTGATAGGGCTCAATTGTAACCCGCGTGTGGTACAGGTGAGTGATCTTATCGATCTTTGGGATTCCCTCCCCTTCTTTGTCAACTACCACTAGGAATAGTGGTAGGGGCACCTTGGTGGGTTTCCCCGCTTTTTCTCTGTTACTTGTTAATTGTAACACGGACCGCGGTTTGATTCCGTGTTCGTCCGTCAGGCCAACACGGATGTCCTGGGGGTCAGTCTCCGAGTCCAGGCCCCTGATAACTCTACGCACCACATGAGGTCGCTGTAGTGAGTACGTGTGGAATTTAATTCCACACGCTCTCAGCACTTCCTTTGCGGCCGCGTGGTCATCAGAGGAAGTGGTCCGTATAACGACACGTCCAGGGAGCCTTGTTGCCTGGAATTCTGCCTTTAACCTGGCCCTCAATTCCTTCATCACTTTGATGTGATTAGGAAAGGGGTCGGACACAATAGGCGGGATTCTTCCCTTCTTTTGTGCGGCTTGATTCTGGGGAGACGCTGCAGGTGTTGGTGAAGGAGCGGGTCGCTCTGGGTTTGAACCAGAGGACCGTTTCCTGCGGCTTTGCACCACTACAAAGCCATCTTCGTCCGGCAGTGCTGGAGGAGTGGTAACGGGAGCTGGTGGTGTCGAGGGGGTTGCTGTCCCTTGATTTACAAGGCCTATTGCCTTTTTAACCTTTGGCCTATTCTTGGCCCTGGTGAGAGTCTTGGCTTTCGCCTTGACTACGTTAACCCGTGGACCGGGAGTGGGGTTCGGGTGAGGTGAACTCATTACGTCAGGCCTTATCTGTACGTTGGTGCTCGGGGTCTGGGTCTTTGTCTTTGCAGGTGCCATTCGGCATCCCACAGAGGGCCTATCGCCTTGCCGCGTGCCTATTGGGGTTCCAACGAACCCCGGGTCCAGACCGGAGTCTGGTCCCTTTCCTGCGGCCGTGTGGGCCTGCGGTCTCGTTAGTCCGTCTGTCTTTGTCTTTGCCGAAGCACTGCTGTGGAGCTGGTCGTCCATCTCTGCTTGCTGGACTGGAAGGGCTCGGTGAGCCTCTCTCAGTAGGCAAGCAAGCAGAGGACTGATAGACTCTGCCTCCCCCTTGCCGGAGGACCTCCGGCAAAGTTTCTTCTCCTCGATGGTGTCTGGTAGGTCTTCTCGGTGCACCCTAAAACTTGCTTGCCAAGTCTCTTATAGGGTACACCGTGTGCTTTGCCTGGCTCTTGCCTGGCCGATGCTGCGTTGCGAGCTTCCTCGATGGTGTCTGGTAGGTCTTCTCGGTGCAGCCTAAAGACTAGACTAGACTACCAGATGGCAGGCTGAGAACAGCCCGAGGTGTGTCATCCGTGTACCTGCCCTTTTAGGGCTTAACCACTGCATGACGGGATTAGGAAGTTATAGGATGGCTGGTGAAGAATGAGGATTGAGGATTGTTGGGAGGTAGCATTTTTATGCTCCTCGTCGGATGTTACTTTCAGCATGCAACTGCCGTTGGGCACTGCTGATGGGTGGTCCAAATATGGATATTTGGCGAAATGTTTTGGACTTCCAAACTGCTCTTGGAAGGACTGTCAGGAGTTCAGCTTACGCTGTTGATGGGGAAGCTCCTGTGTTACCGGGGGTGCCCGCAAGCCATGCGGGGAACCCGGTGTCGCACAAGCCTGCGTTCTCTAGGGATATGGTCCCCAAGAGACCTAACCAGGGCGCTCCGATGTTGTGGAAACTGGTCGTAGAATTTAGTTGCCCGGCGCCTAATTTCGTCCTCCACGTACGGGAGGGACGAGGCTTCGTGCAGTAGTATCGTGGGGAATCTGCGGTATACAGAATAGATTACACGAAGACCTCTATTCTGTATACGTTGCAGACGCAGGAGGTGGGTGTCTGCAGCCATGCCCCAGATTTCGCAGGCATACAGGAGGATAGGGATAATGAGAGCCCGAAAGAGACGTAGCTTTAAGGGGATTGGCATCCCCGACCGCAGCATAGGGTACAGTGAGGCAATTGCCCCACTGGTCCGCGCTGATAGGTCGTTGATGTGTCCCCGAAAAGTTAGGCCCTTGTCGAGCTTTACTCCCAGGTAGGTAAGGGAATCTACCCACCTAAAACTTGCTTGCCAAGTCTCTTATAGGGTACACCGTGTGCTTTGCCTGGCTCTTGCCTCGCCGATGCTGCGTTGCGAGCTGTTTAGGAAGGTGCGTCGTTTCCGCTCCCTGACGAGAGGCCCTGCTGTGCCGTCATGGTTTTCCACCAAGGTGTAGACGCCAGACGCCAGTTCGAGTCGAACGGAGGTGAGGTTAATGTTCCTCCGGTCGAGTGTCTTTACCGCAGTACCTAGCCGTCATACGGCTTTACCTGCGCGATGGTTTTGACGGTGTCACTACAGGGAAATTTGTTTGGACAGGGGTTTTTATAGTAACGGGAGGGATTGTAGGCAGGGATTGGTTCGCAAGTGAGCTGTGCGCGAATTTTACGCGCTAATTTCTACCAGGGTTCTGGCCGTCAGTCACTCGCTGAGAGGTGGACTGAACTGGTGATTCGCTCTGTTTTGAGTACAGATTGCATTTTCGCCTTTCCCATCTTGGATTAGATCGCCGGACTTAAGATGTCCTTCGGCAATCTTTTGGATGGTAGTCGGCGCGGCTGTCTCTGGTCGTATTGGCCCAGGGTATTCACCAGAGGGTTGGGGTGGTTCTGGAGTTTATTGTACATTGTTCGAGCGCGAGTTTTGATCACGTCGACAATGTACGGGATACCGGAATGTTCGTGTAGGATATGGGCAGGAAATCTTCGGCCTGTATCATAGATCATCCTTAATGCCCGGTTCTGCAACGTCTGGAGTCTGATGAAGGTGGACCTTGCCACCACTCCCCAGATCTCGCATCCGTACAGGACCAGAGGCGGGATGATCGCTCGATACAGCCGAAGCTTCAGGCGTAGGGGCATGGTTTGGGAACTGAGGATGGGGTACAACTGCCGCAGGACAGCGTGGCCTTGCAGTACTTTGCCCCTGACGTGATGTCTATACGTCAGCCGCCGGTCCAGCGTGACCCCGAGATACTTCGCCGTAGTGACCCAGGGGATCCGACGGCGCCGAAGCACGAGGTCCAGCGGGAGCCGGTTGGCTATCGTATTAGCCAGGAGAATCGCAGAGCTTTTCTCCGGGTTAATAGACATACGCCAGTTCTCGCACCATCTATTGATGGCACAGAGGTGGGCTTGTACTTGTCGGTAACTGTAGCGCGGGTTCTTGTTAGTAGTGAAGTTCATGAGATCGTCCGCATACTGACAGATGTGTGTGTTGGGGTGCGTCGGGAGATCGGCCATGTAAGCTGCAAAAAGTGCCGGTGACAGTACACTGCCCTCGGGGACTCCTGCGCCAATGGGCCTTTCTCTAGAAAATGATCCCTCCACTTTCACCCGGAAGCTACGTTCCTGTAGGAAACTAGCCACCAAGTAAATGTATGGAGGGGGGATTTCCTGCTGTATGAGCTTGTAGACAAGCCCCTCATGCCAAGTGGTAGAAAATGCCTTTTCCACGTCGAGCAACACTGCCACCGTTTTAGCCCTCTCCTGGTAAGCCAGGGAAGCTTTCTCGGCTACACGCAGTAGTTGTTCAGTCGTGGAATGACCAGAACGAAAACCAAACTGGTGTTCCGGTAGGAGACCTTTTTCCTCCAAAAGAGGTCCGAGGCGGGACAGGAACAGTTTCTCGAACACTTTCGAGACAACTGGTAGGAGGCTGATGGAACGGTAACTAGATGGAAAAACCGGATTCTTTCCCTGCTTCAAAACGCATACCACACGCGCCTGTTTCCAGACAGCTGGAAAGTGGCACATGCTGAGGCATGCGTTGTAAATGCGGGTCAAGTGCATCACGGCTCTATGGGGTAGGTGCTGGAGCATTTCCGCTGTTACACGGTCCTGTCCAGGGGCTTTACTAGGTTTTAGGTGCCGGATGGTGTTAGTTACCTCGCGAGGGGTAACTACCGGGATGTGGAACTCCTCGTGGCCCGCGGGTCGGACTTCTAGGAAGTCTTCTACCGCTTGTTCCACGAGGTCAGTATGGTCATCGTTCTGAGGATCTACCCTAGGCTGGAATTGAGTCTCCAGTTAGTCTGCTAGTGCCTCTGCTTTTTCCCTCGGTTCAAAGACTAGTCTTCCCCGAGGGCTGTGCACTGGATGCTGGTGTGCAGATTTATCTTTCCTCAAGGCTCGGACGATGCGCCACGGTTTCCTCTCTTGGAGGTTTACGCGACGCATTGTTTCGTCCCAAGCTGCTTGCCTATGTTTTCTTAGGAGTCGTCTCACCAGGGATTTGAACCTCTGGTGTATTACTCCTATCCTAGGATGTCGGAATCTCTGCCATAGCCGTCTGACAGCATTCTTTGCTTGAATGAGGCGTTTTAGTGGGACAGGGATAGATGTCGGGTTTGGTGCTTCGGTAGGAATGCGATGCGTGTGAGCACGCACCGCGTTTAGGACGGAGGTAGAAAACCCCCGTGGCTGCCTCCTCGAGAGCCTCTATCGAGTCTATTCGAGGATTTGCTTCCACAGAGTTTTGAAGGGCTAGGACGGCTGCATCCCAGTCGACTTCATCCACCCAGTCCGGCACTCCCAGGGCAGTAAGATTAACGTCTGCATCCACCACAACAGGGTTGTGATCGGAGTCCAGATCGTTAATCACAGAGAGGTCCAAGTGAAATGGTATGTTTTTGGTGACCATGAAATCGATGATGTCCGCGGCGCCGCGTGCCGGGTAGTAGGTTGGACCTCTCGGCCCGTGCGCGTGAAGGGCGGGGTTTCCGCTAATGAGACGGTACAATCCCCGGCCCTTAACGTTCTGGGTGCGGCTGTGCCAGCTTGGGTGTTTTGCGTTGAAGTCGCCTGCAATGCAAACCCTGTGGTGTAGGTTCAGGAGTGCCGTGATGTCCGCTTCATAGAAGTGACCATCCGGCGGGTCGTATACCGCCACAAGCACCAGATCGTTCCCGCCCAAGGATAGCCTTATGGTGGTTGCCTCCAGGTGTTGTAGCGGAGGAATGGTAACAGGAGTGTGGGTGAGATGGTTCTTTATGAAAATGGCAGTACCAGCGCCCTGTCGGCCGACCCGATCAGACCGATGAGCGGCGTAACTTGGCAGGTTAAACTGTACACCAGCGTGCAAGTGCGTTTCACAGACCATCAGGATATCAATCCCATGGCTGTCCACGAACTCCAGCAGGCCAGGTCTCTGGTCTCTAACTCCATTTGCGTTCCAGAACGCAGCTCGAAATGAACGCACAGTTCTATGCGCCATTACGAGCTCGTGGAGTTAGAATAGAGGTCCTTAGCCGTTTGAAGCACCGTGAGATGCTTCTGCACAGCGGAAATCCCGGGGTTGATGATGGTTTCCCTGCAGCGTCGTAGGATTGGGAGGGAACGCTGAACTAAGTCGGCGAACCAGGTTGCCAAAGGTTGGTTCCGGGATGTTTTGTAGAGGCACTGCTGCCTCGTGGTTGGTTGAGCCAGTCCGCTGGGACGGGCTAGCATTGGCGGGCTCTGCCGCTTGCTGATTGGTTGACGCAGCTTGAGCTGTGGGTACTGGTGGTGGGGAGAGTTTTCCAACGGTTTTGTTGGAATCCTTCGCCACAGTAGGTTTTTCTGTGTTTTCCACCACAGAGGCTTTCTTCTTCCCCTTCTTGGGAGGACGCTTTTCCTTAGGAGCAGTGCTGGGTGTTGGAGCAGTTTTTGTGCTCGCAACCTGGGGTGGGACACTTTCCGGGACTGGCTTTGTCATCGACTTGGCAACCTGGTCGCTAGGGGTTACTTCCGCGGCCTCGGCCTGCGCGAGAGCACCTTCGTGTCTCGCCAGGGCCGTGGCGAAAGAGACCCCTGTTCTGACTTCAGTGTCAGCCTTGCCCTGTTTGCCTTGCATTATCGCAAGTCTCCTAGGGCACCCGCGATAGATCCCTACGTGGGATCCATTGCAGTTGGCGCACCTTCTTTCTTCTTTTGGTACCGGGCAAGCCTTTATCAGGTGCTCGCCCGCACAACGGAGACACTTGAGAGTCCTCTCACAGGCAAAGCTTGAGTGGTGGAAACCCAGGCATTTATAGCACTGGGCTGGCCCCTCCCTGCCGTGATAAGGCTCAATCGTGACCCGTGTATAGTACAGGCAAGTCACCTCGTCAATCTTAGGGGTTCCCTCCCCTTGTTTCTCTACGGTTACTAGGAATAGAGGTAGGGGTACCTTTGTGGGTTTCCCCTCTTTCACCTTTGTAGTGGTGAGTTGCACCACGGACCGCGGTTCGATTCCGTGTTCGTCCTTCAGGCCGGCACAGATATCCTGGGGGTCTGTCTCCGAATCGAGACCTCTAATTACCCTGCGGACCACGTGGGGTCGCTGTAGCGAATACGTGTGGAATTTTATTCCACTCGCTTTCAGCACTTCCTTTGCGGCCGCATGGTCTCCAGAGGAAGTGGTTCGGATGACAACACGCCCTGGGTGTCGTGTTGCCTGAAATACCGCCTTTAACTTTCCCCTGAGTTCCTTCATCACCTTGATGTGATTAGGGAAGGGGTCAGACACAATTGGCGGAATTTTTTCCGCCTTTTGTGCGGCTTGGTGCTGGGGGGACGCTGCAGGTCCCGATGAAGGAGCAGGTCGCTCTGGGCTCGAACCAGAGGACCTTTTCCTGCGGCTTTGTACCACTACAAAGCCATCGTCGTCCGGCAGTGCTGGAGTTGGGTTGACAGGAGCTGGCGGTGTTATGGGGGCGACAGTCCCTTGATTAACAAGGCCCACGGCCTTTTTCACCTTCGGCCTACTCTTGGCCCTAGTAAGTGCCTTGGCTTTCGCCTTGGCGATGCTCACTCGGGGACCGGGTGAGGGGTTCGAGGTTGAGGGTTTCGGGGGTGTCAATACCATGTCAGGTCTTACCTGCTTGCTGGTACTCGGTGTTTGTGTCAGAGTCGGTGCAGGTGCCATTCGGCTCCCCACAGAGGGCCAGACGCCTTGCGGCGCGCCTATTGGGGTTCCAGCGAACCCCGGGTCCAGACCTGAGTCCAGACCCTTGGCTACAACCTTGTGGGGCTGCGGTCTCGTTGGTCTGTCAGTCGGTACCGAGTCTCCTCCGTCCGACATCTTTTCCTGGTTGGCCCGTGAAAGCGCTCGGCGAGCCTCCTTCACTAGACAGGCCAGTAGAGGGCCCAAGCCCGGTTCTGTGTTAGGACAGCTCCGGGAAAGCTGCCTCGGTGGGTTCTCTTCTCTCTTCTTCAGATTGGAGTGCCCTAAAATCTACTTGCCAGATCTCTTATAGGACACTCCTCGACGAACTAGCGGCGCCCGGCCTGGCTATTACACTATATGTAGTAGGCGGTGCGTAGTAGCAGCTCCTCCTGCGTCGTTTTCCGCTCCCTGACGAGAGGTCCTGCTGTGCTGTCACGGTTTTCCACCAGTGGTGCAAAGTAGACGTGGACGAGGCGAGTACCATTCGACGAATGTGGCCAAGGTGTAGACAACGCGAGCTCCAATCTGTAGAACCCCCTCCACCAGCCACCACGCCTCTGGACGCCCCGGGCCAATCAGCGCACGTTGCGCATGGTATAAATGGAGCCCCACAGACAGTCGACGACAGATCTCCAGCAGACCACGGCATAACAGCCCGGAAGATACTTCTTTCTACAATTTAGACGCCGGTCGTGAAAGCCTACGTAGCTTTATGATCGTAAGAAGTATTTCGAACTTTTAACAAGAATTCCAGTTTGTTTTTACGTAACAGGTCTAAATTCGACAACGACATCGTAAATTTATATGATGTGACAAGATAAGATTGGAAAATATAAACAACTTTAAACGTGGAGGGCGAATGAAATGAATTCAAGGTGTTCAGTGTATTTTACGCGCTATCTGCTAGTGACGTTGTACTGGGGAGCACGATAACATAACTCTTGTTAGGCTCGTGCAACCCACTGAGACGTCTTATCGTTTGGGATAATGTGAATCTTTAAACAAATTACACTGCCAATTGGGAAGTAATAATTGTCTTTATTATAACAAATTCAAAACTACAAGCTTAACACCTTGGATTACACAGAATATAAGTACTTGTGGCCACTTTAAAGTGGTTACAAAAAATATCACTTTTGGTAATACATTTTGACATCGTTGTTTAATATTTTAATATTTCAAATATTCCTGCCATGGTGACAAAATTTTTACTCACGTCCAAACCTTTTTATTATACAAATGCACCCGAAGAGCTGTAAGATAATTTAGAAGAGACCTACTCGCGGATGATAACATGATGCCTCTCTAGTACCATATTGCCACCATTTCTGCCCAGCTCCACAGAAACTTGCTCTGTCGTTGAAATCCCAAATACGACTGCTTCTCTTGCCTTCCCGGACCTGGCTTGGTAGGGATAACACCATATAGAGCGTTGCGCTTTCGCCACTGTTTCGGCAATCAGCCGCATCAGGTCGTGCAATTCGCCGTGTAAGTATGCAGACTCCCTCTATTGCTTTGCTCTAGACGCTCATTAAGTTTTGATTTGGTGAGCTTGTACTGATGGCTGTCTCTGCTTTTGACTCATAGGTGAAATAACGGCTCAGTGTTCTAGGACAGAAGAATAACGTCATTACAAAAATTTTGTGTAATAGTTGCCTGAGCCGGAACACCCATTTCATTACAAAGATATTGTGAAATAGTGTTCTGGGCCAGAACACTAACGTCATTACAAAAATATTGTGTAATAGTGGTCTTGGCCAGAACACCAAAGTCGTTACAAACATATTCTACAATAGCTGTCTGGGCAGGAGCACCTATGTAATTACAAAGATATTGTGAAATAATGTTCTGCGAAAGAACGCTAACGTCATTACAAAGAAATTGTGCAATAGCGTTCCGGGCGAGAACTTTAGTTCATTATAAAGATATAACATAGTGCTCTGAAACAGAACACTAATATTATTACAAAAATATTGTGTCATAGCGTTCGGGGCCCAAAGACCTATGTCATTACTAACATATTGTGAAATAGTGTTTTGGACCAGAGAACTAACGTTTTTACAAAAATATTGTGTAGTAGTGTTCTACCAGAACACCTATGTCACTACAAAGATGTTGTGAAATAGTCTTCTGAGCCAGAACACCAACGTCATTAGAAAAATATTGTGTATTGTGTTCTGCGCCAGAACCCCTATGTGTAATATTGGTCTGGGCCGGGGCACCTATGTCATTACAAAGACATTGTGAAGTAGTGTTCTGGGCCAGATCACTAACGTAATTACAAAAATATTGTGTAATAGTGTTCTGGGCCAGATCACTAAGGTAATTACAAAAATATTGTGTAATGGTGTTCTGGGCCAGAACATTACCGTTATTACAAATATACTGCCCAATAGCGTTCTAGACCAGGACACTAACGTCTTTACAGAAATATGGCGTAAAAGCGTTCTGAGCCCAAACACCTGTGTCAATACAAAGAGGTTGTGAAATAGCGTTCTGGAACAGAACTCTAACGTTTTTGCAAAAATATTGTGTAATAGTGTTCTGTGCCAGAACATCTACGTCAAAACAAAGATATTGTGAAATAGTGTTCTGGGTCAGAACACTAATGTCATTACCAAAATAATGCGTTCTGGGCCAGAACAGCTATGAGTTTATCAAGATAAGTGTGAAATAGTGTCCTGGGCCAGAACACTAACGTCAGTGCCAGAATATTGTGTAACTGTGTTCTATGCCAGAACACCTATGTTACTATAAAGATGTTGTGAAATAGCCGTGTTAAATTTAAGAAGGTCGAGCTTTCGGCCATTATACACTCCATGGCCATCTTCAGGAATAAAAATGATGAAAAATTCTCCTCAGTTTTCCACATATATACTATGGTTAGGTAATGCGCGGGTGATGAGAATGGAGTGTGTCGGAAGAGGGAATCCACCGAGGTGGAGCCTCTAGACTAATGCCATACCAGGACAAGTCCTTTACTGGCTTAATTATATATATATTAAATGGGACTGTGGTAAGACGGTGGAATATTTGATGGGGATTGTTTGGTTGAGAGATATAGAGATGGTTGCTATGTTGTTTTTTAAGTGTGTTGACGTTTGCGTCTAATTATTGCCAAGTATGAGTCTGGGGCGTTTGTAGGTTTCCCCGGGGTCAAGGTCATATTCCCCGAGGCCACGGATCAGGGCATTCAAGCTTTGTGGTAGGGCGTTGTAGAAGTTGCGGGAGAGAGTTAAGATGTAGTCTGTGAGAGTGGGGATAGATAGGTCTCGGTGGATGTCCTTGTTGGGAATATACCATTCTGCATCAGTAGAAATGCGCAGATAACGATTTTGAAGTGTTTGTAGTCTCTGGAGATGAGAAGCAGATGCAATGCCCCAGACTTGGCAACCGTAGGTCAAAGCTGGTCGGAGAATCTGTTTGTACAGTAGAAGTTTGTTAGGAAGTGACATTGCTGATTTACGGTTATAAAGAGGGTACAGCATAGCCATCCTTCGATTTATTTTGTTTGTGAGGTCTTCTATGTGTGGCTTCCAGATGAGTTTGTGGTCTAATATAACTCCAAGGTACTTGGCTCTGTTGGACCAGTGAACTCTACCACCAGCTATTTGTAGTTCAGGAGGATCTGCCTGCACCACTCGCCTGGTGAAGGTGACTGCCTGTGACTTGGTTGGGTTTATCTTCAGGCGCCAGGCGGAAAACCATGCTGTTAAAGAGTCGGCATATCGTTGCAGCCTGTTTGCTGCTACTCTATGTTTAGTAGAGGCAGTGGCAATGGCGGTGTCGTCTGCAAACTGGTAGAGGGTACATCCAGGGTATGATGGCAAGGAATTTATGTATACCAAGAACAGAAGCGGCCCGAGAACACTTCCCTGGGGGACTCCTGCATGGATGGGTCGAGAAATGGAGAATACATCTTCTTTGCAGACGGAAAAGGTTCTATTATGCAGATAGGAATGGAGAAGATGAACAATATGAGTAGGAATGTTGTAGTGGATAAGTCGGTAAAGGAGCCCCTCGTGCCAGACAGAATCAAAAGCTCGTGTGAGGTCCAGGAAGAGGGAGACCACAAACTGTCGGTTGTTAAAACCTTTGATAACCTCGTCCACCAGCCGAAGGAGTTGGTGAGCGGTGGAATGTTTTCTACGGAAACCAAACTGCTCCGATCTGAGGATCTGATGGGTATCCAGGTAGCTTTGGAGGCGTGTCTGTACAATCTTCTCAAATAGCTTGCTTAGAGAAGGCAGTAAGCTGATGGGTCGATAACCGTCAGGGGAGGAAGTGTGTTTCCCTGGTTTTGGCAGCGTAATCATCTTGGCATGTTTCCAGGCCTGTGGAAAGTACCCCAGTTGGAGAATGGCGTTAAATAAATGTACGAGTAGGGCCAACCACTGCTGTGGTAGGGCCTTAAGAGCTGCATATGGTATGTTGTCGAACCCAGAGGCTTTGTATGGGGCGACAGTGGATAGAAGAGTACGAACTTCTGTTTCAGTGGTTTGTGTTATATCCTCTGGCAGGATGGGCCGGGAGAGAAAGTTAGAGACGTGGTCCTCGACTTGACGCCGGAGATCCAGATCAGAGGTGTCTGCTGGATGGAAGGTCTGTTCTAAGAATTCAGCCATTAGTTCCACCTTCTCACGGGCTGATTGTGCAATTGCGAATGGGTTTGTCCTGTGTGGGCAAACGGAGCAAGGCTTTGGACATCCGCCAAAGTGACTGGTCTTCAGTGTCGAGCGCACATAATTTGCGTTCCCAGTCTTCATTGATGTGATCTGCCAGTTCTATTTTTAACACTCGTTGCAGTCGATTATATTCTCTCCTATCGAGAGGACAACCAGTGTGTTGAGCTCGTCGGCGTGCTCTATTTTTGGCTGCGATCAAGTCACGAAGGTGACGAGGTAACTTCTTGACCGCTTGAGCTGGTCCTCGGCTAGGTGGAGTGGCCTGTGCAATGGCTGTATTAATGGATGTAGTAAAGTGGTGCACCAATGAGTCCACAGCTTGTACCGTAGTGCACGGTTCTATAGTTGCCGGTAGTTCAGCCATTATGCCGGTGTATGCTTGCCAATCGACGCGCCTGGGAGATGGAAAGAGGCGTTGAGGTTTGTAGTTCGGTTTGGTGTGGAAGATCAGTAACAGAGGGTAATCGGCTGAAGACAGTTCTGGTAGGGAGAAAATTTGTGGGTGTAAAGTTGTGTTCTTGACCAGGGCGATGTCCAGCCAATCAGGGGGACGACGACCTCTGTAGATCATGGTGGGGGATGATGGTGAAAGAACCACTATGTTGTGTGTGAGCACGTATCGTTCCAGTGTTCTACCCCGACTGGTGAGAACTGTAGAATTCCAAGCAGGGCTTTTGGCGTTATAATCGCCCAGAGCGATGGTGGCCACGTTTCTAGAAAATAAGACGTCCAACTCCTGGTCGAGGATGGGACGACCAGGGGGAATGTAGACGGAAAAAAGTCTTATTGGCCCTTTGTTGGTCTCTACTTGGATTCCAGTGGTTTCCAGGTTGGTAGTCGGAGTACTGAAGAGATGGTGATGAACAACATTACGCCTCACATATACGGCAGTTCCTCCATAGCCGTCGCCTCTATCTGATCTGTAGCAAAGCATACCTGGAATGGTAGCTTTGTTTGATGGAATTAGGTGCGCTTCCTGCACCAGAAGCACATCAATTCCCTTTGAGGCCACAAAATTTGTAGTTTCTCTTAGTTTGAACCTTATGCCATTAGCATTCCAGGAACAAACTTTGAGAGACTGAATATTCAGTCTTCCGTCCTGTCTAGCACCCATGATGGATTGTAAAGGCGAGAACTGTGTGGACGAAGATGGTGTATGGATGTATATGTTGTGGCCTTACTCTGAGAGCTTCAGCAAGGAATGCTGCAAAGTCAGGCTGTAGCTCTATGGGAATTTGCCTCATTGTGCTGAGGAAAGTCTCATCAGGAACGGTTGGAAGTGTAGAGTTTGGTTGAAATTGTTGAGGCAGTGTAGTTGGCTGCTGTTTATGTTGAGGTGCTACATTTTTAGTCGACTGCTGCTGTTGTAGCTGTCTAGGTGCACGTTGCCGTGCCATTCTTTGCTGTGCAGGTTGCTGTGGCGTAGTAGATGCTGCTGAGTTGCTGGATGGTGTGTATGTTGGCGCAACTGTTTGCCTTTGTGTCTGTGGTGGTGTGACAGCAGGTGGAGCAGGCTGTGCCTCTGGTTGTCCTGTAGTAGCCGCTGCATAGCTCGGGAAAGTTATGGGAGTTTTGCAGGGCAGTCCGGGCCATCTTGCACCCGTGAAAGCCTCTTTTGGCAGTTCTGAGTTATGTGGAACTCGAGGTCGGGCGTTGTACTTAGACATGTGACCTTGTTTATTTGCCATTAGCTCTAAACGAGCTTCCTGCCACACCGGACTCTTGGCATACCGACAAGAGTGGGAATCCCCACCATTACAGCATCTTGGCGTCGAACCTGGTATTCCCAGCCTCTGGCAGTTCACTCTTCTGTGACCTTTCTCGCCACAGAAAGCACAAACTGGTAGCAGCAGACAGCCAGCAGCATTGTGTGTAAATTGCTGGCAGTTTGTACACTGCTGAGGTCTTGGTGGGGGTTTGAATGTTTCCACCCTGATGATGGCGTGAAACATGTGGGTCTCTTTAAAGATGTTGCGCACATTCTCTGTTTTCTTCAGGGCAACTCTGAAGTGAGGCAGTGGTTGAGGTTTTGGACCTCTGGTGGTCAACTGGGCAACACGTTCCACCGTGTACCCTTTGCTTTTTAGCAACTCCTTGACCTCATCTACAGTAATAAATACCGGGATGTCCTTCAAGGTCACATGAAGGAAGCGGTCCTCAGGAAGGAGTGTAGTTACACCCTCGATTTGGTTTTGTTCGAGGTGCTTTCGTAGGTGACGGTGATCGTCCGGCGATGTTGGAATCAAGGCTACAGTACCTCGTAGATTTCTGAGGCTGTAGTTTACCTTGTCCGCTGGGACAGAGTTCATAATTTTCCTGGCATCTTCTGGGTTGCGCAGGAAGATTGGTGTGGGACGCTTTGTTCTCTGTTGCTGTTGTTGTGCAAAATTTGATGTTTCACTGGGATTTGAGCTTACAGCTGGAGTAGCATCGCTCTGATCCATGTTCTCTGGAGCAGGATCTCGGGCCAGAGCCTGGTATTGATTGGCAGTGGTCACTGGAGCGTTTGAGGAAACTGGAGATGATATGTTCCTCTTTCTTTTGGGCTGGACAGTCTGCCATTGCAGTGACTTTATTGCCAGCTCATGATGTTGTAGGTAACTATCAATGGCGTCTACACGCGCTCTATGCGCAGCCATTGTCCTGTATAGGATTGTGAGGTCATTTCTGGGGACATCCTCTCTTGGCATCGTTTCCAGAAGCTGGGTGTCAGCCTGAGTAATATAAGCCTGTCTGGCTTTACGCTCGTTAATCGGCGTAGCACGGGCGGTGTCTTCAAGCGGCAAGGTCGGCTCCGTAATTAGTTCCTGGCCGAGAAAAGAAGTAATGTTACCTCCTTCGAGGTAGTAAAGGCTGGTATTCATGCCGGATGCGATAGTTAGGGGATAGGCCAAACTCGTCATAAAAGTCTAGTTTGGTCGAGCGCTGTTAGGCTCGAGTTACAGAGGGCCGGACCAAAAGGCGCCTTATCAGTTTAAAAAACTGATGGCTAAGCCTTGTAACTCTACCCACCGGTAGAAGAAAGCTTTGATGTGCTTTAAAAGCACAAAAGTATTTTGGGACCAAGGTCAATTACTGCAGAAATATTGCACCAATCGGTCGAAAGAATACAAGGACCAATAATACTTCTGGCTGATGAGACGATCAGTATAATAAATACCGCGAACCAGAGCTGATCCACCCTGATTCGCAGGAGAAGCAGAGTCTTCTATCACAGGCGCCAATCACGGCGCAGCAGGAGCAAACTCACAATCACGTCGCGGGCGATGGTTTCTGATTTTTTTTTTTTTTTTTTTTTTTTTTTAATGGTGGGGAAAAAGGCTTCTTACGCCCTTACCGCATGCGTACATGCGAGTGTAAGACTCCTGCCCAGCTTCGAACCAGAGCAGCACTACTCACTAAAAAACCCCACCGGAAGTCCTGAGGTAGAACCTCGGGTGATGGAGGTGAGTGGTAGGTGCCTGCCAGTGGCAGTAACAGCAGGTAATTACAGATGGTTTCTGATTGGGCCTGCTCTAGGCTCGGCTGAAGTGTTTTCCCGCGGGTACGAACTTTGTGCAGTGTTTCTGATGGCTATAGGACAACGCCGAATCGCCACAACTGACTTCGGGATCGTCATGGGAAGAAGAAAGCAGCGCAGGAAATCGCCGTCTACACCGGGCAATGGAGCCTCATCGTCCCGGGAACCTGAAACCATCGCCACACCTGAAAATGTTGAGGCAGCCATCGCAGTCGCCGTAGTTCCGTCCGGAGCCACACCTAGCGCCACTACACCGCAGCTAGAGGACCAATCGCCAAGTCAGACAGTCAGCTCCCCGGGAATGGTAGTGGGAGTGCCTGTCCCGGGATTGCCGGCTTCACCACAGTCTACCGCCCATCTCCCGGACAACTCACCTTCGCCGCCTGCACACTCTGGTCCCTTCCAGGGAACCAGTGTCATCATACGAGGTGTGCCTCGAGACATCCCTGAGAGACATGTACTACACGCGGCAAGACAGAAGTGGCCCTCTGCAGTGAGGGCCACTCGCATCATCACCTCTCAGGGACCTTCACCACTGCTTCGAATCGTCCTCGCAGACACCACCGACAGTGAAGCCGCCTTGAGGACGGGTTTTACCCTACTCGGGCGACGCCTGCTCGTCGAGCCAGCCAGAACCACCAAACGAGTACCCTGTCGCCGATGCTGTCTCTTTGGTCATGACGTCACCACATGCAACGCTGCTCCTAGGTGCCACTATTGTGGGGCCCAGTGCCTCACACAGGACTGCACCAGCCACGACCTTCGCAGAAGACGTCGGTACTGCGCCACCTGTAATGGCTTCGGCCATTTCACAGGCCAGGCGCAGTGCCCATGTTACCCAAGAGCTTCGACATCGCAACCAACACCAGCCACCGCAGATTCACAACCTCTTCGCAAACCAGCACCAGCCACCGCAGTCTCACAGCCTCCTCGCCGTCTAACACCAACCAACGCAGTAGTTTCACCAGCACAACAGCACACTCCAACCTTCGCCGCCACGGCAAGAGCATCACTGCCCAGGAACGAAACAGAGGACATCCGCCACGACGTCCAACATCTTCACCAAAGACTTGACAAAATCGACGAGACCTTACTTCAAATCACAGCCGCCGTGTCCACCATAGCCACCTCTACTGCTACTGTCCAAACTCAACTGCATGACGCCATAGACGCAGGACGCGAGCAACACAACTCCACAACTGGCCGTCTGACGTCACTTCGCACAGACATCCGGAGAAGCAACAAGAAAATCAACTCTTATCGAAGGACACACCGTAAAGCATTCACTTTAATTCACCGACGACTTCTTCAAAATTACGTCGACTTCAACGCTGCAGTAAGAATCCTGGAAAGACTCGCCAATACGACCTGGAATCTGGACGACTACACCACAACCTCCATGGACACAATTCAACGCACACTTCAACAAATGGCAAACCAAACTACAACCACGACACACGAAGCCTACACGCAGACATCCATACTTACATCAGAACCCAATAGTCAGACCTGGACCACTTCGCCTCAACTAGCATCGCCAACTCCACAGACAACTGAACGCAGGATACCAACACAGGAAGAATTCGACCGCTTCAATAGATATGGTTTTCACAGCCATTCAGGACGTCCCTTCGACTTCAGGTGCAGAAGAAGGCTCTGCAGTGCAACCGGCCTTGAAGCCACTGATTTCCTACACACTTGAAACTCAAGTGCCACCGCAGACATCGCAGTTCCTCGGAACCCTCTACACAGCCTCCGCCGTAAATAAGTATACTCCTTACTCCTAACCATATCCCACGTCCACTTCCCGTGTGTGACAGTCAGGACCTGGTCATGGCTGTCACCCGGTATCCCCTTCCGATGCCGGTAATTAGCCGGCTGTATTCCCGCACTGCGAGGGTGCTCCGGCGGTACCTCGACACTCACGCCACACTTCTCCATAATCCCCTCTTGAAAACCTTTTAGTTTAGTCTTTCTCCCCTTTCCCTTTTTCCCAATCTCCCCGGCGAAATAAGCCAACTCTTTTTCCTCTCCAACTCTCTATCTGTCTCCCCTTTCAAAAAAAAAAAAAAAAAAAAAAAAAAAAAACAAAAATCGCCACAACTGTGAACACTGATGCAGTCAGCACAGCCACCTCATATTCGTCGGGAACTACACCTCGCGCCGCTACTACCACTCCGCAGCTAGAGAACCGGCCAGACGAGCGTCTCCGCTCCCCGGTAATGGCAGTGGCAGTGCCAACACCGGAGTTGCCAGCCTTATCACCGCGGAGTCCAGCCCGTCTCCCAGACAACTTACCATCACCGCCTGCACACAGTGGCCCCATTCAAGGGGTCAGTGTCATTATGCGTGGTGTACCACGGGATATCCCCGAGAGACACATACTACATGCAGCACGACAGAAGTGGCCCTCAGCAATGAGAGCCATTCGCATCATCACCTCTCGGGGACCCACACCACTAGTCAGAATCGTCTTCGCCGACATCACGGACAGTGAAGCCGCCCAGAGAACGGGTCTGACCCTACTCGGACGGCACTTACTCGTCGAACCAGCACGAACTTCCAGACATGTGCCCTGCCGCCGCTGCTGCCGCTTTGGCCACGACAACACCTTTTGCAACGCTGCTCCTAGGTGCCACTATTGTGGGGCTTATTGCCTCACACAGGACTGCACCAGGCACGACCTACGCCGCAGACGCCGGTACTGCGCCACCTGCAATGGCTTTGGCCATTTTACGGGTCAGGCGCAGTGCCCTCTCTATCCAAAGGCCAACACTCTGCAATCTACACCAGCCATCGCAGACTCACAACCTCGCCGCAGACCAGCTCCTATTATGCAACGACGCTCATCGTCACAACAGTCCGCTCCATCATCCGCCACCGCCACTATCACTGCACCACTGCCCCGGAATGACACCGAAGACATCCAGCAAGACCTACAAAACCTCCAACAAAGACTGAAAAGACTGGAAGAAGCCACACTTCAACTCATCGCCGCAGTTTCCACCATAGCCAACTCCACAGCCACCATCACGACTCAACTCCAAGTTATCATAGACGAAGGACGTCAACTACGCAACTCCACAACAGGCCGCCTCACATCTCTCAGCACCGACGTCCAGAAAATCAACAAGAAGACGAACTGTCTCCGCCGGACCTACCGCAACGGACTCACAACAATCCACCAACAACTTCTCCACAACACCACCGGCTTCAACTCCGCAGCAGAACTACTGGCAGAACTACGCGACACTACCACTGCACTGGACAACACAGCCACCCTAGACTCCATTCTGCGCAAACTTCACCGAATCGAGGATCGAACTCCAACCCCGACCCACGAAGCCAGCACACAAGTTTCTCTACCACCAACAGCACATGACCGAGATCAACACACTCTACCCCGAAATACCCGGTCACAACCTGCAGTACAACATCGCCAACCCAGGACTACGTCGCCACCTCCTGCAACGCAACATAGCCAACCCTGGTCACAACCCACAACGTCAAACGCACCAACAGAAGGACGCAAGATTCCGACAACAGAAGAACGCGCACTCTTCAAAAGACACGGGTTCAACGCCCACCACAACTCCCCGTGCAGCTATCGGTGCAGAGGTAAGCTCTGCAGTGCCTCCGGATTTGACCCAACCGATTTCTTTTGACCACTTGAATAACAAGTGCCACCACAGTCATCGCCGTTCACCGGAACCCTCATCGCAGTCTTCGCCGTTTCACGACCAACTCCCCTCCACATGAAGAACTACCCGCGGTGTCAGTCAGGGCCTGGTCATGGCTGCCACCCGGCCACCACAAATTTAAGCCGACTCCGGTCGGCCAGTACACACGTACTACCGAGGGTGCTAACGCGGGACCTCGTGACAACGACACACTCCTCCCCAATAAAGCTATATCCCGGCGTAATAAGCCAACTCCCTTCCAACTCTCCTTCTGTCACCCCTTTAATAATAAAAAAAAAAAAAAAAAAAAAAAAAAGTCGGGCCACTTTTCGAAGAGAGCATCGGCCGCCACTTCCGAGCCGACGCCGAACGCCGGTTCTGACTACGCGACACCTCAAAACAACACCGCCGCCAGTGTTCCTCCTGGGAACACGCAAACTACGCCGGAAAATGGAGCCACATTGGCCGCCAATTCCGAGCCAACGCTGAACGCTACTCCTAGCATTGCACCACCTCAACACATCACCGCCGCCTCCGAACCTCCTGTAACCAACCCACGGTACGGCCGCAGCGAAAATGGAGCTCACTAGTCGGTGCCTCTAGGATTAGGGGAATATACGGAGCGACACCACTAGTGCGACTTGTCTTTCAAGACAGGACGCATTTCACCGCCGCCATCACCTCAGGACTCACCCTCTTCGGCCGACACACTCGCATGGAGTGTAGCCGGAACGAATGGATCCAGCCGTGTCGGAGATGTTGCTCTTTCGGACATGAAACCCAGTCCTGTGTCGCCCGAGCCAAGTGTCACTACTGTGGAGCAGCAGTACTGACATCCTCCTGTCAGCACCACGACCTCACCAGACGTCGTAGGTATTGCGCCACCTGCGACAGGAGAGACCACTACACCGGGCAGGTTTGCTGTCCGCTATACCCTAGGCACCGTAACAACGCCGCATCACAACGTGAGCAGTCTTTACCTCCTCAGCCTCCACAACCTGAGCCTCGCCAAGCTCCTCAGCCTACACAACCATCAACGCAGACAACGCAGCAAGAACCAACAACCCAAGGGCCGAACTCCACTCACACCGCCGCCTCCACCAGCACACAACCGCCCAGTAAGGAAGTAGAGTACCTCTGCTCTGAGGTTCTCAGCCTCAAACATCGACTGGGTAGCATCGAAGACGCCCTACATCAACTTACCAACGCGGTCACCACCTTAATCAACACCGCCGCCAACACATTCTCCGGACTTCACCTTATGGAACCAGTAGAAGCTCTACGAACTGAAGTTAGAACTCTCTCTGAACACGTCGCACTCAATGGTGAAACTCTCGAATCCGCCCATCTGAAGCTGACACAACTAGAGAGCAGGACCACTCCAACAACACAAGTGGCCACCACACAAACAGATGGAATCCATCACCTCCTTACACCATCCCCGCAGGAAAAGTGAACTACAAAAGCGACAAGTTCAACTTCAGCAGCTTCTAGCAAAAGAGCACGTCACTCCTCAACCATGGTGGCCACAACAGCTCGACCACCCAGAGTTTTCACACACCGGCTACTACGATCACCATCGCAAGAATTGCGACGATCGATGCAAGCTTATGATATGCAGTGGCGTCACAGGAAAACGATCATGGAACTGGAACCGACATACATGAAGATCCCGGAACTCACCATCCTATTCCTAATTCCCCGTGTGTGGCAGTCAGGGCCTCGCCATGTCTGTCACCCGGAATACCCTTCCCGATGCCGGTAATTGCCGGCTGTATCCATCTGTACTGCGAGGGTGCTTAGGCGGTACCTCGCCAGCTACGATACACTTCTCCCTAAACCCCCTCTTGAAACCTTAGTTTTAGTTTTTCTACCCCTCCCTTGTTCCCATTTTCTTTCTTGTCCAACTCTCTTTCTGTCTCCCCTAAAAACAAAAAAAAAAAAAAAAAAATAGAAGCATCGAAGAAAATCGCCGACTTCGCCGGTTTCTGGAGCCATATCGGCCCCAAAACCAGATAATACCAACGCCGACAAGAACGCCGAGACACGCGACAAGAGCGCCGAGAAAGCCAGCGCAGCTTCTACAGTTCCGGCGGGTCCCGCACCGAGCGCTACTAGCGCTCCCACACACACCACACCGCAGCAAGCCAGCCTGCCAATCGAGCGGCCACCGTCGTCACGGCAGGAGGCCGACTCTCTGGGAGAGGCAGTGGCAGGGCCAATGCCGCAGTTTCCGGCAGGACCAGCGCCGGCCACCGACCACCTTCCTCGAAGAAAATCGCCGACTTCGCCGGTTTCTGGAGCCATATCGGCCCCAAAACCAGATAATACCAACGCCGACAAGAGCGCCGAGACAGCCAACGCAGCTTCACGCGTCAAGAGCGCCGAAACAGCCAACGCAGCGTCTGCAGTTCCGGCCGCGCCCGCACCGAGCGCTACTAGCGCTCCCACTGGGCCACACGCCACACCGCAGCCAGCCAGCCTGCCAGTCGAGCGGCCACCGTCGCCACGGCAGGAGGCCGACTCTCTGGGAGAGGCAGTGGCAGGGCCAATCCCGGAGTCTCCGGCAGTACCAGCGCCGGCTACCGACCACCTTCCTCCGCTGCCGACTGCTCACGTAGGACCCCCTACAGGGACCTGCGTCGTTATCCGGGGAGTGCCACGGGACATCTCTGCAAAACACGTGCTATTCGCAGCACAACAGAAGTGGCCGTCAGTATTCCGAGCCACTCGCATCATCACCTCCCACGGACAGACAGACCTCATCCGACTTCTCTTCAGCAGCAACAGTGACCGCGACGCCGCACTGAGGGCGGGCTTGCTCTTTCTTGGGCGGCGCCTACTAGCAGAACCCGGCCGAGCAACCAGACAGGTACCATGTCGCCGTTGCTGCCGTTATGGGCACGTCGCCACCGCTTGCAGCGCCGCACCACGCTGTCATTACTGTGGGGCTTCATGCCTCACTCAACAATGCACCAGCCACGATCTTCGCCGACGCCGCCGGTACTGCGCCACCTGCAGCGGCCACGGCCACTACACAGGTCAGGCGCAGTGCCCACTATACCCGAGGCAACACAGACAGCCAACACCAACCAACGCCGCTACACAGCCACAACAGGCCTCAACACCAATCCCCACCGCCGCACCCACTTCTCGTGGCACATCATACGCCGCAGCAGCAGCATCGCACGCTGAACTACGCCGCACCGAGGCCCAGGAACTACAGGCTGTGGTCACTGGCCTCGACAACCGTCTTCGCAACATCGAGGATGCGTGCAACCAGCTCACCAGCGCCGTCTCTTCATTAACTTCGGCGATTACCACCCTGACCCAACAAGACACCACAACTGAGCTGCAAGAAGTACGAGATATCGCCACCGAGAGCGTCCCTGCTCTCACTCAGTCAATTTCATCACTAAACTTCAATATCAAAAAGCAGATACGGACCAGCCGCAAGCGCTACGCAGCGATTGCCCGCCAATTAACACATCACACAACAGGATTTAACGCCGCAGCCAAACTACTTCACCAACTGCGTGCTGCCATCATTGAACTGGACAACAGTGAAGTTCTTGACTCCATAGAGCGCAAGCTGTTTCGGACAGAGAACACCATCTCCGTATATGCCACAGCAGACGCTGCAACACAATACCGCCACGCAGATACCGTTGAGCCACTGACTCCAGAGCAACTCCAACGTTACCGCCAGTACGGCTACAACCTTCACATGGACTTCGAGCCATGTACTTACCTTTGCGCGGAAGCACTATGCCCCGCTCAGGGAGTAAGCTTTGACCAAACTCTCCCCTACACGGAGTGGTCGACTTGCTATATAGGAGATACGACATAGGCACATCTCCCCTCTACCAGAACAACAGAATCACGAGAATAACAGGAAACAAAGAACCCACTCTAACTTCCCAACCACATTTACCTTCTACTCTCCCACGTGTCTTGGCCAGGGCCCTAGGTCATGGTCATGACCTGGACATATCATTACCTGCTCCCGCCAATGCGCGGTAGCCTCATTGCCACCAAGACTAACGGAGGTGCTTATTGCGGGACTCCATCACCCCCCCACCCTATACTTACTTCCCTAGTATTAAGTTTTTTTTTTAGTTGCTAAGTTTTCCCCTTCCCTGCTCCCTACCCGGCGAGATAAGCCAAGTCTTTATCCTTCCAACTCTTCTTCTGTCTCCCCTTTCAAAAAAAAAGAAAAAGAAAAAAAAATCCACTAGCACTGCGACAGAAAAAAAAACACTAGCAGAGAGAACTTCCAGAGAACTATTGGTCTCGGGGAGCCAGATGTTGACATGCAACAATATCTGGACAACCTAGTTAACTACCCCGATGTTATCCATATGTGAACTGTGCATCACTCTCACTCTCTCGCTCTCACACACACACACATTCATACCTACAGTTTCTCTTCAGATAACCCTCAAGTCCTTATTTATAAGGCGGACCCAGGGGGTTGAGGGCCCCCTCGGGAGTGGCACTGGCTCGCACCTGCATTTCAGGCAGACTGCCCGCCAAGTGTGCACTCCAGACGAACAGGCGATACAACGGACATGCACTCACCCAATTGACGATGCCGGATGATATATCAACAACCTTAATTATGAATTGCAGACGACGCTATACGTCGGAACGTAACAATTATAATTACACTAGACTGACGACGCCACAAGCGCACAAATTACCACTAACCTAAGAGACTAATTGCACGCACTTCCTTTGTTCTTAGTGTATGTACATGTATATTTAGATTGTTTCAGGGATCCAGCATGCAGGGTATCGACACGCTCCCAGACTTCTGAGGCGCACGAACAGACGCGGCGTATTCACGCCAAGATACATAGCACCCTGATTCCTGACAGCAATCACAAATGACTCCTACCAAACCATCCATGACTCCGCTAGGGGGCAAGCTGGGCTTCGGTCAAGCTCGTCTCCAAGCTCCTAACCTTCTCCGTCTGGTTACGCTATGCGAACCAGCTCTATCTTCACCACTGAATGCGCGGGTGCTACAGGCGGTACCGCAGCAGGCTTTCACCTTCCTAATCCGGTGGATGGGTTTTTTTTAGTGGGTATGGCCATCTTCAATGGCGACTCCCACAGTACCATGGGGTCTCGTAACAAGATTTTTCCCCTCCACCTAAAAAAAAAAGAGAGAGAGAGAACTTCGACAGTCGCGATCCAGCCTTCATAGCGAAAGGACGTGATTGTTGCTGTCCTCCTGAGAGCGTGTTAGCGCTTAGAGATTCTGCGTGATTTCAAGCTGAACCAGGGAGAAGAACGTGATTGGATCCTGCAATCTTCTGGGGATGTTGCATCATCTATCAAGAAACATCGTGTTTGCATCAGCCAGAAGTGTAATTGGTCTCTGCAACATCTTGACCGATTGGTGCTATATTTCTGCATCAATTGACGTTCTTCCCCAAGTACTTTTGTGCTTTTAAAGCACATAAAAGCTCAGACCGGTAGGCAGAGTTACAAGGCTTAGCCATCAGTTTTATAACTGATAAGGCGCCTTTTGGTCCGGCCCTCTGTAACTTAAGCTTATTAGCACCTACCCGACTTTACATATGACGACCATGGCCAGTCCCTTGACTAATGATTTGAACTCAACTTTATATTACCTGCAGGGAGGTAATATCTCTTTGTTTCTGGACCAAGACCTCGTTAAGGAGCCATCACTGCCTCTTGATGAGAAGACAAGATCTGTTCTACATTATGAGCGTAAGGCTAGACAAGCGTATATAACCCAGGCCGATCTACAGCTCCTGGAGTTATTGCCTAAAGAAGACGTGCCCAGGAAGGATGTCACGCAACTTTACCGCTCAATGGCTGCCCATAGGGCTAGAGTGGATGCCATTAACACCTACTTATACCACCATGAGCAAGCAGTTAAAACTCTGCAATGGCAAACAGTACAACCAAAGAGGAAGAGGAACATTCCATCTCCTGTTGCTACCTCAACTCCAGTGGTCACAGCCAACCCTTTTCAGCCTCTGGCCTCTACCTATACTGCGCCAGATCCTGCACCAGAGTGCATGGATGAAGATGTTACTACCCCAGCAAGCAACACTGTTCCTGCAGCTCCTAATGTTGCACAGCCATTGCAACAGAAACCAAGAAGACCTACGCCCATCTTCCTGCGCAACCCATCTGATGCCAGGAAAGTCTTGAACTCCGTCCCAACGGACAAGGTCAACTACAGCCTCAAAAATCTACGAGGTACAGTGGCCTTGATCCCTACATCGCCGGACGATCACAGACATTTGCGCAAACACCTGGAAGAGAATCAAATTGAGGGTGTTACTACGCTCCTGCCAGAAGAACGCTTCCTTCATGTCACCCTGAAGGACATCCCGGTGTTCATCACTGTCGATGAGGTCAAGGAGCTACTGACCAATAAAGGGTACACGGTGGAACGTGTTGCCCAGTTGACCACCAGAGGTCCTAATCCTCAACCACTGCCTCACTTCAGAGTTGCCCTGAAGAAAACTGAGAATGTGCGAAACATTTTCAAGGAGACGTGCATGTTTGACGCCATCATCAGGGTGGAAACATTTAAACCACCACCAAGACCACAACAGTGTACAAACTGCCAGCAACTTACACACAATGCTGCTGGCTGTCTACTGCTATCAGTTTGCGCTTTCTGTGGCGAGACAGGTCACAGAAGAGTGAACTGCCAGAGTCTGGCTATACCAGGATCGAAGCCAAGGTGCTGTAATTGTGGGGATTCCCACTCTTGTCGTTATGCCAAGTGTCCGGTGTGGCAGGAAGCTCGTTTGGAACTCATGGCTAATAAACAAGGACACATGTCCAAGTACAACGCCCGACCTCGAGTTCCACATAACTCGGAACTGCCAAAAGAGGCTTTCACCGGTGCAAGATGGACCGGACTGCCCTGCAAAACTCCCATAACTTTCCCGAGCTATGCAGCGGCTACTACAGGACAACCAGAGGCACAGCCTGCTCCACCTGCTGTCACACCACCACAGACACAAAGGCAAACATTTGCACCAACAAACACACCATCCAGCAACTCAGCAGCATCTACTACGCCACAGCAACCTGCACAGCAAAGATTGGCATGGCAACGTGCACCTAGATAGCAACAACAGCAGTAGTCAACTACAAGTGTAGCACCTCAACAATATCAGCCAAACTCTACACTTCCAACCGCTCCTGATGAGGCTTTCCTCAACACAATGAGGCAAATTCCCATAGAGCTACAGCCTGATTTCGCAGCATTCCTTGCTGAAGCTCTCAGAGCAAGGCCACAACATATACATCCATTCACGATCTTCGTCCACACATGAGGCTTTCTTCAACACAATGAGGCAAATTCCCATAGAGCTACAGCCTGATTTCGCAGCATTCCCTGCTGAAGCTCTCAGAGCAACGCCACAACATATACATCCATACACCATCTTCGTCCACACAGTTCTCGCCTTTACTATCCATCATGGGTGCTAGACAGGACGGAAGACTGAATATTCAGTCTCTCAAAGTTTGTTCCTGGAATGCTAATGGCATTAGGTTCAAACTAAGAGAAACTACCAATTTTGTGGCCTCTAAGGGAATTGATGTGCTTCTGGTGCAGGAAACGCACCTAATACCATCAAACAAAGCTACCATTCCAGGTATGCTTTGCTACAGATTAGATAGAGGCGATGGCTATGGAGGAACTGCCGTATATGTGAGGCGTAATGTTGTTCATCATCATCTCTTCACTACTCCGACTACCAACCTGGAAACCACTGGAATCCAAGTAGAGACCAACAAAGGGCCAATAAGACTTTTTTCCGTCTACATTCCCCCTGGTCGTCCCATCCTCGACCAGGAGTTGGACGTCTTATTTTCTAGAAACGTGGCCACCATCGCTCTGGGAGATTATAACGCCAAAAGCCCTGCTTGGAATTCTACAGTGCTCACCAGTAGGGGTAGAACACTGGAACGATACGTGCTCACAAATAACATAGTGGTTCTTTCACCATCATCCCCCACCATGATCTACGGAGGTCGTCGTCCCCCTGATTAGCTGGACATCGCCCTGGTCAAGAACACAACTTTACACCCACAAATTTTCTCCCTACCAGAACTGTCTTCAGCCCATTACCCTCTGTTACTGATCTTCCACACCAAACCGAACTACAAACCTCAACGCCTCTTTCCATCTCCCAGGCGCGTCGATTGGCAAGCATACACCCGCATAATGGCCGAACTACCGGCAACTATAGAACCGTGCACTACATTGATGATTCGCCAGTGAGCAGCGGAAGAAGGAACATCGCAGCAGAGCTTCAGCCAACTAGACTACGAGTTACTCCGAGCTGGCCGGTCCGTTTCTCCTGAGGTACGGACTTTGGCTACCTTGTTCCAGGCACACTGTTCCAGTTTCTGCCAGAGCTTCGATATATGAGCAAGCAATACCAGACTAACAGTCAACCTAGCTGCTTCTGCAAGAACAGTAACGGTAAGCCAACAAGGCCGCAGCCAACGCCTTAGGGCGGTTTTTAGGCGCATCCACTGGGTGTCTGGTCCTCTGTTGGCTACGCTTCTCAGCAACCGCTACTGCAGGTAAGAGGACAGTCAGTCGACCCTGTACGCACTGCACCTCAGGGTGCAGAGCAGCATGCCTACCTCTAAAGGCTCCCAACCCCACCTCAACCCTCCCGTGCACAGGCCAATGCCTGTTCTGCAGGATCCACCCATGCCCAGTACTTCTGGCGCACCCACTTCCCCTCACGTGAGCCCAGCTCCGGAGGAATCCAACCGGCGTCGCCGTAAACGCCAACAGGGCGGAAAAGGCCACGCCAAACGTCTGGCACTAGATGATCAACCCCCTAACGCAGGCGCTTCTCGCGAAAATTCCCTGCGGATAGGCACTATCTCAGAGTCTGACTCTGACCACTCCCGCGCGTATTCAGACGCGGAATACTATACCGATGGGACCATGGTCTCGTCAGCACCGTCCAGGATGGACGAGGATGAGGCTTCCTCCTCAGACATCTCGACAGAGGTGGACGAGGCAGAATTTCGTGAGGTGGTCAACCGGCGGAAAAGACGCCAACAGGTCACCAAAAACATCCCTACTGATGGACCAGCTCCACAGATTAGCCAACAAGGAAGACGGCATATTCCACCAGTGATAGTGGACGACTTCAAGGGCATGGTAGGCTTCCTGAAGGAAGTCATGCCTACGCTCTCGTCGGCGTGCCCTGTCACTAGGAGGAAGAGCCGGTACGTCTTTCAGGCAAAAACTGTGGAAGACTATCACCTTCTCCTGAGCTCTTTGGACAGGAAAAAGCTCCCATACTTCACCTTCGGCCTCGATAAATCTCGGGACGTCCGAAGAATCATCAGAGGCCTTCCGGTGGATACGCCCGTGGGCGAGATCGAGGAGGACCTTCTTCGCCAAGGCATCACCCCTAGGCTAGTGAGGCAACTCACAAAGCCGGGTGAGAGTGGCGAGTCCAAGAGACCAATCCCCCTTTTCTTGGTGGTGGTGGACAGGGCGAGTAACCCGGAGATGAAAATCGACGGGGTCTCGTCCATTTGCTACCTCCGGGTGAAGGTGGAGGCAGTGAGGAGCTCTTTTGGGCCCCCACAGTGCTACAGGTGTCTTGGGTTCAATCACTCAAGCCACTTTTGCCACCGCAATCTCAGGTGCCTACGCTGCGGCGAAGCGCACATGAAAGATTCCTGCCCTCGTACGACCACGGACGAACCCACTTGCGCAAATTGCAAGGGAAAGCACGTGGCTTGCTACGGTGGGTGCCCCACGCGGAAGCGTGTTATCGCCTCTAGGCGACCCCAACCTGCGCAGGGGACTTCGGCCCCCTCTAGCGCCCAAGGTCAGCAACAGGCACCTTCACCGACCGCCCCCTCTAGGGGGACATACTCCCAGCGCACGTCGGTGGCTCAGAGGACATCCCCAGATTTACCACAACAGCCCCAACATACACAACACCAGCCCCAGGCAAACCAACCCATCCAGGCAACCCCCCTCCCCAGGAGGCGGAGGACCCGGGAGCCCAGAACCGCACCCCGAACGGCCGAGGAGAGTGGCCCGACCACTCCTCAAAGCCCTCAGGGGGAGATCAGGGCTGAGGTGTCTTCACCAGCTCCAATCCCACCCACAACCATCATATCCACAACCACCACACCCTCAACCCCTGGCTTCCAGCTCGCGGACCTGCTCGAGTGGGTGCAGCAAGTTCTGCAATCCCACGGGCAACAGATGTGCGAGCTCCTAGCCAGATTCTTCTCCAGTGACATTGCAGGAAAGACGCTGATCGCCATGGAGGGGCTTGCCCTCCTGACATCTCTCCTCACACGCGCCCGAAATGGCGGGTCAAACTAGGTCTTGTGCCTCGTTTCGGCTCGCGTTCTGGAACGCGTGTGGACTGAGTAACAGGCGGGTGAGCTGTCCCACTTTGCCCGTACCTATGCCCTTGACGCCATCCTAGTCGGCGAAACACATCTCCGTCCAAATGACCGTTTCCGCATTCCGGGCTACGTCTGCCATAGAACAGATCGTCAAGGCCGTCCTGGTGGCGGAACGGCGGTGTTCGTTAGGCAGAACGTGGTCCACCGTCCAGTCCAACTCCCACCTCTTCAAACCCTAGAGGCCACGGCTATCACCATGGAACTCGACGGTACTGAAGTCATGATAGTCTCTGTGTATCACCCTCCACGCAGGCAGTTCGTGCCCAACGACTACCTCTCCATCCTGGCCCTGTATCCTAACGCCATCCTGGCCGGCGACTTCAATGCCAAGCACCAGCGCTGGCACTGTGGCCGACGGGCAGATGCTCGAGGCAATGCGATCATCCGACTCATTGACGCGGACCCCGAACTTCGTGTTGAGGGTCCGTGGCAACCCACGCATCACCCGCTAGGTCGAGGACTGCCTTCAGTCATCGACTTCGCGATCATCAAACACCTACCATTTCACCTCACCCTCACATCATTAAACGCCCTCCAGTCAGATCACAATCCGGTGTTGACTGAAATCAACACTAGGATTGCGAGTCATGATTGCTCGAGATCAACCCGAGAAACGGACTGGGAGGGTGTGCGCAATTACCTTCGCACCTCCATCCCACCCAACCCAAGAATCACAGACACCCATACCCTTGAGGCGGCAGTCTCGTTCTTCACATCCATTGTGACACGAACTGCCCTCAACCTAACAGTCCAAGCTCCAGCACCCCTTCACCCGGATGTCCTTCCACTGGACATCATCCTTCTCATCCGATGCTCCTGGGCGGCACGGAGACTATACCAGAGGCACCGCACACCCCACAACAGAGCCCTGTTACGGCGCTTGCGCCGACTGGTCAGCGCCCGCCTACGCGAGCACCGAGTGCAAGCATGGGAGGACAAGATGGCCAGCCTGGGCACTGAGTCGGGGGACGTGTGGCGGATAGCAAAAAGCCTCCGCAACCGTCGAGGCCAATATACCTCCCCTCTCCAAGGCACCCGAGGCCTGGCCTATGAACCCAGTGCCAAAGCCAATGTTTTCGCCGACTACCTGGAACGCACCATGTGTCCTAGAGAAGACCCCCAGGACTACCACCACTCGGAACGTGTCCGCCGGGATGTACGTCGATTTCTTCGACGCCCCCCGGAGGACGCGGTCCGACTCCCGGTAATACGCCCAAGCGAACTCCAGGGCGCACACCTGCGTCTCAAACCCAAAAAGGCGGCGGGACCTGACGGGCTTACACCCCTCATGCTTCGCCACCTTCCCTTCAACGCCGTGCTCTTTCTGACCAGGGTGTTCAACATGTGCCTCGCCCTGGGTCACTTCCCACGAGAGTGGAGAGAGGCCCGGGTGATCTGCATCTTGAAGCCCGGGAAAGACCCGGTACACCCATCCAACTACCGATCCATTAGCCTCCTCTCCACCCTCTCGAAAGTTTTCGAGAGGATGATTTTAAACCGCTTGTCCCCCTTGCTGGGGGACATTCAAGCCATCCCCGAACATCAGTTCGGGTTCCGTCCTGGGCACTCTACGCCTCAGCAGCTGCTGCGGGTGGTGGAGGCTGCCGCCCTGGGTTTCCAGGAACGTGCCTTCACTGCTGCGGTATCACTGGACGTGGAGAAAGCCTTCTCGACGACCTGGCACGCAGGGCTCCTCTACAAGCTAATCCACCTGGGGCTACCCACACAGCTCATCCAGATACTACACTGTTTCCTCCGTCATAGGACTTTTAAAGTCACAGTCGCGGGGCGAACCTCCACAATCAGGCCAGTCAGAGGCGGAGTCCCCGAAGGCTCTGTTCTGTCCCCCACCTTATTTAGTGTTTACATGGCAGACTTCCCCACAGAACCACAGGTCAGTATAGCTCAGTACGCCGATGACGTATTGCTATACTGCACCAACCGACACCTCCTCAGAGCCTTCAATCCCATACAGCGACACCTCCGCCAAACCCAACAGTGGTGTCGGCGCTGGCGAATGTCCGTTAATCCGGACAAGAGCCACGCCATCCTCTTCACGAGGCGCCACATCCCCGCAGACTGCCCCACCTTTCACCTTCGAGGCCGAAGGATCGAGTGGACAAACTCCATCACATACCTAGGAGTCAAACTGGATAGGGGTCTGACTTTCCGCGGTCACATCAGAGACCTCTCGGCAAGGACTCAGGGGGCTATTGCCTCCCTGTACCCCATGCTGAGGTCCGAGATGCCAGTCCGCCCAAAGCTACACCTCTTCCGGGCTCTTGTAGTCCCCCTCATGCTTTACGCTTGTGAAGTGTGGGGCATGGCTGCAGGTAGTTGGCTCCTATGGCTCCAGAGGGCTCAGAACAGAGGACTTCGGTCCATCTTCTCTGTCCCCTTACCCTTCCCAGTGAGACTACATCACGAAGCCTCATCTCTTCCATACGTGGAGGATGAAATTAGGCGCCGGGCTGCTAAATTATACGCCAAATTGCCAAACCATCAAAGCGCCCTAGTTAGGTCTCTAGGGGACTATGATCCATCAACACGCCGCTTCAAGGCGTATAGGGTACCCCACATGGCTTGCGGACACGCCCCATAACCATGGAGAACATCCACCAGTAGCTAAAGCTGATCTCCAAAGATCCCCACAGAGAGTTGATCCTCTTCAAAATTTCTTCCCCAATCAAAATTCAAAATTCAAAACACCAATTTTAAAACAATTTTTAAAACATTTTTAAAAATCCTTTTTCAAATCGTCAGAATGCCAACATTGTTGCATCCTGCAGGACAGCTGTCAAGGGGCTTTAGTGCTCCCTTCTAACCCACACCAACCTAAACCAAAAACAAGTCACCCTACATAACCCCTTACCCAAAAATCCTATCTGCGGTTAAGCCCTAACAGGGGTAGGCACGCAGCAAAAGTCGTCGGGCTGAAAAATCCTCAGCCTGCCAGTAGCACGTCGTCGTCGCCGTGCACTACGGTACAAGCTGTGCACTCATTGGTGCACCACTTTACTACATCCATTAATACAGCCATTGCACAGGCCACTCCACCTAGCCGAGGACCAGCTCAAGCGGTCAAGAAGTTACCTCGTCACCTTCGTGACTTGATTGCAGCCAAAAATAGAGCACGCCGACGGCCTCAACACACTGGTTGTCCTCTCGATGGGAGAGATTATAATCGACTGCAACGAGTGTTAAAAATAGAACTGGCAGATCACATCAATGAAGACTGGGAACGCAAATTATGTGCGCTCGATACTGAAGACCAGTCACTTTGGCGGATGTCCAAAGCCTTACTCCGTTTGCCCATATAAGACAAACCCATTCGCCACGGCACTCGCATTGCACAATCAGCCCGTGAGAAGATGGAACTAATGGCTGAATTCTTAGAACACACCTTCCATCCAGCAGACACCTGTGATCTGGATCTCCGGCGTCAAGTCGAGGACCACGTCTCTATCTTTCTGTCCCGGCCCATCCTGCCAGAGGATATAACACAAACCTTTGAAACAGAAGTTCGTACTCTTCTATCCACTGTCGCCCCCTACAAAGCTTCCGGGTTCGACAACATACCATATGCGGCTCTGAGGAGAATTTTTCATCCATCATTCCAGCTCGCACCGTCTACACATCGACTCCACTCTACTGGACCACTGGGAGAACGGAAGAGCCAACTGCGTGACCTCTCGCCAGGGAGCAGCCTCGTCGCGCCGCGCCAGTTTATAAAGAGCACTTGCCAGGCGGGCGCCACTAGTCCGTCGCGGAGTGTCCTATAAGAGATCTGGTAAGCAGATTTTAGGGCACTCCAAACTGAAGAAGGAGAAGACACCACCGAGGCAGCTTTCCCGGAGCTGCCCCGACTCGAGACAGGCAGTGGGCATTGGCCCTCTACTCGCCAGTCTACTGGAAGAGGCTCGTAGAGCTCTTCCACACACCAGCCAGGCCGGAGGAGACTCAACGACCGACAGACTGACGTTACCGCAGCCCCACAAGGCTGTAGCCAAGGGTCCGGACTCAGGTCTGGACCCGGGGTTCGTTGGAACCCCAATAGGCGCGCCGCAAGGCGTCCGGCCCTCTGTGGGGAGCCGAATGGCACCTGCACCAACCATGACAGACTTTCCCGGTACCAGCAAACAGGTAAGACCTGACATGGTTTCGCCACCCTCGACACCCTCTACCTCGAACCCCTCACCCGGTCCCCGAGTGAGTATCGCCAAGGCGAAAGCCAAGGCACTCACTAGGGCCAAGACTAGGCCGAAGGTAAAAAAAGGCCGTGGGCCTTGTTAACCAAGGGACAGTAGTCCCCCTCACACCACCAGCTCCCGTCAACCCTACTCCTGCACTGCCGGACGATGATGGCTTTGTCCTGGTACAGAGCCGCAGGGAAAGGTCCTCTGGTTCAAATCCAGACGGACCCGCTCCTTCACAGGGACCTGCAGCGTCCCCCCAGCACCACGCCGCACAAGAGGCGGAGAAAATTCTGCCAATTGTGTCTGACCGCTTCCTGAATCACGTCAAAGTGATGAAGGAACTCAGGGGAAAGCTAAGGGCGCAGTTTCAGGCAACGCGGCATCCAGGGCGCGTTGTAATTAGAACCACTACCTCTGGGGACCATGCGGCCACAAAGGAGGTACTGAAAGCGTGTGGAATTAAATTCCACACATACTCGCTTCAGCGACCCCACGTGGTCCGCAGGGTCATCAGAGGTCTTGACTCGGAGATAGACCCCCTGGACATCCGTGCCGGCCTAAAGGACGAACACGGAATCGAACCGCGGTCCGTGGTGCAACTCACCACAACTAAGGTGAAAGAGGGGAAACCCACAAAGGTGCCCCTACCCCTATTCCTAGTGGCCATTGAGAAACAAGGGGAGGGAACCCCAAAGATAGACCAAGGTGACTTGCCTATATCACACGCGAGTCACGGTTGAGCCCTGTCACGGCAGGGACGGGCCGGCCCAGTGCTACAAGTGCCTGGGTTTTCACCACTCCAGCTTTGCCTGTGAGAGGGCTCTGAAGTGTCTCCGTTGTGCGAGCGAGCACTTGGTAAAGGATTGCCCGGCACCAATGGAGAACAAAAGGTGCGCTAACTGCAATGGTTGCCACATAGGCATCTATCGCGGGTGCCCTAAGCGACTTGCTATAATGCAAGGAAAACAGGGCAAGGCTGACGCTGAGGTCAGGCGGGGGGTCTCTTTCGCCGCGGCGCTGGCGAGACACGAAAGTGCTCTCGCACAGGCCGAGGCCGCGGAAGTGGCCCCTACAAGCCAGGTCGCCGTCACAGTAACTGACCCTATCCCAGATAGCGCCACACCTACGGTTACGAGCAGTGAGACACCTCCAACGCCCAGCATCGCCCCAAAGGAGCAACGTCCCCATAAGAAGGGGAAGAAGAAGCGATCTGTGGATAAAACCACAAAACAACCTGCTGTGGGGAAGAATCCCAACAACAATGTTGAGAAACATCCCCCTCCACCAGCATCTAAACCTCCAGCTGTGTCAGCCAACCATCGACCAGCTGAGCCCGCCAATGCTGGCCCGTCCTCCCGGACTGGCCCAGCCAATCCTGAGGCACCAGTGGCTCAAAACAGCTCGCAACCATCCGTAGGAGATGCATTTGCATCTGAGGACATGGCTGAGTTTATTCAGTTGGCGACCTGGTTCGCAGACTTAGTTCAGCGTTCCCTCCCAATCCTACGACGCTGCAGGGACACCATTCACAACCCCGGGATTTCCGCTGTGAAGAAGCATCTCACGGTGCTTCAAACGGCTAAGGACCTCTATTCTAACTCCACGAGCTCTTAATGGCGCATAGAACTGTGCGTTCATTTAGAGCTGCGTTCTGGAACGCGAATGGAGTTAGAGACCAGAGACCTGGCCTGTTCGTAGAGTTCGTAGACAGTCACGGGATTGATATCCTGATGGTCTGTGAAACGCACTTGCACGCCGGTGTACAGATTACCCTGCCAAGTTACGCCGCCCATCGGTCTGATCGGGTCGGCCGACAGGGTGGTGGTACTGCCATTTTCATAAAGAACCATCTCACCCACACTCCTGTTACCATTCCTCCGCTACAATACCTGGAAGCAACCGCCATAAGGCTATCCTTGGGCGGGAACGACCTAGTGCTTGTGGTGGTATATGACCCGCCGGATAGACGCTTCCATGAAGCAGACATCACGGCACTCCTGAACCTACACCACAGGGTTTGCATTGCAGGCGACTTCAACGCAAAACACCCAAGCTGGCACAGCCGCACCCAGAACGTTAAGGGCCGGGGACTGTACCGTCTCATTAGCAGGAACCCCATCCTTCACCCGCACGGGCCGAGAGGTCCAACCCACTACCCGGCACGCGGTGCGCGGATATCATTGATTTCATGATCACCAAAAACATTCCATTTCACTTGGACCTCTCTGTGATTAACGCTCTGGACTCTGATCACAACCCTGTTGTGGTCGACTCAGACGTTAATCTCACTGCTCTGGGAGTACCGGACTGGGTGGAAGAAGTCGACTGGGACGCAGCCGTCCTTGCCCTTCAAACTCCGTGGAAGCAAATCCTCGAATAGACTCGATTGAGGCTCTCGAGGAGGCGGCCGCGGGGTTTTCATCCTCAGTCCTAAATGCGGTGCGTGCTCACACACACCGCATTCCTACCGAAGCACCAAACCCAACATCTATCCCTGTCCCACTGAAACGCCTCATTCAAGCAAAGAATGCTGTCAGACGGCTATGGCAGAGATTCCGGCATCCTAGGATAGGAGTAATACACCAGATATTCAAATCCCTGGTGAGACGACTCCTAAGAAAACATAGGCAAGCAACTTGGGACGAAACAATGCGTCACGTAAACCTCCAGGAGAGGAAACCGTGGCGCATCGTCCGAGGCTTGCGGAAAGATTAAACTGTACACCAGCATCCTGTGCATAGCCCTCGGGGAAGACTTGTCTTTGAACCGAGGGAAAAGGCAGAGGCGCTAGCAGACTATCTGGAAACTCAATTCCAGCCCAGGGAAGATCCACAGTACGATGACCATACTGACCTCGTGGAACAAGCGGTAGAAGACTTCTTAGAAGTCGGACCCGCGGCCCACGAGGAGTTTCACATCCCGATAGTTACCCCTCGCGAGGTAACTAACACCATTAAATCCTTAAAAGCCCGAAAATCCCCTGGACAGGACCGTGTAACAGCGGAAATGCTCCAGCACCTTCCCCATAGAGCCGTGATGCACTTGACCCGCATTTATAACAGGAAACAGGCGCGTGTGGTGTGCGTTCTAAATAAGGGCAAAAACCCGGTCTTTCCATCCAGTTATCGATCCATCAGTCTCCTACCAGTTATCTCGAAAGTATTCGAGAAACTGTTCCTGTCCCGCCTCGGACCTCTATTGGAGGAAAAAGGTCTCCTACCTGAACATCAGTTTGGTTTTCGTTCTGGCCACTCCACGACTGAGCAACTACTACACGTAGCCGAGAAAGCTTCCATGGCATACCAGGAGAGGGCTAAAACGGTGCCAGTGTTGCTTGACGTGGAAAGGGCATTTTCTACCAGTTGGCATGAGGGGCTTGTCTACAAGCTTATACAGCACGAAATCCCCCCTCCATACATTTCCTTGGTGGCTAGTTTCCTACAGGAACGTAGCTTCCGGGTGAAGGTGGAGGGATCATTCTCAAGAGAGAGGCCCATTGGCGCAGGAGTCCCCGAGGGCAGTGTACTGTCACCGGCACTCTTTGCAGCTTACATGGCCGATCTCCCCACGCACCCCAACACACACATCTGTCAGTATGCGGATGATCTCATGATCTTCGCTACTAACAAGAACCCGCGCTACAGTTACCACCAAGTACAAGCCCATCTCTGTGCCATCAGTAGATGGTGCGAGAACTGGCGTATATCGATTAACCCGGAGAAAAGCTCTGCGATTCTCCTGGCTAATACGATAGCCAACCGGCTCCCGCGAGACCTCGTGCTTCGGCGCCGTCGGATCCCCTGAGTCACTACGGCGAAGTATCTCGGGGTCACGCTGGACCGGCGGCTGACGTATAGACATCACGTCAGGGGCAAAGTACTGCAAAGCCGCGCTGCTCTCCGGCAGCTATACCCAATTTTCAGTTCCAAAACCATGCCCTTACGCCTGAAGCTCCAGCTATATCAAGCGATCATCCCACCTCTGGTCCTGTACGGATGTGAGATCTGGGGAGTGGTAGCAAATTCCACCTTCATCAGGCTCCAGACGCTGCAGAACCGGGCATTAAGGATGATCTATGATACTGGCTGGAGATTTCCTGCCCATATCCTACACGAACATTCCGGTATCCCGTACATTGTCGACGTGATTAAAACTCGCGCTCGAACAATGTACAACAAACTCCAGAACCACCCTAACCCTCTGGTGAATACTCTGGGACAATACGACCAGAGAGAGCCACGCCTACTACCATCAAAAAGACTACCAAAGGACATTCTAAGTCCGGCGGTTTAACTTTGAAGATGGGAAAGGCGAAAGTACAATCTGTATCCAAAACAGAGAAAAGACCTCTTTCAGTTCACCTGTCAGTGAGTGACTGACGGCCAGAACCCTGGTGGGGATTAGCGCGTCACCTGACTGTCCGGAAACGCGCACAGCCCGCTCGCGGACCAATCCCTTCCAACCATCCCTAAGTCTTGACAGGACCACCGAAAACCAAAAACTTCTACAGGAACGAGAGGTGTGCCATGTGATGGTCACCGTGGAGGTCCTGAAAACAAACCAAAACATAACGCAATGTTACAACTGCCAGCAGTTGGGGCACACTTTTAGGAAATGCAATATGACCTCCCGGTGTGTCCTTTGCAGTGACCTCCACCGCCTGGCTGATTGCCCGAAAAAGGCCAAGCAGGGCGTTGTACCCCACTGTGCTAATTGTGGGGAAACGCATCCTGCCAGCTACAGGGGGTGCGAGACGTTTCGCAACGAACGTCACCGCCGTCAACTGGCATCCATAGCCAGGAGCTCTCCCAGTGCTCAGCCAGGGCCAAAACCCATCATACACCCGGCCCTGGTTCAAACAGGTATCTCCTATGCGGGAACTACCGGAGGGCAAAACGCACCAGTGCCACCACAGAATGGTCCCCCTCCACTACCCCAACAGGCGCCCACGGGTGACCTGAGTGGGATAAAAGATATATTAAACATGTTCAGAGACCTAAATTTACCATCACTATTGATGAAGGCGCAGCCTTTCCTGGCCAAATTCAAAAGCTGCAGCAACACTTGGGAGAAAATAGAGACCATGATATGTCTCCTCTCAGCCCTTTTAGAATAAATGGCTCACGTAAGGGGAGGCACAACTTTAACTCGCGCACTACTGTGGAATGCAGATGGCATCCACAGGAAGCAACACGAACTTGAAAACTACCTACGGCGTAACAAAATTGACGTCGCATTCATCTGCGAAACAAAATTAAAGCACGAGCACACTTTTAAGCTCCAGGGGTATCAAATCTTTCGGAACGACAGAATTGGCAGACAAGGGGGAGGGACTGCTATTTTGCTTAGAAATACTATTGCTCATGCTTCTGTTACGTTGCCTGTAATGGCAGCGTTAGAGTGCACAGCACTTAAAACACGTGTAAATAGTAAAACGGTTATGCTGGTAGCACTTTATCGGCCCCCTAACTCCCCAGACTTTACACAAGACCTCGAGCAGATCCTCGCTTTAGAGGAGCACGTTATAATTGCAGGAGATTTCAATGCCCGGCACCCCTGGTGGTTTTCACGCCGGGCAAACGCGGCGGGAAATCTCCTGGTTGAATTTATAACTGATAATGATGACATTGAGGTACATCTTCCCCCAGAACCCACTTTTTGGCATCGATCAGGGCACTTTGACGCTGAGATTTTGGACATCGTACTAACAAAAAATGCGACACTGTTAAATAACTTTACTGTTTATCACAGCCTGGACTTCGACCATCTTCCTGTGCATTTCGACATACAGGGTGGCATTTCAGCCAGTGCCTCTGGCCCTCAAAGTAGAGCTGAGACCGACTGGAATAAGTTCACCATTGAAATGCACGGGATGGCGCAACCCAGACTGTCATACTATAGCGAGGCAGACATAGATGTCGCCATTGAAAACTTTACTGCCTAGCTACACACAGCCAAGAGAAATGCTACCACATACACCACAAGACCACCCGGTTTTTGCACGTACCCCGAGGTAGAGCAACTCATTGCGCGGAGACGACGCTTGACAAAACTGTGGCGATACACCCGTCAGCCTGAATATAAAGTGCTAGCAAAATGGCTACGCAACATCATTCGGCAACAAATTAAAATCAATAAAACTGAACAATGGGAAAACAAAATGCTGAGTACCACACATTCGGACTCTTCTTTGTGGAAATTACTCAAGGCTTTCAAAGTTTCCACGAGCGTCAACTCCGCAACTGAGGCGCTGCACACTCAAAGCGGCTTGCACTTCTCCGCAGAAGAGAAAGCCGAGGTCTTCGCTGACTGTCTCCAAGACAGATTCACCGAAAACCCAGTGACCAACTGTGAAATAGAACGGGAGGTCCAGACATGGGTACAAACCTGGGTGGCGCAGAAGCAAGAGCAACAACTACCCACCATAACACCGCAGGAAATTTACAAGCTCATTAGGAAATTGCCTAATGGGAAAGCTGCCGGTCCAGACAAAGTGACTAATGAGGAACTTAAGCATCTCCCAAGAAAAGCTCTGGTGCAACTAACAAAGATATTTAACGCCTGTTTGCAGCAAGGCTATTTCCCCTCTACTTGGAAACGAGCTACGGTTATCATGCTCCCAAAGCAAGGGAAAAGCACCAGACAACCGCAAAACTACCGTCCCATTAGTCTTTTGTCTACTATTGGTAAACTGCTCGAAAAATGTATCCTTTCTCGACTTCAAAAACAAGTCTCGGCAACACATGAACTCTCAAATTCACAGTTTGGCTTTAGAAAAGGACATTCCACTGAACTACAGCTCCTGAAACTAACTGATGACGTAACAGAGCAATTTAACAATGGGGCTTCAACGTTGGCGCTATTTCTGGACGTAGAAGCTGCATTTGACCGGTGCTGGCACAATGGCCTTATTTATAAACTGCACCACAATTTCCCAGCTCTTCAAAATTATCTATACTTGCTGCACAATTTTCTAGAAAAACGGCAGTTTTACGTCCAAGTGGGCCGCTCCTCCTCACGGGAGCGAGTGATGCGGGCTGGCGTCCCACAAGGGGCAATAATGTCCCCTTTTCTGTATATATTGTTCCCTAATGACTTCCCAGTGGACGCCAGATGCAAGGCCGCCATGTATGCTGACAACACTGGAATATACAACCACCATAGAAATCCACGTTTCGGCCTTGCAGAAATGCAACGTTATGTGAACAACTTCCTCTCATGGCAACATGACTGGAAAATCAAAATTAATCCCGACAAATTGCCAGCTGATTCATTTCTCTAAGCGGCGTCACACTTTGGCAACGGACCTAACGGTCGATGGTCAAATATTGCACTGGCGTCAGCAAGTTAAATACTTAGGTGTCACCTTGGACCGCACAATGTGTTGGTCCACCCACATAAAAAATAGCGCCAATAAAGGCAGACAGCGGCTAAAGTTGTGCGTCCCCATCTTCCGTAGTAAACAGTTGCGACTAAAGTCAAAACTGATACTATATAGGTGTTCCATTCTTTCGCTGGTCCTGTACGCGTGTGTGGCCTGGGCTAATGCCTCCAAAACTGCCCTGAAACAACTCCAAACCCTCCAAAACCTCTCCCTCAGAAAAATCCTTTCTGCTCCACTCCTCACCACCACCCAAACTCTTCACCTCGAAACTCATATCCCGTTCATCCCGGAGGCAATAGACAAAAGAGCAATGGCTGCATGGACGCGCATTAGGAATCACGAAAATGACGTGATCGCTAACATCGGCAAAGGCGAGCCGAAGCACCGCAAGCATACTAGGATAAAAATGTTCTAGAAGCGGCTCGGCTCGCCGACTAATGCGCGTCCACGCAACCTCGTCCCTAAGCCACATACATGTTCCGGCAGAGGCCCTCGCCTCGGAAAATATTCAGGAGCTGCCACCGCGGGACAGTGTACATAGTGTAAATAGTGTAGTGCGCTGGGACGCATATTTCTGGTGTGCCCAGTGAAGATGTGTGTGTATGTGTGTACGAGTGTGTGTGTGGGTGAATGCGTGCGTGTATGTGTCTGTAGATAATTTGTAAATATGTACATATGTATATATAACCCAAAGACGAAACAGACAAAAGACAAAAGAAAACTATTCTTCGTGACCTACAGATGGTCACCGTATGGGTTTTTGTATATAGCGAAAACTGTAAATATGAACAAAGTCAACTGTAAATCAATGTAAATATAGCCTGTAAGCCGGGCCCAATGTACCGGCACCAGGCCAATACTTTTATAATAAATAACTTGAAACTTGAAACCTGCCCCTATAAAAACCCCTGTTTCCACAAATCATTTCCTAGTGTAACATACATCCCCGTAGCGATCTCATCGAAACCATCGCGCAGGTTAAGCCGTACAACGGCTAGGTACTGCGGGCAAGACACTCGGACGGGGTAACCATCGTCCCCGTTCGACTCGAACTGCCTCTGGCCTCGGGCCTCAGTTTTTCATCATTTTTAGTCCTGAAGATGGCCATGGAGTGTATAATGGCCGAAGCTCGACCTTCTTAAATTTAACACGGCTGATCACCCGTGAAACTCTGATCACTAACGTTCGCCGTGAAAGCTACAAATCTTACATGTTGTGAAATAGTTTTCTGAGCCAGAACACCAACGTCATTAGAAAAATGTTGGGTATTAATGTTCTGGGCCAGAAAACATATGTGATTACAAAGATATTGTGCAATAGTGTTCTGGGCCAGAACACTGGCATCATTACCAAAATATTGTGTTATAGTGTTCTGGGCCAGAACACCTATATCATTACACATATATTATGAAATAGCGTGTTGGGCGAGAACACTAACGCCTATGTATATATTGTCAAACAGTGTTCTGGGCCAGAACACTATCTTCATTACAAAAATGTTGTGTATTATTGGTCTGGGCCAGGGCACCTATGTCATTACAAAGATATTGTGAAATAGTGTCCTGGGTCAGAACAATAACGTTATTACAAACGTATTGTGCAATAGCGTTCTGGACCAGAACACTAACGCCTTTAAAAAAATATTGTGTAATAGTGTTCTGTGCCAGAACACCTACCTTATTACAAAGATATTGAAATAGTGTTCTGGGCCGGAACACTAACGTGATTACAAAGATATTCTGTAATAGTGCTCTGGGCCAAAACACCTATGCCATTACAAAGATATTGTGAAATATTGTTTTTGGCCAGAACACTAACGTAATTACAAAAATAGTGTGTAAATGTGGACTGGGCCAGAACACCTATGTAATTTCAAAGATATTGTGTAGTAGTGTTACGGGCCAGAACACTAACGTCATTATAAATATTGTGTAATAGTGTTCTCGGCCAGAACCCCTGTGTGATTACAAAGATATTGTGATATAGTGCTCTGTCCCAGAGCACTAACGTCATTACAAAGAAATTGTGAAATAATGGTCTTAGCCGGAACACCTTTGCTATAGCAAAAATGTTGCGATATAGCGAACTGAACCAGAACAGCAACGTAATTACAAAAATACTGTGAAATAGTGTTCTGGGCCAGATAACCTATGTGAATGCAAAGAGATTGAGAAATAGTGTTCTGGGTGACAACACTAACGTCATTACAAAATTATGTGTAATAGCGTTCGGGGCCAGAAGACCTATGTCATTACAAAGATATTGTGAAATAGTGTTCTAGTCCAGAATACTAACGTCATTATAAATATTGTTTAATACTGCTCTGGGCCAGAACCACTATGTGATTACAAATATATTGTGAAATAGTGTACTGGCCGAGAGCACTAATGTCATTAACAAAATATTGTGTAATAATGGTCTGGCCCGGAACACCGCTATCATTAAAAAGACATTGTGAAATAGCGTTCTGAACCAGAACACTAACGTAATTGGAAATATATTGTTAAATAATGTTCTGGGCTAGAACACTAACGTCTTTGAAAACATTGTGTAAAAATGTTCTAGGCCAGAACACCTATGTCATTACAAAGATATTGAGAAATAGTGTTCTGGGCCAGAACACTAACGTCTGTGAAAACATTGTGTAATAGTGTTCTAGATCAGAACACCTATGTCATTACAAAGATACTGTGAAATAGTGTTCTGGGACACAACGCTAACATCATTACAAAAAGTTTGTGTAATAGTGGTCTAGGCCGGAATACCTATATCATTTCAAAGATATTGTGAAATAGTGTTGTGGGCCAGAACACTAACGTCGTTACAACGATATTGTGCAATAGTGTTCTGTTCCAGAACCCTAAAGTCATTAAACAAATATTGTGAAATAGCTTTCTGGACCGCAACACTAACATTGGTACGGCGATGGTGAGCATTAGTGTTGTGCCCCAGAACACTAAAGTAGTTACAAAATATTGTGCAGTAGCGTTCTGGGCCAGAACCATAACTTCATTAGAAGGATATATTGCAATAGCGTTCTGGGTCAGAACACTACCGTCATTACAAAGATACTGTGCAATAGCATTCCGACGGAGAACACTTTCTTCCCTGTAAAGATATTGTAACATAGTGTTCCGAACTTCAACTCTAATATTATTACAAAAATATTGTGTAATAGTGTTCTGGGCCCGAACACCTGTGTCATTACAAACAGATGAGCAGATGAGGAAGGTTGTGGAGCAGCAGGAACAAACAAATCCGGAAACAATAATTGTGCATGTGGGATCAAATGACCTAAGGCGAAACATAGACCACATAATGGGAGACATGTACGATTTGGCTACAACAGTGAAAAGTAAATTTCCCGCAGCTAAAATAATTTTAAGTGGTGTGATACGATGCAGAGACGTAAATTGGCGCAAGGTGGGCCGATTAAATGACTCTTTCCAATGGGTGGCAGAACGACTGGGACTTCTATTTGTTGACCCAAACTCATGGATAGGAGAAAATGATTTAGGACGTGACGGAGTGCATCTAAACAGGAGAGGAGCGGCGACATTGGCGTCACTCTTTACTAGAGTGGCTGCATCTTTCGGCGACGGACGTGACGAGAATATCGGTGACCGGGTCGAGAATGGCGGAGAACGGGACGAGAACGGTGGCAGAAGGAGCGAGGTCAGCGACGGACGAGATGGCGGATGTAGCGAGGACGAAGGAAACTGACTGTGGGACGGCGAGAGTATGGGCAAAACATCAAATAGCAAGGGTAAGTCTCTAGTGATTTTGCAGGTAAATTGCCGAAGCATCTTAAACAAAAAATTAGAATTCTCAAACTTAATAGACATATATAATCCAGACGTAGTAATAGGTACCGAATCTTGGCTACAGCCGGATATCACAAACGCAGAAATATTTAGAAACAACCTCACGGTAATAAGAAGAGATAGAAACGGTAGAGGGGGTGGGATATTTATTTGTGTCAAAAACATACACAATGCGGCAGAAGTGTGGCGGGATGAGGTATACGAAATCTTAGAAGTAGAAATTTCAGGAAATTATATGAAAAATAAATGGCGGATAGTTGGTATATATAGGCCACCAAGTGACGACTTGGGCTCATTAAAATCACTTGCAAAACGGGTTCTTGAAAGTGAGGCCAGCGAGCAGGTAATCATAGGGGGTGACCTAAATCTTCCAAAAGTTAACTGGGAGGGTGAAGTGAGGGGAGGGGAATCGCAGGCTATTGCAAATGACCTAATTTGGGAAGGTGGCTTTGTTCAAACTGTAAAAACCGCAACTAGGGAGGGGGTGGTTCTAGACGTTTTCCTGGTGAAGCCGGAGGAAGCAGTGCTAGAATGTGAAGTTTCTCCTGGTATAAGTGACCTTAACTGCGCAGTGGTTAAAGTAGAAGGAATTCGAGCCCAATGCCATACAGGGGAAAAGAAACACATTTACCAATATTATAAAGGAGACATTCCAAGGCTGCAACAATTCCTAAAAGATAGATATTCCTTGTGGTCCCAAACTGGAAGTTCGGTTGAAAAAATATGGCAAAATTTTAAAAAAATCGTTGTGGAAGCGACAGATAAATTTATACCCCGTAAAACACTCACAAAAAACCCTGACCCAGAATATTACAACAAAACAGTAAAACGACTAAAGAAACAAGTTAGGAGAGCATATGGGTCACGTAAAATTAGTACTAATCACGCAAATAAATTCCATGTCTTGTCAAATAAACTTTTATTAGAGAAGATTACCGCTGAAGAAAATTTTTTAAAAAATATTCTCTCGTCTAACAGAAATAACTGGCAGCAGTTTTTTAAATTCGTGAGAAGGCGCAGGGGTAACAAGGAGGAGATCCCGGGAATAAAAAATGGAAATGTTCAAGTTACCGACTCTTTGTTAAAAGCGGAAGTATTTAATCGGCAATTCGCTTCAGTGTTCCAAGTAAAGAGCAATGCCAGTATTAAAAGAACGGAGGGGCCCCCTATGATCGTGAAACCAAGCGACATTCGAAAAAGATTATTTAAATTAGGGAAATATAAATCAGTCGGTCCGGACGGCATTTCGGGTGACTTTCTTAAAATTGGAGGAGAGGCAATCGTGCCATATATGCTGAGGCTATTCGAAATAACGGTAAATAACGGAAGTATACCGCAGGATTGGAAGCAGGCTATAGTCGTTCCTATTTATAAAACAGGGGATCGAACCAAAGCGACAAATTATAGGCCAGTTAGCTTGACATCAGTAGTAAGTAAACAAGTCGAGCATCTTATAGGGCAATACTTAAGACAAGAATGGGATAATTCACACTGGCTCTTTGAAGGACAACATGGGTTTCGGAATGGACACTCTTGTGAGAGCCAACTAGTAGCTATTTGTCAGGATGTAGCTGATGCACTCGATGCAGGCGGTAAAGTGCATGCAATAGTTATTGACTTTACTAAAGCGTTTGACCTTGTACCTCATGGGCCACTTATAGAAAAACTTTGCAATATGCAAATAGACAACAGAGTGATTATTTGGATTCGGGAATTCTTGAGTGGACGAACCCAAAGAGTGCGGGTGGGAAATAGACTATCGTCCCCTACCGAAGTAACCTCAGGTATCCCCCAGGGTAGCGTGATCGGGCCGTTGCTTTTCTTAGCATATGTAAATGATTTATGGAAAGGGATAACATCACAAATTCGGCTATTTGCGGATGATTGTATAATCTATAGAAATATCAAGACCGAAGGTGACGTTAATAACTTACAAGAAGATTTAAACAAAATTCAACTCTGGGCGCAATCCAATCAAATGGAGATAAATCCAAGTAAATGTAAAACAATTATATTTTCAAGGACAAGAACAGAAGAAAATGTGATGTATAAATTAGATAACAAGAGAATACCCAGGGTAAGTAGCACTAGATATCTAGGTGTAATAATAAATGAAAGATTGGAATGGGGGGAACATGTAAACTCGGTCACTGGAAAAGCCTGCAAAGCATTACACTTTGTAATGAGAATATTAAAACGCAGCAATGGGAAATCGCGAAATTTAGCTTACACATCCTTAGTTCGACCAATATTAGAATATAGCGCAGCATGCTGGGATCCATATCGGGTTGGTCAAAAACAAGCACTCGAGAGAGTTCAAAAACGAGCAGCTAAATTTGTTGATAGAGGAAAGCGATTTGAAAACCCTACAGGCACTGCTACCTCCTGGGAATCATTGGAGAAACGTAGAAAACGGGCAAGGCTATGTGCAATCTTTAGAGCATATAAGGGGGAACCTGCATGGAAAGATATAACAAAGCGGTTGTTGACACCATCATATAGGGGAAGGAATGATCACTCTAAAAAAATAAGAAACAGGGAACAGAAAACTGATATAGGTAAATTTTCCTTTACCAATAGAACAATTAATGACTGGAACAATTTGACTGCAGAGTTACTGGAGACTTTGCCTCCAAATGTAAATCATTTCAAAGAGAGGTTAAAAAGAAATTCTGTATAGTTACCATAGTGCATGAAAGGATTGTATATATGTTGTAAGGAATTGTATATTATATTGTAAGGAGTTGTACATTATATTGTAAAGAATTGTATATCATATTGTAAAGAATTGTATATCATATTGTAAAGAATTGTATATTATATTGACAGCGCTGCCACCGGGCCATGCTCTAAGCAGTGAAATAAAGTATCTATCTATCTATCTATCTATCTATCTATCTATCTATATTGTGAAATAGCGTTCTGGACCAGAACACTGACGCCATACTAAAATAATGTGTAATAATGTTCTGGGCGAGAACACTAACGTCATACACAAATAATGTGTAATAGTACTCAGGGCGAGAAGACCTATGTTTATGGAAAGATATTGTTAGCTAATTTTGGATTTCTGACAATGAAGTCATTAATCCCCTTGTTCTCCAATATTTTTCACTGATGTATGGGTCACTAGAAACGGCCGGGCATATTTGAAGGTGGTCTCAATGCATTTCCTCTTGCAGATTACATGAAGGACAGAGTGGTGAAGAATACATCACAATTCTGTTTAAATGTTATGCCAGACAATCATGTCCTGTAATCAACTTAAAGGTTGTAACTGTTGTTTTTCGAGGATGTTTCCATTATCCATGTTTTATTCTTTGATTTTTCATAGTAATATTTTGCAATAATGTTTTTGAATTAAAAGTTGACTAATCTTTTAGCTGCATAAAATGGTAGATACACTATAGATTTTTGTACACTGTTGGTACCCTTTTTTGCCAGAAAATCAGCTTTCTCATTACCACTCAGTCCACAGTGAGCTGGTATCCATTGGAAGACTATGTGTTTTTAAATAGCTGTTAGGTGGGTAAGGATTTTCCAACATTCTATAATTGTTTGGTTTTTTGGTGACAACTTGGAAGTAATTGCTATAATTATTGCTGCCCTGGAATCTGAGAGAATAACTGCTTGCTTAAAATGTGAAATTCTGTACAAAAGATTTTCTAGGGCCATTCGAATTGCTTCAATTTCTCCATCAAGGTTAGTAGTTCCATAACTTAAAGATTTGTAATAGGAAAAGAGGTGACATGTGACTCCAGCACCTGCTCCATCTTGGTGTGATATCAATGATCCATCAGTATAAATATGGAGCCATTCGTGTTCTGGAAATCTAGTATGGATTGTCTCTAATGCCAATAATTTTAGAACACTAGTTGGAGTATCACTTTTCTTAACTTCTTCTGTCAGGTGTAAATAATATGTGATGTCTAATGTATGTGTCGGATTGACTTTAGATATGAAGTTTTCCTTTGAATTAGGAAGGTGTACCTACATTCTTCTTGATGTCTTGAATTTTGGAAAGAAAGCTCTCCTGAGTCTTTAGTGTATGTGTAAAATTTCTCTTGTGCCATGTATTTAATGGGAGTCTGATGAACTTTTCGTGTTGAATAAGAGCCGCTTTTTCTATTTCATATTCAATGGGGCATTGGTTGGTTAGTATTTCCATAGCTACTATTGTTGTGGTTTTGATAGCACCTGTGATTAATCTCAGACTTTGGTTTTGAAAGATTTGAATTTGTGTGTGTGTGTGTGTGTGTGTGTGTGTGTGTGTGCGTGCGTGTGCGTGTGCGTGTGTGTGTGTGTGTGTGTGTGTGTGTGTGTGTGTGTGTGTGTGTGTGTGTGTGTGTGTGTATGTGTGTGTGTGTGTGGTGTGCGTGTGTGTGTTTGCTGTTACAAGAACTTCGCTGCAGTAAGTAAATAATGGCTTTATATATACATTGCATGTTGTGTTTAAGAGTTGCTCTGGAACATCCCCACTTCATTCCGGTTAGACGTGTTAACAGTGAAAGGCGCCTCTCTGCTCTTTGTATTACATTTTCTATTTGTTTGGTCCATGTAAGTTTGGTATTAAATGTAACTCCTAAATACTTTGCTTCCTTTGTTTCTGGTAATTGTTGACCCTCAAAATTTAGTTTTATTTTTAGTGGTTTTTTTCTTAGTGAAAAGATTTGGTAGTTTGATTTTGTTGTATTAAGGGGAGGCATATGTGAAAATGACAAAAATCCACAATTTTGGTCACAATAATGTGAAAATGTGTATGTATGTGTGCCAAAGCATAAGTAGTAGATTTAGTAAATTTCACTTTTGTATGTAAGATAGGTTTTGCAAAAGAAAAATTTTATTTGTTTTTTTTTTGCTGCAATTTTAGGGTAGTATAGCAAACGCTTCTTATAAAATATTATATGTTCTAAGTAAACTAAACTCTGGCCATATGTTCCCCTAGATTATGTCTACAAAACCTGGTATTTTTGTTTGGCTATGTCAAACAGTTTTGGAGAAAAAAAATATTGAATACCTCAATGTCCACTTTTTTTTCAAATTATTAATAATTTTCAAAATAAAAATTCGATAACAATGAAACTACTCCATCTAGAGCATCTAAAGTACCAAATTTTATAAGGCAACTATCTAAGAACATGTGTGCAAAATTTAAAAGAAATATATGAAGAACTGTATGAGAAGATGCATTTTGAAGATTGAAAAATGTGAAAAAATAGAAAGCAGAGAAAAATGACTAAAGTTTTAAGTATATGACAACATACATTTACTGCTTTAGAATCCCCCTGGACCATGTGAAGGTCCTTCAGCTAACTGTTTAGCTTCTTCTTCTCTAAGTTTTCCTACTCTTAACTGTGTTTTTGCTGATTTAAATGTACTTAATGTACTCAGTGCACTCTACTTTAATCTTCCCTTATCCCTAACATTACTAATTCTTTTGCTGAGTGGACTTACTTTTCTAGCTGTGACTCTTCTCTTTACATAGAGAGTAGCCTCACAACTCATTAAATTAACTGATAACTGAAGTGACTTCAATTTTTTAATACTTGAAACTGCTTCTTCAAGATCTAATGTAGATCTAGTTATGCTTGTTTCCTCCTGAGATTTGCCAATTTGCCATCTAGGCATTATATTTTTTCTTGCTCCAAGAGGTTTCTTTGTTTGCTTTTGCTTACCAATTTTAGAGTAATTTCATACCAATTAATAATAATTTAATGAAAATCTGGTCCACCCAATGTACAATCTTTACAACTGTACAATAAATTATAATACTGACAAGAGAGTTAGGTGGTTGTGTGTTTACAAACTGCTAAAGAAGAATTTAGATTTTCACTTACAGCTAGAAGATACTTATTTAGTATTCCCTGCCTTATATTATACTTATTATTATTCTAAACTCTTCTTATCTAAATGTACACCACAATAAAGATGACTTCTCTCTTCTTCAGGCTGTGTAATCTTGAACAAAATTCAGAAAAATTTAACCACGTGGTTCATGCATGAAAAAACAGGAAGCAGTGGTCCAATTAACGGCCATGAATGTTTGTAGAAAATCCTACAAGATGTCTCTGCTTACATCCACCAGAACTGAATCAGACCGCCCGATTTAAACTTCAAAATTGTACGCGATTTTGCTGTAATGGGGTAATGAGTGCATTTCAGCAGCCACGCCCACCGGCACATGGGCATTTAAATCATGGCGTAACGGCCTTTTAAATGGTGATGAGACGTAAACGAGGGTAGATTCTGAAAGTACAAGGTACAGACATAATTTTAAGGCAAAAAACGAAAAATCACATTTTTCGTCATTTTTGTCCAAATTTCACCGATGCCTCCCACAGTGAAAGGCCCCTCTCTGCTCTTTGTATTACATTATCTATTTGTTTGGTCCATGTAAGTTTGGTATCAAATGTAACTCCTAAATACTTTGCTTCCTTTGTTTCTGGTAATTGTTGACCCTCAAAATTTAGTTTTATTTTTAGTGGTTTTTTTCTTAGTGAAAAGATTTGGTAGTTTGATTTTGTTGTATTAACAGTCATTAAATTTTATTTGGTCCACCTTTGTAAGTTGGTTAAGGATTGTTACATGGTTTTTTCTAGTTCTGTACTTCTGCTTTTTGGTTTTGAAGTCCACATTACTAAGTCATCAGCAAATAGTGCACACTTCACACCTGATTCTTGTATTTGTTGTGGCAGATCGTTAATAAATATATTAAAAAGTGTTGTGCTGAGCACTGCGCCTTGTGGTAAGCCACGGCGTACTTGTTTGTATTTAGATATATTTCTTCCATATCTGCTTACAGTAAAGCGTTGTGTTAGGAAATGACATAGCCATGAAAACATTGGACCTTGTATCCCCTTTTTTTTTTTTTTTTTTTTTTTTTAGTAGTTTTGTTCTGCGTATGGAATCATATGCACTTAGGAAATCAATAAAACTGATAAATTATCTTCTTTTCTATTGAAAGAGTCTTTGATTTCTTGACTGAGAAGTAGGACTTGTTCATTTGTAGAGTGGAACTCTCTGAACACAGCTTGACATGGGGATATTAAATTTTGTGATTCTAGAAACCAATTTAACCTGTTTGACACCATTCTTTCCATCACCTTTGCTATTATGCTAGTAAGAGCTATTGGTATATAATTTTTTATTTCTGATGCTGTTTTGTCTTTCTTCAAGAGTAGGACAATTATTGCTTTTCGCCATTCAGCAGGTACAGTGGTTTTCCAGGATAGATTGTAGAGTTTCAGTAGTTGTTTTGCTGTTTTTCCACGGTTTTTTATGAACTCTGGATGTATGTGATCAGGTCCAGGAGACGTTTTGTTTTTTAGATTATTTATTGCAATGTTCAGTTCTTGCATATTAAAATTTTCAAAAAAGATACTGCACTGAGTGTTAGGATCACATTCTCTTTCTATTTCAAATCTTTCTTAAATTCTTTACGTTCCTTTTTATTATTTCCTGTTACTTTATGTGAATTAGCATAATATTTATTGAATGTTTTGGCTATGACTGCATCATTTAGTAATATTTTATTTTTGTGTATGACAGGTGTGCTGTTGTTTTCTTTCCTGTCCTTGACATTTTTATTAACCTATGAGCTTTGTTACCATATGTCCTAGAATTCATTTTTTCTAAGCAATTATTAAAGTGATTTTTTTTAGCAGTATTAATTTCTTTTTTTAATGAGGCACATTTCTTCTGCCATATTTGTGTATCCGATATGTTTTTTGTTTGTTCAGCTGTATTTCTAGCTATATCCCTTTGCTTTTTCAGTTCTTCTAACTGGGGGTTCCAAAAGGGTTTGAGATTTTTAATTCTTCCACGAGCAATATGTTTTTTCCGGTTTCTAGGATGACTTTACAAAAATTTTTGTTCAAATGATCTGGTTGGTCATGTAGCTGTGAGTTTGTTTGTTCTTTAAATTTATGTTCCAGTTCAGTTTTATATTTGTTCCAATCTGCTTTTCTGAAGTTCCAATACAGATTCGTGTGACATTGACTGTTATTTGTATTATCTAGTTTTATCTCAGCAATTACTGCTCTGTGACCAGAACTTGGATCTTCTATAACTTGTTTTTTAATTTTTGAAACAATATCTGTTGTAGCTAACAAGAGGTCTGGGTTACTGCCTGCTCCAGAGTAATGTATGAATTAACTGTTTTACTGTTTCTGCCTTTAGCTTATATCATATTATGCAATTATGAATCAAATGTCTAACAGTGTTTCTGCCATTTAATATCCAATATCTTTCCCTAAGAGAAGCCAATAAAAGTTGACTACTTGCATGCAACAATCGTTTGTATATGGTGTATAATCAGATTTGTTAAATGATGACGTGGCAAAATTAGAGGATGCTTTTGATCATACGTTAGGTTAGAGTGTTCTAACCGTCCACCAACTCGAAGTAATCCTCTACTGTCGAGAAAAGGATTTAAAGATCTCAAGTGACTGTTAATATTAACTGCCTGTTTCATTGCTAGTTGCTGCACTTTATGCTAAATACTGATTGCTGTGCAATTTGAATGCATTCACTCAATGAATCTTGAATCTCTGTAAGTGTGAGAGATCCAGTTATTCTTTCTGCCTTTGGTTTAACACATTTCTTACAATATACATATATATATATATATGCTACAGTATATTGCAATCTGGATAGGCTGGAGAATCGTGTGATTATTCCATCGTTACTAATAGTTGCAACATGACAAGTTGTTTTGAATCTTAACTCTGGAGCTTCCTGAGGGTTTGAAATGCTACCCAGTACACGCCACACCTTTGGTTCTTCATGTAACCAAGTTGGTCCTTCCCACCATAATTTGTCATTTATAAGATTCTCGGGAAACAGGCCCCTTGATATAAAATCTGCTGGGTTGCGTTGTGAAGGAACATGTCTCCATATTGCATTTTTAGAAGTATCTTGAATCTCAGAAACTCTATTCGCTACAAAAGTTTTCCATTGTGTTGAAGGTGCTGACAACCATGACAATACTACAATAGAATCTGTCCACAAGTATACGTGCTTAAATGATAAGTTCAGTGCCTTTTTTACTTTTTCCAATAGATGAGCAAGAAGCAATGCACCACATAATTCTAAACGTGGAAGTGATAATTTCTTTAGTGGTGCAACTCGAGACTTGGCACAAAGAAGTTTTACACATGTAACTCCTGTCTTATTTGATGAATGGACATATATACATCTGCCATATGCCTTTTCTGAAGCATCGCAAAAACCATGTAACTCAATATTGCCTACAGAATCATAACCAACTACTTTGCGATCTATGCGAATGTTATCAATCAAATGAAGTTGGTTGTGGAGCTTCTTCCAATCTGTAGCCAATTCCTCTGATGTGGGTTGGTCCCACATTAATCCCTCATTAATCTCTATAATAACAATAGGGCTTATGAGGCGTAAGGGATCAAATATACCAGAAACTATTGACAATACTACTCTTTTTGTAAATGCTTGTGCGGAGCAGTTAATTTTAAGACTTCTTGCAATCTGAAGCTTGTTCTCAGTAGAATGCCATAGTAGTCCAAGTGTTTTCACTCCATTTTTGTCAAGCTGTAATGGTAAACTAGTTTCTCTTTGGTCTGGTGTAATGTTAGTTAAAAACTCAGAATAATTGCTGGGCCACTTACACAACAAAAATCCACCCTTTGATAACATGGCTACCAATTCCTTCTGAAGTTTTCGTGCCTTATTTAAGGTTGCACATCCTGAAATACAATCATCAACATAAAAATCATTCAATGCAATTGCAGCAGCCTTTGGAACCTTATTTGCTTCATCATGAGCCAATTGGTACAGGCAACGAATAGCTAGAAATGGAGAACAAGCCATACCATACGTTACAGTCTTCAGCTGATACTCTTGTATTGGAGCTGTAGGGTCGCTTCTCCACAGTATTCTTTGATATACTTGATCATCGGATGTAACCAAATTTGTGTATACATTTTGGCAACATCAGCAGTAAATGCTACTTCATGTGTCCTAAATCTTAGGATGATAGAACAAATGTCCTGTTGAATAGTAGGACCAACATACAATAAATCATTCAATGAAATTCCATTCTTGGAAGCTGCAGAACAGTCAACAACTACTCTTGTCTTCGTAGTTGAGCTGTCTGTCTTAAGTACCTCATGATGAGGCATATAATAACAAAGTGTTGTAGTGGGTCTTGCCACTTGCATGTGACCCAGTGCATCATATTCTTGTAAAAAGTGCACATAATCTTCCTTCAATGTTTGGTTCTTGATTAGTTTTCTTTCTAACTGATATAATCTTCTTGTGGCCATCATCTTAGACTCACCTAACTTCTTAGGATCTTCTTTAAATGGAAGTCAAACCACAAATCTTCCTAACGAATCTCTTGTTGTATTCTGAGTGAAATGAGCCTCGCACGCTCTATCATCCATTGTTTTTGGAGTGTGATTCAACTCCTCAATCTCCCAGAATTTCTGCAATTGGTGCTGTATACTGACTTCAGTCTTAGCGAAACATGATACTACCGGCCGCCGTGGAATATTACAGGATCTTCCATAGTCTGAATATTTTCCTGCAAGTACCCAACCAAACTCTGTTTCCATTAAAACAGGATGATTATTATCACGATGTAATTTACCTTGGTGTTGAATGTATGAACAGACTTCTGCTCCCAACAGAATATCTATCTTTCCAGGCTCATGGAATTTAGGATCAGCAAATGAAATATTCCTAGATAATTTCCAGTTACTGCAGTCAATTTTCTCTGCAGGCAGATTTTCTGTCACCTTGGGCAAAATTAAGCAATCTACTGACATAACAAAGTCAGTTACAAATGATCCAATTTTGATACAAATTCCATGTTTGGTTTCTGAAACTGTACTGCCAATTCCTTGAACAGGTTTAGGATCATGATGTCGTCTAAGTCTTAACCTCTGAGCGCAGGCCTCTGATGTGAAACATGACTGAGAACCGGTATCTAGCAAAGCTCTACACTCTGCCAAATACCCTTGTCATTTTTAACCTTAATTAATGCTGTAGACAACAAAATGTGTTTACGAGGTTCAAATTTCAATGCACAGTAGCTATTTACACCATTATCTGTGTGCAAGGGATCATGACTTGAATAACCTTTATTGTTACTGGAACTGTATTTTATTTTGATTCTTTGGACATCCTAGAAAATTCAGCTATTGATATCCCACATGATACTTATTAAGTAGTAGCACATTTTCATTATGTTCTTTCAATAGGAGCTATCCTGCTATTATAGCAGGATTTGTTCACTGATAACCTTTATTTACAGGATTAGCAACAAATCCTACTTTATTAAAAAGTCAATTCTTCACTATATTTGTAGGAGTTAATTTAACTTTTTTCCCTCAACACTTTTTAGGATTAGCAGGAATACCTTGACAATATTCAGATTATCCTGACGCTTACACTTCATGAAATATTTTATCAACAATAGGATCAATAATCTCTTTCGTTGCTGTACTAATATTTATCTTCATTCTATGAGAAAGAATAAGATCAAATCGACCAGTCTTATTTTCATCCCAAATAAATAGTTCAGCTTGGTGCTGTTTTTATAATTATATTACTTCGGATTAAGCAACGATGTTAACCTTAGCAATTCTAATGCTTTGTTTTTTAAGCTTTTCTTGACTATCATCATCCTAAGCTCATTTGGTGTCCTTTGCACTTTAAAATACTCTTCCATCTCTTTAATAAAGAGTTTTGGATCGTTTCCCTTCTCCTCGTCAAATGTAGGTGGTGTGATTTCATGTAGTATGCTGTTGGTGTAGCATGTGTTGTGTGTTGTGTCATTGTTTAATTGTGAACCCCTTTCTCTATATGGTGAGTCAACATTTTGTACATTATTCAAATAACTTTCATCTTGAACATCACTTGGTGCATCTAAATCATCATTTTGCCTTTGTAGTGCATTCACAACATCATTTACATTAGCCAAGCTTTCTTTTCCTTTTCTCATTTCTTCACAATTTTTTTTAAAATCATTCTTTATTTCTAAGTGACTTTGTTTCATATCATTCATAGCATCTTGTTGTGATTGTACTACATCAGCCACAGTTTTAATTCTAGGAATTACAATTTGTTCTACAGTTTCATTAATAATTCCTTTCTTTACTACCTCAATTTCTTTCCTTAATTCCTCAGTTATTTCTAGTTTTACATTAGTAATCTTACAGTCTACACTTGCATTACACTCTGTTATTTCATCTCTACATCTACCAATTTCTCCTTCTAATACAATCTTGTTCTCTTTCATTTCCGATTCTATTTTTCCCATCCTATCTCCTATGATTTCTATCCCAGCTTCTAAAGCTTCCTTTGTCTCATTTATGTTTTTATGTACTAATTTTAAATTAGTTTCCATTACTTTCATATTTTCTTTGCACTCCTGTCTTCCTAATTCTATTCTCTTTCCCAAATCTAGCTCTAATTCTTTCCTATTAAGTTCTATTTTCTGCTATAAGTTCTGTCTTCCTAATTCTATTTTCTGTTCTAAGTCCTGTCTCACTTCCTCCATTTTCTGACCTATCTCTTTTTTATTCTGTTCTAAGTCCTGTCTCAGTTCTTCCTTATTCTGTTCTAGTTTCTGACCTATACTCTGACCTAAACTTTGTTCTAATTTCTCGAACATGATCATTAGTAACCTTTGGTCTTTTCCTATTACTACCTCTTCCTCACTTTCTGTTTCTATCTGATAACTATTATAGGCTTATCTACCCCTTCCCCTATTCCTGTTCCTTCCTGTTTCTCTTTTCGCTACATTCTCGTTTTTTGATTCAGTTCACTTGGGCTTAAAAGTCCTACTATTTTGCCGCTTCGCAGTAACATAAAAATAAAATGAATGTAAAAATAAAAATTTTTGGTCCTACTTTTTTCTCGTTGATTTATCTCGTTACGTGCATCCCTGGGCGGTTGGCTTCGCTAGACGATCTCTGATGTTCTCCACGTCGATGGTTATCCGCTCATCGGCACTTTTAGGCACTTCCCCCGTTGATTTTAGCTTCGTGACGCCTCCTAAGTCGTAAATTTCGATGGATTGTCTAATGGCGTCTTCTTCCTTTTTGGCGCGAAGATTTGGCGTCACTTGGTATTTCGCGTAAGTTCATTTCCCGTAGATTTTCATTCCACCCGAAATTCGTGCTCCACGTTTGGGTAAGCCATTTGGTGCTGTTTTTATAATTATATTACTTCGGATTGAGCAATGAGACTATTTTTTCTTTCAGAGCGTGGTACTAGATGGAATGAATAAACACTTGATGTAAATTCACTATAATATATTACTTTATTAACACTTTTTTCGTCGTTACAATAAAATTGAATTATATTTCGTGGAACCAATTTATGTTTCATTAATAGTCTTTCCACCTTTCTTAACTCTTTTCTACTCACATTCACGCGCGTTATAGAAACACGTCTTCTCATCTCAAACACACAGACGCTATTAACAATTCCAGCGTCACTTTACGTGATGCTATCTTTATATCTTTATTGTATACCTCCGCGTATGCGTTCATCAAATAGTTCCCGTATTGTTAGGGAAGCGATCTTTAGCTATTCTCCCTTTCCTTTTAATATTAAACATATATAATTCTTTTATTTGTACATATATATTAAATTTAAATGTGGAACTTAACCTTTATGACGTCTTTAAACAAACTTTTTTTTTTGTTTTTTTTTTTTTTTTTGTAACAATGAACATTAGCAACACGTTTTCGTTACTCTACTAATTCGTATCAACACTAAAAATAAATTACATTTTCAATAAATATTTACATAAATGATTTCCTTTTGGGGTCTTACAATATTCTATCTCAAGTTGAATGGGTTCATAACTTTCCATCTGCAGAGCATATCTATAATGAATTAACTCTTATTACAAAATAATTGATTATTATCTAATATGGCAGAATAGTGCAGTGGATTTAAGTTCCACAAATAAAGTTTAGTGCTTTTTTAGAACATTTAAAATGGCTAAATATGCAAGTCTAGGTTTACATGATACTGCTTCACCTTTAATAGAACCATTAATATATTTTCATGATCATTCAATATTTATTATTACCATAATTACTACTACTGTAGGTTATATAATCTTATCCTTAATAACAAATAAATTTATTGATCGCCACGTCATAGATGGTAAATACTTAGAAATCCTTTGAACAATTTTACCTGCAGTAGTTTTAATTTTTATTGCATTGCCTTACATTCATATTTTATATTTAATTGATGAAAATTCAAATCCCACTTTGACATTAAAAACTATTGGTCATCAATAATATTGAAGTCATGAATACTCAGATTTTACCAATGTAGAATTTGGTGCCTACATAATTCCCCAAAATGAATTAAATCCTTATGATATTAGACTTCTAAAAGTAGATAACTGAACAACTTTGACAATAAATACTTTAACATGAATTTTAATTGCGTCAGAAGCTATAATTCATTCTTGAACTATTCCAAGAATTGGTGTTAAAGCTGATGCTACTCTAGGATGATTAAATTAAGCAACATTTTGATTTAATCGTCCTGGAGTATTCTAAAGGCAATGTTCAGAAATTTACGGAGCAAACCACAGATTCATACCTATTGTAGTTGAAAGAACCTCCACAAATGATTTCTTAAATTGAATTTCAAATATATCTGAATCATCACATGACTGAAAAGCAAGTAATGGTCTCATCACCAGATTATAGCAACATAGCAATTACTTCTGATGAAAAGAAGTTAGTTAAATAATAACATTAGTATTTCATACTAAAATTCTTAGTACATCTAATACATCTTTATCCCTCAAATAATACCATTAAATTGATTAATACTTTTCTCCTTCTTCTCCATTTTACTAATTCTATTTAATGTAATAAATTACTATACTTCCTTTAATAAAGCTTCTTCTCGTCCCTGCATAAAAATAAGAACAAAAACTTTAACCTGAAAATGATAGCTAATTTATTCTCAGTCTTTGACTCTTCCTCTAATATTTTAAATTTATCAATTAATTGATGAAGAACTTTTATTGGCCTTGTATTAATTCCTACACCTTTATGATTAATTCCTTCCCAAAGAACAATATTATGAAATTTAATTATTAGTAAACTTCATGACCTATTGAAGTTACTTATTGGAAAGAAAAATCAATAAAGGTTCAACTTTCATTTTTGTTTCAACTTTCTCAATCATGTTATACTAGTACAATAATTTATAGATCTGTTTCCTTATATTTTCACCAGAACAAGTCATATAGTAATAACTCTAACTCTTGCTCTACCATTATGATTAAGATTTACATTATTTGGTTGAATTAACAATACTAAACATATACTTGCTCATTTAGTTCCCCAAGAAACCCCAGAGGCCATTATACCATTTATAGTTTGGTTTATTTAACATGCGGTTTATTGAATAACCTTTTATGATGCGTGTTACCAAAACGTTTTATTGATTTTTAAAACAAAGGAAGAACAAAACATAGCAACATAGAATATCAACTTCACTAGAATGTTTCTGGAATTTTCCACTAGTGACCGCCACAATAGTATGAATTGAAACAATCAGAAATGTAATTCGACCTGGAACATTAGCTATTTGATTAACTGCAAATATAATTGCAGGTCACTTATTAATAACTTTATTAGGTAATACCAGAAGTACCATAATAATATCATTACTACCTTTATTAATTGTTACACAAATTTTACTTTTAACATTAGAATCTGCAGTTGCCATTATTCATTCTTAATTTTTTGCAGTTCTAAGAACTCTTTATTATAGAGAAGTTAATTAATAATGTCAATACATGCAAACCTTCCCTATCAAACTTACAGACCATGACCTATTGTAGCAGCTTTTAGAATTATAGTACCAATATTAGGATTCATTAAATTTTCATATGAATTTAATGAAAAGTTGATATTTATAGGAATATTAATTCTAACTTTAACAACAATTCAATGATGATGAGATGCAGTAAGAGAAAGCACCTATCAAGGGTGTCATACTAAAGAAGTTAAAACGGGTTAATGATGAAGAATAATCTTCAGAAGGTTTCTTTTTTTTTCCTTTTTTTGAACATTCTATCATAGAAGTCTTGCTCCTGCAATTGAAACTGGATCATCATGACCACCTTTAGGAATTATTCCCTTTAATGCTCTACAAGTACCCCTTCTAAATTCATCAGTTTTACTAGCTTCAGGAAATACTATTACTTGAAGTCACCATGGATTACTAGAAAATAATTATAATCAAGCAACACAAGGTTTAATTTTCACTATTATATTACGACTATACTTTACAGCCCTTCAACTTTATGAATAATTATGAATACTCACTATGGCAGATTCAGTTTTCGGATCAACTTTTTTTGTAGCTACAGAATTTCATGATTTACACATTATTATTGGAATTACCTTTCTAAGCATGTGTTTATCTCGAATGCTATTTATACATTTCACTTCTAACCATCACTTAGGTTTTGAAGCAGCAGCCTGATATTGACGCTTTGTTGATGTTGTATGATTATTTTTATGTTTCAATCTATTGATGAGGTAGATAAATATTTATTTAGTATAAAAAGTACACTTGATTTCCTATCAAAAAGTCTAATTCACCATTGTAGAATAAATAATTCAAATTATTGGCTTAATAGCAATCATTGTTATATTAATTTCATTTATCCTAATAATATTAACAATTTTTTTTATCAAAAAAAATATTGAAGATCCAGAAAAAAGATCCCCTTTTGAATATGGATTTGATCCTATTAGATCATCACGATTACCTTTTTAATTACGATTTTTTCTTATTGCTATCATTTTTCTAATTTTATATGTAGAAATTGCACTTATTTTACCTATAACAATCATTACATTTAGATCAAATATAATAATCTGAACAATTACAAGAATATTATTTTTATTAATTTTAACAATTGGACTATACCAGAATGAAATCAAGGATCTCTTGAATGACCATCATAAATTTAGGGTTGTAGTTAAACATAATATTTGATTTGCACTCAAAAAGTATTGAATTATCAATCTTCCTTAAAATAAGTAAGAAGCAAATTAATTGTAATCAGTTTCGACCTGATAGTAAGATATATTTTATATCCCTATTTAATTAATTAATTGAAACCAAAGTAGAGGTATATCACTGTTAATGACAAAATTGAAATTAATTTCCAATTAAGAAGATGTGTTGATTGAACAAAAGCTGCTAACTTATTATTCAAGTGGTTTAAATCCATTTACATCTTACATAAGATTTATATAGTTTAAGATAAAACATTACATTTTCATTGTAAAAATAAAATTTTAATTTTTATAAATATGTTAAATGATATAATTATCTCAATAACAGCTTCAGTGTTATACTCTAATATAAGATCTTTGAATAAATAATAAAAATTATTAAAGTTAAAGCAATTAAAAGGATTACCAAATAAGATCTCAAATCATTAGTTTGAAATCATTGACTAACTCCTCTCAACTTTATTAAAACATAATACAAATTTTGTGCACCAAAATATACTGTTCAACCCAAATCAATATATTTAATAGAATCTAAGGCAACAGTTAAAGGCAATTTGCTAACTCCCTTCATAAAAATTAAAGGCATAAATCACATAGACCCAGAAAAAATAATAATTCTATAATATTTAAATAAACTAAAATAATAATTTAATCTATATTTGACTAAAATTCTTCCTAATCATAAACCCACAATTCTAACTAAAATAGGTATAATTTTTATGAAAAAGGGAAACAAATAAAATAAGGAGTTAAAAAAATTGTCAAATTTAATATTCTACCACCAATTAGTGCAAAAATTATTCAACCTAACATTCCATAAATCATTATCCAGCTTTCTTCTCTTAACTTAAATATAGGTACTAAATTAAAGTCTCCTCGTAAAATATAATAAAACAAACGAAAAGGATAACATACTGTTAAACCCATGGAAAAAAATATAAAAAATACCTAAATATATCTAAATTTTTTATAGAAACTAGTTAAAGTTATAAAAAGAGATAAATTTCCTATAATTTCCTTGAACATTTTTCACATTATGAATATAATAAATAATAAAGCTTTAAATAAAGCATGAGTTAATAAATGAAAAAATGCTAAATCAGAAAATCCTAAAGATAAAATTCTTATTATTAAACCTAAAAACTGGAGAAGAAAAGCAGCCATTTTTAAGAAAGAATTAATTACAGCAAAAAGGGCCAGTTTCACAAATTTTGTAGAACATATGGACTATAGGAAGGATGGAAATAAAATATACAAATTCCTTAATAAAACAAAATTATCAAAAAATACAACTGAACCATTAAAATATAATAACAAAAGCTTAACTACAGATAGGGAAATAGCAGAATCCCTTAACAAGTTTTATGCTCAGTCACAAAGAATACCTCAAGCGTATAAAAAACAAGATAAGGTTATCCAAAAAACTATCAGAGAAACTAGTAAGCCAAAAGGTATACGAAATGATATTTTTATTCAGGATTTTAATGAAACAGAACTGGATTTAGCAATAGAACAATTACAGAACAAAAAATCTCCTGGAACTGACAAGATCCACCCAGAGTTTATTAAATACCTTGGCAGGAAAGGAAAAGAAATCCTACTTAAACTGTATAACACGTGTTGGAGAATGACTGTACCTTCCGACTGGAAAAAAGCCATTATCATCCCGATTTTAAAGAAAAACAAACCCTCAAACAATATTAATAGTTTCAGACCAATATCTTTGACCAGTATTATTGCAAAAGTGATGGAAAGAATGGTAGCATCTAGACTTAACTGGTTCCTAGAATATTACAACTTAATTAATAGTTCACAGACCGGCTTCAGACAGAATCATAGTACAAGTGAAAATGTACTCCTACTAAGCCAAGACATCAAGGAAGCTTTCAATAGAAAGGAGGATACCTTGGCAGTATTCATTGATTTTAAATCAGCATATGACTCAGTCTGGAGAAATAAATTAGTTGAGAAGTTGCAATCAATAGGTGTGAAAAGTAACATGCTTAAGTGGATAACTCAGTTTATTTCACAAAGATTTTGTGCCACAAAATATAATACATACATTTCCAAATATAAACAAACACACCGAGGACTTCCACAAGGTGCTGTCTGAGCACAACACTCTTTAACATATATATAAATGACCTTCCATCAATAATAAAAACTTTAGAAACCAAAATTGCTTTATTTGCTGACGATGTAGTCATTTGGACCTCAGGCTCTTCAAAAAAACCTGAATTAATTAAAGACAGAATAGAAACAGCCCTAAACAAAGTACATGAATGGAGCTCCAAAAACCTCATGACTATCAATGTGGAAAAAACAAAAAATGAATTATTTACACTAAAATACAAACCAGTTAATATTAACATAAATTATAATGGTAAACCACTCAAAGCAGTTGATGATGCCAAATACTTAGGCATCACTTTCGACAGAAAGCTAAGTTGGAAAAAACATATAACAAACATCTCAGAAAAGGTTGAAAAGAAATTGCAAATCCTGAAAAGGTTAGCTGGTGCTAAATGGGGCTGCTCAAGGAGAGTCCTTAACACAACATACAAAATGTATATTAAACCAAACCTCTTGTACTGTTCTGAAGCTTTAATAACAGCAGCAAATGCTAACATCAATAAACTTGAACAAATACAAAATCAGGCTCTTCGCCTAATCACTGGAGCAGTTAAATCCACACCTATTGATGCCATGCTTACCTTAACACGGACCCCATCAATAATAACAAAAATAGAAGAACAAGCATTGCTCCAACACGAGAAAATGTTAGGACTGCCAAACTCTAAATGGACAGAAGAGAACCTCGCCCCTTCAATCCTTAAAACTCATAGTAGTTTCCTAGAAAAGGTAACACAGATTAAATCCAAATTAAACATTTCTAACACCAGAGAAAATCTACTTATAAGAGAAAATCCATTGGAATTATTGCAACCTACCTTCAATTTGGGATTAATAGAGGAAATAAGTCGATCAGACACACCAAAAGAAATACAAAAACTTCTAGCTCTGGAAACAATCAATACTAGGTATCCCACAGAAGAATGGCTGCACATATATGCTGATGGATCCTCGAAGGAAAGCCTTACTGGAGCTGGAGTTACATGTTCACATTTTTCCTTTTATCATTCTGTTGGCAGAGACACAACAAATTATGATGGAGAAATAGAGGCTATACACATTGCTCTCCGACAATTATTAAATCTTCCCTTAAATAAATTTAACAAGGCAGTAATTCTTTCAGATTCTAAAGCTGCAATTCAGGGAATATGTTCAAATACTACAAAGAAGTCAACAAAAATTAGAGAATGCTACAAAATGTTAACACAACTCCATAAAGTTAATAAGACTGTTCATCTCCAATGGATTCCAGCACACTGTGGAGTCATGGGGAACGAAGCTGCAGACTCACTTGCAAAGAAAGGCACAACAATAAAACAAAAGTCTAAATTCAATTTCTCATATTCCTCAATAAAACGCTTGATTATTAAAAATTTTTCTCATTCATACCTACAAGAAATAGAAACAAATGCCAAAGATAAAAAATGGATTACACTACTTTCCAACCCAGATATAATCCCCCAGAGACCAAGGAAAACAGCGGTTGCAGCCTTCCGGCTACTGACAAATCACGACTGCTTAGCAAGTCATCTCTACAGAATAGGTATCTCAGCCTCACCAATATGTGTCCTGTGTAACGATCCAGCAGAAATGAATGAAGAACACTTGAAGACCTGTGAAGCATTAAGATCAGAAGAAACTACAGTTCAAAAGTATTGGAAGGCACGAATGCTAATGGCTTCATTGCCAGATGCAAGGCGCTAGAAAACAACAACAACATTATTAAACCTAATTGACTTAAAGTAGATAAGGCAATATTTTTTTTTAATCATATTCAAAATTAGCACCTAGTCCAAACATAAATAATGTCAAAACAGAAATTACCAATAAAAATCGTATTAATCAATCTGGAAAAGCCTTACTAAATCGAATTAATAAATAAAACCTTACAGTAACCAAGTGGATGAATGAACAAAAGCAGAAACAGGTGTAGGTGCTACTATAGCTGCTGGTAATAAAGCAGAAAAAGGAATCTGAGCACATTTAGTTATACCTGCCAAAACAACCAAAAAAGAAATTGAACTTAATTCAAAACTATTTATTATACAATCCAGATAATAGATATAATTTCATCTTCCAAAATTGAACATTCAAGCAACTGCTATTAACAACGCAACACCACCAACTCGATTTGATAATGCAGTTAACATCCCAGCATTATTTTGTTTTTGTTAGCTAATACTGGATTTCTGACAATGAAGTCATTAATCCTCTTGCTCTCCAATATGATATTGTTGTTAGCTAATGCTGGATTTCTGACAATGAAGTCATTAATCCTCTTGCTCTCCAATATTTTTCACTGATGGATGGGGCATTAGAAGTGGCCGGGCATATTTGAAGGTGGTCTCGATCCATTTCCTCTTGCAGATCACATAGAGGACAGAGTGGTGAAGAATATATCCCAATTCTGTTTAAAAATATAAAAAAGCATAAAGTTCACCGTGGAATTGGAAAGTGATGAGAAACTACAGTTTTTGGATTTACAAATAAATAATCAAAAACAACAATAGAATAAACTTCGTCATTCACAGAAAACTAATGCAGACAGTTACCCAGGTCATCCTTCCTTTAATTCCATTTTATGTCCAGACCTCACCCATCGTTATATGCAAAGTACCACTATATCCCATCTGAGTGGTATAAGGTTTCGAGAACTGCTTACTGCACATGCCCTCCGAATGCCTAATGTAGAGTTACACTCTTTCGGCTACTATCCTCCCTGGCAACTCCATTGTGCCCAGTTCAACCAGGAGCTTTTGGGCTGTGCGAAGCTACTCTTACCTTGGTGTTTCACCAAAGTTTCACCACACTTATGGGATGATACCGAAACTGGGGGGGGGGGGTTTGCTGCAGGCTGTAGTTTTACGTACAGTGGTGTGACTCACAAGTCCCGACTTCTGAACAACAGTTCTGTTTTTACTGCCGAACTGTGTGCCATCTTTTATTTTTTACTTTTTATTTCCAGCTCCTTTCCTGTAAGTTTTATCATATGTTGCAACTCTGCTCTTCAGGCCCTGCAACAGTTTCTCAGCACATGAGCATTGACTCTTAAAATTTAGACTTTAGACACTTATCTCACAGTTACTATCTCACGGATATCAGTTTGTTACATGGACCCCAGGTCATGTGGGTATTCCCGGCAATGAGGAGGCAGATGGAGCTGCTAAGGCTGCATGTCATCTGCCGGAGTTTTCCACATGGAGTCTATCTTATATACATGTACAACAGTACTTCCATTGCCATATTTTATCATTCTGGCAGCGATCATAGGAAGTATTGGATGGTACTCAATTGCAGATGATCAAGGACACCATGCAACCATGGATGACATCTTGCAAGGATTCCAGGGGGGCAGAAGTCATTTTAACTTGCTTCAGAATAGGTTACACACACAGACACCTTTTGCATGGTTACTCAGCGCCTGTCTATTCCACCTGCGGCATTCAACCTTCTATGGCCCACATCCTCCTTGACTGCGCAATACACCCATAAGCACCAGTTCTTTGTCCTGAGTTCCACTCTGAAGTCAATCTTAGGTGACAACCCAGTAGTTGTAAATACAATGCTGAAGTTTGTTGCCAGTATTGGCTGGAATAAACAAGCTTAACCTGTATTTTATTTTGGACTTTTAGGATGTTTTGTCTCATTTTAACGGCTTACCTTTTTAGATCAGTTTCACTTTTTAACTCCGTACTCAGGGGTCTCCGTCTAGGGGATATGTGAATAGCGACCACAAGGTACCCAAGCTGAGCAGAACATTACTTCCACTTACTGGTGTTTTGCTCCTCACTGTAACTTTTCTATCTGACCTTACCTTGGTCAACTCTTGTTCTCTTCCGACCCCGATGCTATTAGGGTTCCTCAGGGCTAGGGAGTCTCTATTTTTCCAACCTCTCCATTTCTCTAATTTCTCTATAAAACCTTAACCCCTAACATGCTGACCTGTCATGGCATGTATACGTCCTCTGATTGGTAATCAGAGGATATGGTCGGTGAATTTATTTTGATAATTCTCCCGGTCAGGTTGGTGAGACCCGTAAACCAATGACAGGTGTGGTCCTCCAGACATACTGGGGGTTGTGAGAGAGCGATGTGACCGCCAAAACATAAAAATATGGTGCTCTCTAAAAAGCAGTTACATTTATTGCTAAGTCTCTTCAATATCCCAGCATTATAGGATTTCACATCAGACACACCAAAAGAAATACAAAAACTTCTAGCTCTGGAAACAATCAATACTAGGTATCCCACAGAAGAATGGCTGCACATATATACTGATGGATCCTCGAAGGAAAACCTTACTGGAGCTGGAGTTACGTGTTCACATTTTTCCTTTTATCATTCTGTTGGCAGAGACACAACAAATTATGATGGAGAAATAGAGGCTATATACATTGCTCTCCGACAATTATTAAATCTTCCCTTAAATAAATTTAACAAGGCAGTAATTCTTTCAGATTCTAAAGCTGCAATTCAGGGAATATGTTCAAATACTACAAAGAAGTCAACAAAAATTAGAGAATGCTACAAAATGTTAACACAACTACAAAAAGTTAATAAGACTGTTCATCTCCAATGGATTCCAGCACACTGTGGAGTCATGGGGAACGAAGCTGCAGACTCACTTGCAAAGAAAGGCACAACAATAAAACAAAAGTCTAAATTCAATTTCTCATATTCCTCAATAAAACGCTTGATCATTAAAAATTTTTGTCATTCATATCTACAAGAAATAGAAACAAATGCCAAAGATAAAAAATGGATTACACTACTTTCCAATCCAGATATAATCCCGCAGAGACCAAGGAAAACAGCTGTTGCAGCCTTCCGACTATTGACAAATCATGACTGCTTAGCAAGTCATCTCTACAGAATAGGTATCTCAGCCTCACCAATATGTGTCCTGTGTAACGATCCAGCAGAAATGAATGAAGAACACTTGAAGACCTGTGAAGCATTAAGATCAGAAGAAACTACAGTTCAAAAGTATTGGAAAGCACGAATGCTAATGGCTTCATTGCCAGATGCAAGGCACTAGAAAACAACAACAACAACAACATTTTGATAATAAATTACTAAACAATAAGAGACTAAACCTAAACCGTCCCATTCTAATAAAATTCTAATTAAATTAGGATTAATAATTAAAAATATAATTGATAAAACAAATAGTAGTACCAAAAAAATAAATAGATTTAATGTTATATCTCCTGTTATATAATCTTCACTGTATAAAATTACTAAAGATGAAATTAAAGTAACAAATCTCATAAATACCAATGATATTCAATCTAATAATAAAGTTATAACAATTGATGACGAATTCAATCTAACAGTTTCTCATTCAATAAAATAAACTAGATCATTTATAATACAAAATATACAAAATATAGATCTCAATAAAGAAAAAATAATAAAGAAAAAAATCTAATAAAACATAATGACAAATATATCATAACCTAAGATAATAATTTATATCTATGACACCACAAATCATAATTTTCTTTTAAAATATTTAAGTAAAATTAAAATAAAATTAATGTAAAGTCTCTTTTAAAAAATTAATAAATTTAAAGGTAATCAATGTAACATTATAATAAATATTCACAACAATAACCTCTTACTCTTCTATAAGTACCAGAATATATGTATATGAATATAAAAATAAGGTATAAGCAGCTCTAAAAAAAGAAATGAATATAAGAAATAATATTACTAGTCATATTCAAGCTAGTATTCTATTAAATAAACCAATCTCACCTAACAAATTTAGTGACGGAGGTGCAGCTATATTACACAATGAAAGAAGAAATCATCAAAGAGCTACTATAGGCATCAAACTTAATAAACCTTTATTAATTAATAAACTCTGTCTTCCTAAACATTCATAACTAATATTAGCTAAACAAAATAAACCAGAAGAGCATAAACCAAGAGCAATTATTAAAACAAACGTCATATAAAATCCTCACACATTTAATGTTATTAATCCCCCTACTACTAAATCTGTATGTGCAACAGATGAATAAGCAATTGAAGATGTTATATCAATTTGACACAAACATATTAATCTTACTAAAAATCCTATTACTAATCTAATTGATAATCAAAATACCTTAACCCTTTCATGCCTGAATTATTTTGCTACATATGCCGTTCTTCCTCTAATTTGAAACCGGTTTAGATTAGGCGGCCTGGAAGACCTTCAGCCTGCTGATTCGGATAGCCATGATCGTTAAGGCAACACGCAGTGCACTGGCAATGCACTCAAAGCCTGAGGTCGTGAGTTCGAGTATCGGCAACCGTAGTCAAATGTGCCTGTGGTAAAGGACGGGGAGGGCCCACGTAAAATAATCGGTGTGATGGCACGCGTGGATGATGACGGGGTATCATTTGACTGCGGTTTCATGGATTTTGCTTCTTTTCTTCAAAAAAAAACACTACAATATAAATTGTAAAAAAAAATAATTTTTTACAATTCAAACCGTCTCAAATATGTATTTTTAATTGGTGACAGACAGTATAATAAGAATATGGCAGAAAAAAAGTTAAAACTAGTACAAATAGGAAAATATGTCTATGTATCTTATAAGACACACCAGGCATGAAAGAGTTAATTTCATCTACCAATTCTCATTATATATTCAAAAACTTGTAATAAACCATATCCACCTAAACATAATAAAACCCCAGTTAAAATTATTGATCCTGATACAGGAGCTTCTACATGTGCCTTAACCAAATATATAGGTATTTTCACCAAAAATGCTAAGATTATTCTAATATATAAATAAAAATTCATAAAGTCTCTTTTATACACTAAATAATTCAAGAAAAACTAAATATTTCAAATTTCTATAAAGAAATATAATTCCTAATCACAATAGTAAAGAAGCAAATAAACTATAAAATAATAAATATACCCCCGCTTGCAATCGTTCTGTTTGATATCCTTACCCTAAAATTAAAAATAAAGTTGGAGTTAAACTTCCTTCAAAAAAGAATAAAATGAAATTATATTTAAACTAAACAATGTACAATACAATATAAATAATAATAATAGGTACTAAAATCATAACACGGCCCTGCCTGGACTCAACCAAACCCGAGAACAGGTTATAGTGCCCGGGCCCGAGCCCGGCCAGGCCCGATTATTAAATTTTACTGTGATTATGATTATTACATTATGTTGTTGTTAGCTAATGCTGGATTTCTGACAATGAAGTCATTAATCCTCTTGCTCTCCAATATTTTTCACTGATGGATGGGGCATTAGAAGTGGCCGGGCATATTTGAAGGTGGTTTCGATCCATTTCCTCTTGCAGATCACATAGAGGACAGAGTGGTGAAGAATATATCCCAATTCTCTTTAAATGTTTTGCCAGACAATCACGTCCTGTAATCAACCTGAAGGTTGCAACTGCTGTTTTTCGAGGATACTCAGGAATTACTGTTTGAATGTTTGGTAGTTCCCATCTTTTATTTTTTGATTTTTCATTGTAATATTTTTCAATAATTTTTTTGAATTCAGAGTTGACTAATCTTTTAGCTGCATAAAATGGTAGATTAACTATGGATTTCTGCACATTGCTGGTACCCTTTTTCGCAAGAAAATCAGCTTTCTCATTACCACTCAGTCCACAGTGAGGTGGTATCCACTGGAACACTAGGTGTTTTTGAAGTGCTGTTAGATGGGTAAGGATTTTCGAACATTCTTTAATTGTTTGGTTTTTTGGTGACAACTTGGAAGTAATTGCTATAATTGCTGCCCTGGAATCTGAGAGAATAACTGCTTGCTGAAAATGTGAAATTCTGTACAAAAGATTTTGTAGGGCCATTCGAATTGCTTCAATTTCTCCATCAAAGTTTGTAGTTCCATAACTTAATGATTTGTAATAGGAAAAGAGGTGACTTGTGACACCAGCACCTGCTCCATCTTGGTTTGATATTAATGATCCATCAGTATAAATATGGAGCCATTCCTGTTCTGGAAATCTAGTATGGATTGTCTCTAATGCCAATTTTAGAACATTAGTTGGAGTATCACTTTTCTTAACTTCTGTCAGGTGTAAATAATATGTGATGTCTAATGTTTGTGTCGGATTGACTTTAGATATGAAGTTTTCCGTTGAATTAGGAAGGTATACATTCTTCTTGGTGTCTTGAATTTTGGAAAGAAAGCTCTCCTGAGTCTTTAGTGTATGTGTAAAATTTCTCTTGTGCCATGTATTGAATGGGAGTCTGATCAACTTTTCGTGTTGAATAAGAGCCGCTTTTTCTATTTCATATTCAATAGGGCATTGGTTGGTTAGTATTTCCATAGCTGCTATTGGTGTGGTTTTGATAGCACCTGTAATTAATCTCAGACTTTGGTTTTGAAAGATTTTTTGTGTTTGCTGTTACAAGAACTTCGCTGCAGTAAGTAAATAATGGCTTTATATATACATTGTATGTTGTGTTAAGAGTTGCTCTGGAACATCCCCACTTCATTCCTGTTAGACGTTTTAACAGTGAAAGGCGCCTCTCTGCTCTTTGTATTACATTTTCTATTTGTTTGGTCCATGTAAGTTTAGTATCAAATGTAACTCCTAAATACTTTGCTTCCTTTGTTTCTGGTAATTGTTGACCCTCAAAATTTAGTTTTATTTTTAGTGGCTTTTTTCTTAGTGAAAAGATTTGGTAGTTTGATTTTGTTGTATTAACAGTCATTAAATTTTCTTTGGTCCACCTTTGTAATTTGGTTAAGGATTGTTGCATGGTTTTTTTAGTTCTGTACTTTTGCTTTTTGGTTTTGAAGTCCACATTACCAAGTCATCGGCAAATAGTGCACACTTCACGCCTGATTGTTGTATTTGTTGTGGCAGATCGTTAATAAATATATTAAAAAGTGTTGTGCTGAGCACTGCGCCTTGTGTTAAGCCACGGTGTACTTGTTTGTATTTAGATATAATATATCTAAATACAAACAAGTACACGGCGGTGCCATGGCCAAGCGGCTCCGGCTGCCACTTGGCCTGGGTTCGATCCCAGGGACCAGCATGTGGTATTCGTAGTGGTGGAAGCGGCGTCTGGGAGGGTTTTCTCCGGGTCCTCCGGTTTCTCCCGCCACTCATTCCACCAATTTCTCCATCATCACGTTTACATTCATTCATTTCGCCTGCATTTGACATCATCCTCTTCCTCATTATCATACCTGGTGCTTGGCTGACCACCCGCTTCCAGGTCTTCACTCTGTCCGGTCCATAGGTTCCTCTGCTCCTCGACAGGCGTCTGACCTAGGCACTGGCTTGTAAGTCCTAGGGGCTTTAAGTCCTACATAAAGGAAGGATAATCAAGTAAAGAAGAAGGGTTGTACATTTTAGTTGTCAAAAGTACATTTAATTAAGGTATTCCACCTGCCACATCCTTTTTCTGGTTTTTACACGCTTTATGTTAGCTTCACCTGTATGTAGTGCGCGTGTGCGTGTGTGTGTGTATCTGTGTGTGCCTGTGTGTGTGCGTCTATGTGCGTTCGTGTCTATGTGCGTTCGTGTCTATGTGCGTGCGTGTCTGTATGTCGTGTGTATGTAGCGGAATTTGTCGACGTAAATTTCACCCACTCATAGTTGTCTGATTCACTTGAAATTGTGCATACATATCAAGCACCGATGACAATACAATAATATCATAACATATCCAAAGATCCTGACCAGGATCTTCAGGATAAAACAAAACTGGTTACCTAAATTTATCCATGTAACGGAATCTTTCGACGAAATCTTTCGACGTAATTTTCACCACCTTACAGTCGTCTGATTGACTTCAAACTTTGTACGCGTATCAAGGACCAATGACAATACAATAATATCATAACCTTATCCTAAGGTCCGAATTAGAGTTCACGATAAAACAAAATTACCTCAATTTATCAATGTAAGGAATCTCTCGACGTAATTTTCACCAACATAGATTCGTGTGATGGACTTAAACATGTGCACACGTATCAAGGACCGACGACGATGCAATATCATAACTTTGTCCTAAGGTCCTTACTAGGGTCATCAGGATCAAAGAAAATTAATTAGCTAAATTTATTCATGTAATGGAACCTTTCGACGCAAGTTTCTCCCACTTAGAGTTCTCTGGTTGACTTTAAATTTTGGATATATGTCAAGCATCGATGATAGTACAATAATATCATAATTTTATCCTAAGACCCTGACCAGGATCATCAGGATAAACAAAATGAATGAGCTAAATTTATCAATGTAACGGAATCTTTTGACATAACTTTCACTAACTTACAGTCGTCTGATTGACTTGAAAGTTTGCACACATGTCAAGGACTGATGACAATGTGACAGTATCATGACTTTGTTGTAATGTCCAGTCCAGGATCATCCGGATAAAAGAAAATTGACTTGGCTAAATTTAACAATGTAATGTAATTTTCACCAACTTGAGACTTGATTAACTTGAATATTTGCACACATGTCAAGGAGCGATGACTGTGTAACAATATCACGACCTTGTCCTAATGTCCTGACCAGGATCGTGAGGATGGAGAATGACTAAGCAAAATTTTTAACTGCAAAGGAATTTTTCGACGTATTTTTCACCATCGTAGAGTCGTCTGATTGACTTGAAAATTTGCATATGTGATAAGGACCGATGAGAATAATATCATCATGACTTTGTCCCAATGTTCTTACAGGATCGTGAGGATAAATATTGACTAAGCAAATTTATAGAAAATGGTACAGTTATGACATCTTAGATGTCGCTAGGGAACATGTCTACATGCACCCTGAAAATTGATTTAATTAAATGGATATTTATATGTTGGATGACGTAGATGCCCAGAGTGAGGACCTGAAAGAAACACGAACCTGGGGGAAATATGGCGGACCGGAGTTCACACGGGGCCAAAACACCCACAACAGTTGGTGGTTGAGTAATCGACACAGGTTACACTGGACAGGGGAATTAAATCGCTTGAAAATATTGAAAGACAGATGCCCGGAGAGAGAGCTCCTGAGAGGGACACGAGATTTCGGGGAAAGGATAGTGGCTCGAAGTCTACCCAGGGGCAGGAAGTCCACAACAGCTGATAGTGTAGTTCAAACAACAACTGTAATCTAATACTGTTAAAAAAAAAGTGATTCAGAATCTTTTTCGAACTCAGAAATTATAGAAACATTTCAAATTAAACATTTTGAAAAAAAAAATAGATTAGAAAAATTTGATACTAAAAAGTTAAAAATAAATTATAATTTTAAAAAACTAACAAAAACACGTTTTTATAACAAAGCGAACTAAAAGCTGGAAAATAATTTTATGTATGAAGAATTTGTTCTATAAAGTCATTGTATTTCAAAATTTTTTAATAAGTTTAGAATAAAAACTAATTTATATTAACAAAATAATACATTTTATTGTAAACAATCGTGGGGTGTCTGACATCAAATGTTATAAATAGTTCATTGATAGCTATTTACAAAACTAAAGCTATGATAAAAATATCTAACAAGCACCCCACGCTGTTTTACAATAAAATATATTATTTTGTTAACATAAATTAGTTTTTATTTTAAACTTATTACAAAACTTTGAAATATAACGTACTACTTGACTTTATAGAACAAATTCTTCATACCTAAAAATTGTTTTCTACCTTTTAGTTCGCTTTAGTATAAAACCGTGTTTTTGTTTGTTTTTTAAACTACAATTTATTTAGTTTCTTACATGTTCCCAAAACCTATGATTTTCTACATTATGGTAGAAATTTTCTCCAAAACTATTGTATCTAGGAAGCTCACATTTTCTGAGCTGCTAAAATATCATATGAAATTTAAAATGAGTGAAGCAGTTTTCCCATATTTTAGGTAAAATTTAGAAACTACAGTGTTCTGTACTACAAAAATTGAGCTAATCTTTTAAATTATATAGAAGCAGCGACTTTCACAATGAAATTTGGATTTTAAAAAACAAGTTCATTATTTTGTCAAAATATTGTTTTCTGGATACACCATCAATTTAAACTGACTAGAATAAAGGGTTCTTCAAATTAGTGTACCTAAGTGAACATGAGCACACCAAAAGTAATTTTTCTGTGTATTAATTTACATAAGTGTCCCATGCCTTGCTTTAGACCTACAAACTTAATTTTCACATGTATTTGACAATATACTGGACAATGTGTAGTGCCAAAATTATAACGTTTAGGTGACGTTTACATTACAGTACTGACATATTTACGTGTGTAGATCAGTGTATTTATCTACAATGTGCCCCTAAAACATGAGCATTGTAACAAACTTTCAAAAAGACTTTCAAAAAGTTCACTTTCCCAAAAATTGCCCATATGCAGTCACTGCAAATGTTGGATATTTACAGTACTTCCACATTTATCCTGGAAGACGATTATTTACATATGAGACAGAATATTGACAATAGCATCCTTTACATTTTGTGGTACAAGTTCTTCAGTCACCAGGCGTTGAAACAGCTCGTTGTTGCGTTGGAAAGCTAAACTTCCGTCTGACAGTACTAGAGGTTTTTGGTAAAAGCTGAAGCTGAACCCAAGAATTATTGGTATGTCAGCTGCTTCAGCCTTGTCTCCAATGCCATAACTTAGCGGACTGAACTCAGTCAGCAGAAACTTAACAATGAGTTCAATACTGTTCATATCTACGTCTCTAAACTCTTTCATTTGCTCAAGCAATGTGATTGCTCTAACAAACGAGTATAAAGGGCAAGGCTTGATGAAGCCTCTAGCATCATAATCAAATGGACGCATTTGAAAATGTCTGGCGAACATGGCAGCTCTTTCTCTGATCTTGGAAGGCACGTTCTCGGCATCGGCAATGTAACGGAAGAAACGTTTTGCAAACTGTTCCCTGCTTTCAGTTTCGCTGAAGTTAAAATCTTTGGCATGAAGTCTCAGTCTGAAATCTTGTGCGAAGAAGTCGAGGAAGTCGCCGTCAAACAGCTCATTGTCTGATATAGAAACCAAAGCAGGAGCGATGAAGTAGGCATCATAGTTCAGAGATACTGTGGTGTAGATGATGAAACGCACCAAATCTAGAGTCAGCGCATTGAGCCTGTCTAAATACGGAGTCGGTGGAGCCTGAAAACAAAAATAATATGTTAATTTGATGAGGCTTACTATAGGATAATCTTCCAGAGTTATGTCTTAGCGAGAAAACAAAGATCCTATTGCTAAGCACATATATATTGCTCCAAATAGAGCATAGCACCTTTCATCGGCGTGTATAGTCTGGTGGGTTTAGGGCGCTCAACATCGTGGTCATAGGCGCCCTTGTACAGTCTGGAGGTTGATGTTTAGCGACAATAATGCTTGACTGTGATCTTAAAAAAGAAACACACAAAACTGTATGATAGGTTTAAAGAACATAATAACACTGGGATAAATGTGCTTCTCTTATTTCTAAGAAGAGTATGTGCTTCAGGAAAATTTTCTGTCAGTATATAACTAAATAAATTAACTAAAAACTTTAAAACTGGGGAAATGAAAACAAATAGTAAGCAAGTTTTTGCAGAAAGCTAATACTCCAAAAGTATAATATTTTACATAAACTACAAGTTTTAACGAGATCAACGCTTTTTATTTTGTAGTAAATGTCTGTCTTTTCTTTTAAAGTTATGCAACATTAAGTAGAACTGCAAATAATATCACAAGCCAAAGATTATTCGACATGCCAGTATCTCAAAATGAAAAGAATCCTTCTTATATGCTAAGGTGGTTTAGTGATAAGCAGGGGGCGGATTTTGATGACCTAAAAATGCTTGAAAAATGACCGATAAAATTACTTAAAAATTCAGTGAAAATGGCCTAATCATCTTAAAAAATGACCTAAAAATTGGCTTTCCTAACAGTTACTAATCAAAAGCTATAAATTATAATTATAAATTAAAGAGTATTGAATTAATATGCCTACATAATTAATTTTCAACATTAAAAAGTATAAACTAAGAACAAAATTCACGAATTAACTAGCAATTGAGTATACCTAAAATAAATTTATTATGAAAAATTAAAATCATATCTTAAATTAACAGCTGTCCACTCCATTGCAGTAAATAACGGTGTACATTCAAAGATTCTCGAATGTGAAGGAACGACGGTTGGCGGCAAGGACATTGTTGCACATCGAGAAACTTCTTTACCACTTCCGCACTTACTACAGGAGCATATTTGAATAGTGACAAGTCACTGGGTGTCAATTCCTCTTGTATCTCCACAGATTTAAAACTTTCCCCTAAAAGTATTTTAACTACTGTGCAAAGAGTTTTGTATCCTGGATTTTTTTCTAACACATTTGTAAATTTCTTTAGAATCTTCTTGCTAATTTCACCAGCCACGATGTTCAATGTATCTTCAACTTTTTTAACCAAAGCTACAGCCTTGTCTAGTGCAATGCCCCTTTCTTGAAGATTTTGAATTATAGATGGTAAACAACCAAAGTTTAACTTGATATAAGCCAACTGCCCCTCTAATTCACTATCATTAAACAGCTGTTGGACTACCTCAATCGCTATAGCATCTTCTGAGTCAAGGGAATTTACAAAGGACTTCACTATTTGAAAATGTTCACAAAAATAAAAACAAGCTTGTAGCCATGAGCCCCATCGTGTTGTTATTGGTTGTGGAGGTAACGGAACACCAGGGAAATGAGATTTGAAATTTTCTCTGCATGCGGGGATTTGACAAATATATTTTTAGTATTTGAAATAAGCGCATCTACTTGCGGAAAGTATGACCTCACTTCTTCCGCCACTCTGTGTAAGGCATGTGCCAAACAGGTTGCATGTATCATTCGTGGATAAAAGTCCTTGATTGATTTTGCCGCTTTAACCATATAAGGGGCGGCATCAGTAATAAAAAGCAGCACGTCCTCATGCCGGATCCCATTCGGCCAAAGCAATGACATGGAATTAGCGAACAGAATACATATGCTTGAATGATTTACTTTCTTTAACACTTCAGAAGTTAACAAAAATATTTTACCTGGTCCATTCGCTCTAGCGTCCCTACTATTACATTGGCTACGAAGCGACCTTCACTGTCCGTGCTTTCATCAATGAAGACATATATTTTCTTTCCTGTGACGTACTCTCTTACATTTTGCATAGTTTCTTCGCAGCCAAATGGAATGTAAGTCTTTCTTAATGTTTACATGTCCGATAAACAGCGCCCCATGTGATGTTCCAGAAAGTTTTTCAGCTTAGCGTTATTTAGCTTTTTTAGAGGAATATTTGCAGACACAAACACGTCTCATAACTCCTTAAAAAACTCGGAACCTGTGCCAACATTTGATCCTACACTCTCAGAAATCAGCATTTGCACATTATTGGGCTTCTTAAGTTTTCCACAGCCCGCTTATGTTTATCACGTCCGATATGCTGCTGCACTGTAAATCGTTTCTCAGCTGCTACCTTAATTCCACAAGGCTTACAAAACAATATGGAACCATCAGTAGAAAATACTTCCTCCCCAAACTCGTTTACAATGTTCTTTAATCTTGTTGCAACACTGGGCTTCACTTTCGGCACAGTTGTATGGCACACCTAGATGCACAACTACATTGTTACAAATCGGCTAGTTCGCTGACCCATGTGCACAGTTGCAACTCCAAGAAGCGCGAGGCAATGAAAAAGGGAAATCCCCTACAACGAGTGGAGCCCTCGCGGTCAAGAGTTGTCACTGCAAGAGATGACGAAATTGAAACATAATATTGGTTTCAACTCCAAGCAGTGAGAGGCAATGAGAAGGGGAAGTCCCCTACGACGAATTTAACCTAACCGGAGCCCACGCGGTCAAGACTCAGGTCATTACAAGAGATGACGCAATTTAAAAATTATTAATGTCCCAATATGTTTAAAAAATGATCGGAAAATGCCTTAAAATATTTAAAAATGACCTAAAACGTTAAAATAGAGAAAAATGACCAAAAAGGAAAAAATATGACATTTCATCAGAATCCGCGCCCGCGTGATAAGGAATTTTCTTGGCAATCCTTTCTTATCATCCTTAAACGGCTCTAATGTATGATATTTACATTTATGGAACCTTTTGGTTCGTAATTCTCCTGTCCACCACAAATGGAGGAACCCACGTCTTGACTTCTTTAATGCTTGAGCGCGCTCACATATTGTTTCTGATAATTTTGAATACATGACATAATTTTGGATGAAACTTTTTTTACTTTGTTTCTTTGATGCTAAGATGTAAAAGGGCGGGATTTGTATTACCTATTCAAAGAAACTGTTGATCCAAAAATCTTTAATTCTTGTACTAAAAAAGACAAATAACTGAAAACTTGCGCGTAAGATCTGAAACTTAAATTTTTCACTGCAACATGTTTATCACGTTTCAAGTATAATTAATGTGCAGCAATTCTGTATCTAAATCTTTGAAAGATATAAATATTGTACTACAAAAATAACCACTAAAACCTCCAAATTTGTAGAAACCCTTATATATATTCTCCATAATTCTCCATGGCCGCGTATTTTTCTTTGTTAGTTTTGCTTCTTTCTTTCTTTCTTTCTTTCTTTCTTTCTTTCTTTCTTTCTTTCTTTCATTCATTCTTTCTTTCTTTCTTTCTTCCTTCCTTCCTTTCCTCCTTCCTCCCATCTTTCTTCCTTTCTTTCTCTCTCTTTCTTACTCTCTTTCTCTTCCTTCCTTCCCTGCCTCCATGGGCGTCACTAAATCTGGTATTACATACCAGATGGTTTACATCCTGGAGAATTAAGTTAAACACCAATAAGAATGAAGCCTAGATATTTTCCTTAAGGACATTCAACAACTCACCCTCACTACAACTCCAGGAAAAACAGCTGACATGACTACCTCCAGAAACACCGGTTAAATACCTGGGAGTAATGCTTAACACAAAACTAACTTGGAATTCTCATATATCCTACAATCCAACACTAGCCATTTCCAGAATCATAAAACTATACTACATACGAGATCCCTGCTTGGACTGAATGCTCAATACTCATTTGTACGCCCTTTGGTCTCCTATGCCACTTCTGTGTGGGAGGCAGTTACCAAAACTCACATCCATCGACTTCAGGTAGTACAAAACAAATTTCTCCCCACTATTCCGTGGTACATAAGAAATGGTCAGCTGCATCAGGAATTAGGAATTCTTCCTACACAAGATTACTTTCAATTGTTGTCAAGGACATTCTTCTTCAAATTAACTGGAGTATCGGGCGCTGTAACACATTACATTGGATTAAGAAACCCACAGGAGAGAAGACTAAACAGAAAACTGCCTCAAGACTTCCCGCTCACTGACTCCGAAGATACTGTATTTAACTTGTTTAATACATTGTTATCACTGTATAGCCAAATCGTATTGTTAATATCCTATACTTGTGATATTATCAAATTGTTAACATTATGTTCTTGTTAATTATTATTATATTAGAGGCAATGTCCTCAGTTTGTTATATTTTATTGATAACCTAGCTTATGACTGTCTTGAATGGCAAGTTTGTTGATCGGCCAAAGAAATACCTGCATTACCTTTCCAGGTGCCCACTTTTCTTGAGTTGAGGCTACCTACTACGTGACACTTAAAAATTTTTCTACGAATAACAAAAAATACGTTATTCCTAACAATATGCAGCTCTGGTATATTTCCATCGACTCGGCTTATATTTATTAGATTTTTTTAGTTATATAAATTGTTTTATATAACTAAGAATCTTTGAAGCATCTTTACAACAACAAAAATAAAACTTAAGACCTTTTAAATATATTGGCATGCTTTGAATATATTTGGGATACTGTTTTACTTAAAATCTGTATAGAGTCAAAGGAAAGAGAAAAGAAAGCGGATTATGTTCTTTATTACTTACTATATCACCAATTAGGGTGCGTTACGCTCGTTACGCTTCATGCAATGAGTAATTATCCTAATTTTTATCAATCTTTAGTTTTATATTCCCTGAACAAAAAAAGTAGCTATACAAATGACCGTATGTGTATTTTTAAATAAAATCATTAAAAATGATGTGCATGGTTAGGTAGGGACGGGGTCTTTGTCGGTGTGCGCGGGCTGTTGATTCTTTGATACAGGAACAAATGGTGTGTGTGAAACGTTGAACTACATTATCAATATCTGATGCGCAGCTTGGATAATAGGCTGAATTCAATGCAGTATTCAGTATTAATTGAAATTTGTTCCAGTTTACGTAGCCGTTTTTGAAACATGGTTGTTGTGTTGTCAAGAATGGATATGAGTCAAATGCATTTAAAATTGGAGAATGGTCAGAATCGTGGGCAGTTAAAGTAGTTAACATACATTGGATTATGCATAATTTTGCATAATCCTATGTATAAGATGTCTGGAGATGAGGATAAAATGTCAGTTCAGTTGGTGCTAAAATATGCAGTCCGTTGTTATTAATGTACTCGTAGCGACGGCGATCATTTGGATTAGCTGTACGACATCCCCTTGATATGTGCTTGAAATTTAAATTGCCCAGAAGAAGTGTTGAACCAGCGTTATTCAGATAGGCGAAATATAGTAAATAAATTGGACGTTTGCAAGCATTTAACTTTAATGCCAATAGTTTCCAATTCTTTTATTCTGGGAAGAAGTATCTTGTGATGTGTAATATTACGCTTAATTATAATGGCGATTCCTCCTGAAGCAGTGAGGGCAATTCTATCGTTTCGGTGAATTTTATATCCAGGGATAGTGAAGCTTTCATTCTGTAATGAATATGTTTCACTGACACATACTATATCAATGTTGTAAACTGATGGAAAGGTAATAAGGGGCGCTATTTTGAGACGGAGGCCGCTAACATTCCAATTTAATAAGGTTAGTTGATGAGTTGAAGTGTAATTACATGCTGCCATTTTGAAAATGTTGAGAGAAGAGAGATAAGAAATTCTTGTGTTTTTGGCAGATGAGAATTAATAAATGAAACAATATTAGGTAAAAACTGCTGTAACAAATTGGTAAGGAAGGAGGTGCTTGAAGATAACTCATCTGATTGCCGGTTTTACTAGGAATTGTTCATAGCGTTGGCATAACTGCGTTGCTGTGAACGTCGTTGTTGTCTTTCAGTCGGTGTTTCGACATGTTAGTTTGAGCCTTCTGTGGTGAAGCAGGCCGTTGAGGAAGTGAAGGAAGCTCTGCATGATTAGGGGGAAGAATTCTAGTTGAGTTCTGTGTCTGCTTTTGGTAAAGGTTAACTGATTGAGATGAATGTTCTTTTATACGTAGGTAGTGTGAGCAACCTCTGTAGTTAGCTGGATATTATTCATGGCAGTTCACGCATTTCGGGGAGTGGTCTTAAGAATATAACATTCAGAGAAGAGATGGTTACCCAGACATCTGACACATCTCCACTCAAGTTGACATTAGCGTTTTGTATGCCTATAATTCTAGCAACACTGTGAGATGTCATTGTTCTGGTCATTGTTCTGGCTTCTACCTCTGTCACACTGTATGGCAGATGGGTAAGATTCAGGATAGGTTTTCCTTCATAGCCGTCATTAAGTTCAACGGGTTCAACTGCACAGATCGCAGTGGACTGTTGGTTTTTTCCTAGTAACCTTGTTGCTTTGTAAACAGGGTAGTTTAGTTCTTGTAATGCCCATAAAATCTCTTACATACTGAGGGAATGTGGTAAGTTGCGAATGATGACAGAAAAGGTTTTATCTTCAGGGTACCTGTACGTGAAATATATTTGATCGATGGAATCGAAATATGCTCTGAGAACTCGAATATCGTCTATTGTAGAAGTGAAAACTTTTGTCGTTTACCCCTTAGTGTAGTATGAAACTTTGATTTCAAATGACCGCCTATGCTATGGATAAGCAGCTGGTTATTTTCAATTCTGTATAGCTAGATCGGTGGTATTTTATCCTTTGGCAGGTTCAGAATAATCAACTGATCCATTATCATCTGCACTGTCAATATACAATACCTATTTCGCGTAGAAATAGTAGAAATGTATGTATTTGTTGTATTGTTATCCATATGCAATTGTGAGGTGCTTGTTGAGGGCACTAAAAATGCACTCGAAGGTTTCCTAACCTGGGATATTGATAATTTAAAATGCTTGACAGCACCGAACACCTATCGCTTGACAGTCCTCTTTTTTAAAGCTTGATTGTCAGCTGCCTAATGTACATTCGTTTCCTAGTTTTGTTTCTGGCATTACTAAAAGATTACAAAAATTACATTACCTGCATTTTCTGTTGGTAGTTCATCTTACTCCATTGGGGGGCAGTTACTATTTAGATTCTCACATGCGCTGCTAACGTGAACGTCCATGCCAGAAGCCAAGCTTCTACGGCAGTGGTACACTTCAACTCACAGCCACGCAAATACACTAAAGTGATGCTCTATAACACTTATGATGACTTGGCAAGTCTGCGCGCACCTTTTAATAAAGAAACCAGCACTCACCCAGGAAAGTAAACTGATCAGTTGCTTTAAAATACGTAGCTTGTAACGAAAATCTGTTGAATCCAATCGTGGCCACCTTCGTTTCCAGAACATTCTGTGTCGTGCTACGTTGTTTATACGAGTGCAGCAGCCTATAACTTTGTGAAATGTAGCAATGGTAACTTCTCATCTAACCCTCGCCCATCACCCCCATATATTTTTCTCTCAGTTTATGAAGAACGGTATCTGTTTATAGCAGCCTGAGTGATTGGGGGATAGATTGAGCAAACCTCTATTTTTTTACTTGCTAAACATACACTTATCGGTGCAAGGCCGTGAGCAGGTTGTGCTCAGTGAGCACCAGTTCCCCAGACCTGATTTATTACAACTGGTGTAGGGAAATGTTCAGTGTGCAGAAAGGTTACTCAAACATTTAGAAGTCCATGTGGGTGGTTAAATTGGTGAGGCGCCTGTCTACTGATCCCAAGGTCACAGGTTCAAACCTGGCCCAGACCGATGGTTTTTAAGTGTGCTTCAAAGTGCCAGTCTCAAGTCAGCATATTTACTTGGCATATAAACGACTTGCGGGACGAAATTTCGGCACACCAGTGGTGCTGATGTGATTCTGACGCCATTAACAGACAACATGTTTTAAATTATGTCTAAATACGTAATCAGAAAGCGTAACTATCCACAGCACGCTACTCATAGCGGCAAATACCATAGTATAAATGAGCGGAACATGATATGATAGACAAGCTCAGACACCACAACCACCGAAAATGATAAGGGCCATAAAATCACTGAGTAGACTCTACGTCTTAACTTTAAAATATCGTTGGAAATTGCCAGGCAACTAGACCATTTATAGATGGCAAAAATGCTGTATTTTGATTACGTATGACGAACGATGAAATTTAACCTGAATGTGTTGGTCGCACTGTGAGTCTTTCAGTCACACCGATATAATCCTTTAGATTTACTTAATTACGGGTCACAAATGACCTAACTCCGGACCGGCCCTTGAATTACTCAGTCACTACTCACTACTCACTCACACACTCACTCTCTCACCCACTCACTCACCCACCCACTCACTCACCCACTCACTTACTACTCACTCCTCTCTCACTCACTACTTACTTACACGCTCACTCAGCAACACACTTACTACTCACTCATTCACTACTCACTCACACACTCACTCAGCAACACACTCACTACTCACTCACTCGCTACTCATACACACTCACTCAGCAACACACTTACTACTCACTCACTCACTCGCTCGCTGACGTTAAAAATGCATTTAATTCAGTCCCCTGGATGAGCTAAGACGACGACAGATAGCACCTTATCTCATTAAACTTATATGCAGCTATCTACAGAACAGAGTATCATGATTGGAGAGAAGAGTACAATGGATATGACCTGCGGAGAACCATAGGGCTCTGTTCTAGACCCCACACTGTGGAATGCCTATTATGATGATGTATGGAAGCAGAAGTCCCTAAAGGAACAACAATTGTGAGATATGCTGACGACTTAGCGCTAGTAATCAGTGGTGATAGCAGGGAAGAGATAGAAGACCGGATAGAATGGACTGTAGGGAAAGTGGAATCATGGATGCTGAGAAAAGGTCTACAGTTAGCTCCACGTAGAACTGAAATGTTGTCCCTGTAGGAAAAAGAACTGTAAGAGAAATTGAAGTGACTATAGGAACTACACAAATAAAATCTGCCAGAAGCTTAAAATATCGGTATCAGAATAGGACATAACTCTGGTGTCGGCGCACACATCCAAAATGCAAGAGCAAAAGCAGAAAAACTAATTGCGGCTCTGAGCCGGTTGATGACAAACATAGGAGGTACTAGGCCATCTAAAAGACGAACATTGGCTAGTGTTGTCAACTCAGTTATACTATACGGAGCGCCTGTATGGAAAGAGTGGATCGATAAAGCCACATACAGGAAGCTGGTTGAAAAACCGCAAAGGAAGATGGCCATAAGAATTGCCAGTGTGTACAGGACCGTTTACACCAAAGCGATCCAAGTTATAGCCGGAACTGTGCCCATACACTTGCTAATTGCGGAGAGAACGTACCAAAAAGAGGCAAATCGACACCAACAAAAACGGACAGCAAGAGAACGTTCCCACGAGAGGTGGCAACACGAATGGAATGAGGAGCAGGTAACATCTCAATGGACTAAAGGCCTGATTCCAGAAATAAAACCATGGTTACATAGGCAACATCGAGAAGTGGGTTGCTATGTAACACAGTTTCTCTCAGGACATGGCTGTTTGTACTCCATGAAACTGGCACAGGATGACAGATTGCTCTGCTAGACAAACAGCAAATCAACAATTAGGTGCAGCTATTAATACAGACAATATTGTAGGCTATATGCTCCAAACAAAAGAGAAATGGGAATTAATTTCAAAAATGATTTCCTACATTCTAAAAACAAAATACGATGAAGCAAAATAAAGAAATCCAGGTAGGCGTCTTTCGATGTCATGTTCTTACAGTTCCGAAAGTCGTCAGTAAAATAAAAAAAAAAAAAAATAAAAGGAACTCACTCACTCGCTACTCACTCACACGCTCACTCAGCAACACACTCACTACATACTCACTCGCTACTCATACACACTCACTCAGCAACACACTCACTACTCACTCACACATTCACTCAGCAAGACTCTCACTACTTACTCACTCGCTACTCATACACACTCAGCAAGACACTCACTACTCACTCACACACCCAGTCAGCAACCCACTCACTACTCATTCACTCGCTACTCACTCACACACCCACTCAGCAACACACTTACTACTCACTCATTACTCACTCAGCAACACAAGCACTACTCACTCAATCGCTACTCATACACACTCACTCAGCAACACACTCACTACTCACTCACACACACTCAGCAACACACTCACTAGTCACTCACTCGCTACTCACTCACACACTCACTCAGCAACACAATTACTACTCATTCACTACTCACTCACACACTCACTCAGCAACACATTCAGTACTGACTCACTCGCTACTCATACACACTCACTCAGCAACAAACTCACTGTTCACTCACTCGCTACTCACTCACACACACAGCAACACACTCACTACTCACTCCCTACCCACTCACTACTCACCCAATTACCTACTCAGCAACACATTCACTACTCACTCACTCGCTACTCACTCACACACTCACTCAGCAACACACTCACTACTCACTCGCTACTCATACACACTGAATACTCACTCACACACTACTCACTCACACGCTCACTCAGCAACAAACTCACTACTCACTCGCTACTTATACTAACTCACTACTCACTCACACTCACTCAGAAACACACTCACTACTCACTCACACACTCACTCACCAACACTCACTACTCACTCACACACTCACTCAGCAAAACACTCACTACTCACTCACTGGCTACTCATACAAACTCACTCAGCAACACTCACTACTCACTCACTCGCTACTCATAGACCCTCACTCAGCAACACACTCACTACTAACTCACTCAATACTCATACACTCAATCAGAAAAACATTCACTACTCACTCACTACTCACTCACACTCACTCAACAAGACACTCACTACTCACGTACTCAGCAACACACTCCCTACTCACTCACTACTCACTCACACACTCACTCAGCAACATAACTCACTAGTCACTCACTCGCTACTCATACAAACTCACTCAGCAACACTCACTACTCACTCACTCGCTACTCATAGACCCTCACTCCGCAACACACTCACTACTAACTCACTCAATACTCATACACTCAATCAGAAAAACATTCACTACTCACTCACTACTCACTCACACTCACTCAACAAGACACTCACTACTAACGTACTCAGCAACACACTCACTACTCACTCACTACTCACTCACACACTCACTCAGCAACATAACTCACTAGTCACTCACTCGCTACTCACTCACAAACTCACTCAGCAACACACTCACTACTCAGTCCCTACTCACTCACACACTCACTCAGCAACAAACTCACTACTCACTCACTCACTACTCACTCACACACCTATTCAGCAACACATTCACTACTCACTCACTCGCTACCCATACGCACTCACTCAGCAACACTCACTACACACTCACTCCTCACACACTCACTGCTCATTCACGCTTACTCCGCTACACACTCACTACTCACTCACTCCTCACTCACACACTCACTCAGTAAGACAGTCAATACTCACTCACACACTCACTACTCACTCACACACTCACTCAGCAAGACACTCACTACTCACCCACTCGCTACTCATACACACTCACTCAGCAACACACTCACTACTCACTCACACACTCACTCAGCAACACACTTACTACCCGCTCACTACTCACACACTCCCTCAGCAACACACTCACTACTCACTCACACACACACGCAGCAACACACTCAGTACTCACTCACACACTCACTCAGCAACACACTCACTACTCACTCACATACTCACCCAGAAACACACTCATTACTCACTTACTAGCTACGCACTCACACACTCACTCAGCAACACACTCATTACTCACTCCCTATTCACTCACACACTCACTCAGCAACACACGTACTACTCACTCACTCGCTACTCACACACCTACTCAGAAACCCACTCACCACTCACTCACTCACTACTCACTCGCACACTCACTCAGCAAGACACTCACTACTCACTCACACACTCACTCAGCAACCCACTTACTACTCATTCATTCGCTACTCATTAACACTCACTCAGCAACACACTCACTACTCACTCACACACTCACTCAGCAACACACTCACTCGCTACTCACTCACACACTCACTCAGCAACACACTCACTACTCACTCACACACTAAGCAACACATTCACTACTCGCTCACTCGCTACTCATACACACTCACTCAGCAACAAACTCACTACTCACTCACTCGCTACTCACTCACACAATTACTCAGCAACACACTCACTACTCACTCACTACTCGCTCACATACCTACTCAGCAACACAATCACTACTCACTCACTCGCTGCTCATACACACTCACTCAGCAACACACTACTCACTCACTCACTACTCATGCACCCTCACTCAGCAACACTCACTACTTACTCACTACTCACTCACACACTCACTCAGCAACACACTCACTACTCACTCACACACTCACTCAGCAACACACTCACTACTCTCTCACACACTCACTCAGCAACACACTCACTACTCACTCACACACTCACTCAACAACACACTCACTACTCACTTACACACTCACTCAGCAACACACTCACTACTCACTCACACACTCACTCAGCAACGCACTCACTACTCACTCACACACTCAGCAAGACCCTCACTACTCACTCACTCGCTACCCATACACACTCACTCAGCAACACTCACTACTCACTCACACACTCAGCAACACCCTTACTCTTCACTGACTACTCACTCACACACTCACCCAGCAACACACTCACTACTCACACACTCACTCAGCAACACACTCACTACTCACTCACTCGCTATACACTCACATTCACTCAGAAACACACTTACGACTCACTCACTCGCTACTCACTCACACACTCACTCAGCAACACACTCACTCACTACTCACTACTCACTCACACACTCACTCAGAAAGACACTCACTAGTTACCCGCTACTCATACACACTCAGCAACACACTCACTACTCACTCACACTCACTCAGCAACCCACTTACTACTCATTCACTCACTACTCACTCACGCACTCTCTCAGCAACACACTCACTACTCACTCACTCGCTACTCACTCACACACCCACTCAGCAACACACTTACTACTCACTCTCTACTCACTCACTCACTCAGCAACACAATCACTACTCACTCGCTACTCATACACTCTCAGCAACACACTCACTACTCACTCACACTCACCCAGCAACCCACTTACTACTCATTCACGCACTACTCAGTCACGCACTCTCTCAGCAACACACTCACTACTCACACACTAACACAGCAACACACTTACTACTCACTCACTCACACTCAGCAACACGCTCACTACTCAGTCACTCGCTACTCATACACACTCACTCAGCTATACACTCACTGACCTACTCACTATTTACTCACTCACTACACACTCACTCACTACTCACTCATCCACTCACTCTCTCACAAACTACAAACTCACTCACTCACAGTCATTCACTACTCACTAACTACTCACTCAGTACCCACTCACTCACCCACTTCTCACTCATTCATCCACTCACTCTCTCACTACTGACTCATTCTCTTACACATTTACTCACTCACTACTAACTCACTAAAACTCACTCACCCACACACTAACTCACACACTCACCCATTCACTCACTTACTCATCCACTCACTCTGTCGCTACTCACTCATTCACTCGCCCAATCACTCACTGACTACTCACTCACTACTCACTCACCCACTCACTCACTCTCACTCACTCTCATTCGTTCGCTCACCCACTAACCCACTCACCCATTAACCCACCCACTCACTCACTCACTCACTACGCACTAACCCACTCACTCATTACCCACTCACTGTTCACTCACTAACTCTCTCACTCATTCATTCGTTCATTCACTCACTCACTCATTCACTAAGTCATTCACTCACTCAGTACTCACATACTCACTTTCTGTCATTATTCTGGTTGAAATGTGAAGTTTAGCTAGAAAAACAGATTATTCATATTTTCGAAAGCAAATCTATTGTTTTACGCCGCTATCCTGACATTTCACTATTTGAAAAGATAGTTGTGGTGAAAGTTTTCCATTTACACAGACAATATTCGGAATTTCTGTAATATTATTCCGGTTGAAATGTAAAATACGTTATCGTTATCGTTACCGTTACTATTACTAGTATTAGTATTAGTATTATTAGTATTACTATTACTATTACTATTGTTATTGTTATTCTTATTGTTGTTATTGTTATTATTATCATCATCTAATCATCTAATCATCTTATCTTATCATCATCATGATCATCATCATCATGATCATGATCATCATTATCATTATTATTTATATTATTATTGTTTATATTATTATCATTATCATTATCATTATCACTATTATTATTATATTATTATTATTATTATTATTATTATTATTATTATTATTATTATTATTATTATTATTATTATTATTATTATTATTATTATTATTATTATTATTATTATTATTATTATTATTATTATCATTATCATTATCATTATCATTATCATTATCATTATCATTATCTTTATTATTATTATTACTATTACTATTATTATTAAACAGATTCTGCTTTTTTATGTCTGTTTTGCAGGCCACAAGGGAATTTTCTCATTAGCTTTCACAGGCCTTTTTTTGGCATCTTCTCTGCCTAAAATTTACATGGTTGATCGTGGCATGAATACACAGCTTCGTTGTATGTGCTGGTGTGTCTGCCCTCACATTAAAGAGGCTTTGAGTTCGTGTCACGGTTAGGGCGTGTTACCGGTTAAGCTTTTTTTTTTGGGGGGGTGGGGGTTGTAAACATGCATATCAGATAACTAATTCTATGGACCCCGGCCTCCTTTGATGTTCATTTGAGCATCATTTCCGCCATTTTTTTGGCTTTGTCGGAATACCAAAAAGCGACTCAGTATATTTTAATGCCAGTTGAACTGGGGTCACAGTGATCTTTCCAGTCCTAAAAAAAATTCCAGTTTCGGTTTGTTCCTGTTGGTAAAATAACTCGCAGCGGTTCAAAAGTTGTGTTCAAAAGTATTAGGAGAGGTAGTAGCTTTACTTGGGGTTGACCCAGCACTGGTCCTCGCTAAACCTAGGATTTTAGCTGAGGAGAAACGCAAAATCTTTTCTCTGATGACACAAAAGTCAAGACCGTGCGTGGTGAAGAACCACATCCTGCTGGAGGTGACCATGCTATTACTAAACATGGTGGAAATAGACCTGGCTGGCTGAAAAATAGCCCCGATATGTAAAACATCCAAACATAGGTAACCCTCCGAAGGAATGTCGCCTTGACGTGGCGGAGTGGCTCAGCACCCGATCCAGACGGTCTACTAAGTGTGTCATTTTGACTACTGGTAGGCAAGAGGTGAGGGGAAGCAAAGAGCATTCCAAAACGGGTAGATGAGGCTCGTTAGTCTTGGTCGACGACTCATGTGGAGAAGAGAACTCCGAAATCAAACTCCCCCAGGGGTTCCTACTACGGTAGGTACGGGTTTGGCGTACCCGGGGCCCCGAGTCATACTCACGATTGGGTTCCTCCAAGAGGTGAGAGGCACCTGCCAAACGCCCAATCATCTTTGGTCCACTTTTGTGTTTGACCTCCCACGCGATACCTCCCTGTATATAGTCTGATGGATAACCTACGCCCGGGTTGTAGGAGGATGGGGTGACGCAAGGGGTGACTGGGTAACCGCGTAAGTCCCAGCCCCTGGTTATCATGTAGGATGTGTATGCGTATCCGCTGATAAAGGTCAGTCCCGGGAAAGGCCCATTGCATGAGCTGATGCACTCCTGAAGGCGATTGGGTCCCTCTGTCTATACATTGGGAGGTGAGACCCTAGGGTGAGCAAAGTCCAGGCCAGGACTCTCACCTAAGCCGTGGTGGCGCCCACGAAGTGAGCATGCCATCGGAGACATTTGCAATGGTGGAGGATATCGTCGCCATGGGACATCCCAAACAAACTTTCAAAACACAGACGGTGATTGGAAAGGAAGTAGCACAGTCCAGTGGTCCTCGCTACCTAATATTTACCAGAACTGAGGAAGGAAGGACATTTATATCGGTGAACCTATTTGTTATACAAAAGGGTCTTGATAAAATAGCTGGCCCAGTTAAAGCATGTACAAGATCTCGCAACCGCACGCTCCTGGTTGAAACTAATTCAGCATCCCAGGCGGCTACTTTACTTAAGGCAAACATGTTAGCCAGCTACCCGATACGTTTAGAACTGATAGGACTTTGAACTGCTCCCGCGGAGTGGTGAACAACCGGGCATTGGATGGCATGTCCAATGAGGAGATTCAGGAGAACCTCGAAGATCAAGGTGTAACAGCAGTATATCGGGTTCAGAGAAAAGATGGAGGCGAATATCTGCCTACCCGTACCCTTTTCCTTACCTTTAATCGGGTAGATCTCCCGAATAGGATAAAGGCTGAGTACAACGCCATTGAGGTAAGGTCTTATTTTCCGAACCCGATTAGATGTTACAAATGCCAGCACTTTGGTCATACAAGTGACACGTGCGGTGGTAGAGCAACCTGCAGGAACTGTGGAGGCATCGCTCATGACGATGAATGTACATCACCTCCCAGTTGTATTAACTGCCTGGGAGAATATCCAGCAAACTCCCGAGAATGCCCCCGATATATGGAGGAAAGAGCCATCCAGGAGATCAGGGTTAGAGAGAAGGTGTCCTTCTCAGAAGCTCGGAAACGCTTACGTTAGCGCCAGCCCGCTATCCTCAACTCCGGTACCTATAGCTTGGTTGCAGCTAAACCAGTACCGCGTCGGGAAATCGCAACTCAAACTAGCGATGTATACGGGGCAAACATTTCAGACAAAATTCTCGTAGCTAAGTCACATCCAAATCGTTTGACATCACCTAAGTCTGTTACAGCATCTGCAAGCACCGCAGTTCAATCCAGCAGATCAGGAAGATCGCCCACAAAGAAGTCGACCTCAACAAGTAGACCAATAGTATACGATGCTACACCGATTAAGTTTAAGACCCAGTACAAAAGATCCGGCTTCCTCAAAGAGAGTAAGGTTCCTCTCAAAACATCAAAGGGAAAGAAAAGTCCAAAGTCATCTCCTAAGAGGTCCTCTTCAGAGGAATCTTCTGGGGTATCTACAGACCGGCGTATGTCATCTTCGCCGGTCTCCGTGTCCAATCGGTTCGAAGCTCTCAAACCAAAATTCAGTAGCGGAACACGGACGTCCTCGGCAGAGGACATGGAGCTAGAATCTGCCCACACTGGGAGACTCCCAGTGGAAAAAAGGCGCGAAAAAGCATCTGATAAAACTGTAAGCCCAACAGGGAAGAAAAGGGCAAAATTAATTCGACAATCGCCTATTCCAAAGTAATGAAGAGTTACTTTGGAATACCTGTGCCATACAGAATGCAATATGGCTATCCTACAATGGAACATACATGGTATAAGAAGTCAACGTTCAGAACTTGAGCTTTTTCTCAAGGAAAACGAACCTCTGATCGCATGTTTGCAAGAGACAAAGCTGCGTCCTCAAGACCCTTTTCATCTAAGGCGATACACTCCAGTACAGTGTAATGTCACACCAGAAGAGGGAGTTCCGCCACATGGCGGCGCTATGATGCTTGTCAGAGATGACGTATATACGCAAACTCTACCATTGCACTCTGATATACAATCAGTTGCTGTACGGATTAAACTGCCAAACATCCATTTCACCATCTGTAATCTATATTCGCCTACGTCCCATGACTTGTCGCACATTGATTTAGAAGATCTAGTTTCCCAGTTGCCAACACCGTTTCTGATGGTGGGAGACTTCAATGCGCACCACCCACTTTGGGGCTCAAGTCGCGCTTGTGCAAGAGGCAATCTCCTCCCTGATTTTCTGGTCAGTTACAACCTAGCTCTCCACAACACTGGAGAGCCTACATTCATTTCTGACTCTTACAATAGTTTCTCGCACCTTGATCTTGCAGTTTGTTCACCACAGTTGGCAGTCTCCTTACAATGGAATGTCATCTCTGATTTACACTCTAGTGACCACTTTCCATGTCTTATTAGTCTCTTGACGCAACATACATGTTCCACACGTATGCCCAGATGTCTTTTGGACCATGCCAACTGGAACCTTTACACCCAGCTGACTGCCTTTACGTACAACGAGCACGACTCAGTGAATGATTTGGCACAGCATCTCACGGAGACGATTCTCTCTGCTGCTGAACAATCAATTCCGCGGTCGACTACACACCCCCGTCGATTTCCCGTCCCCTGGTGGACGGAAGAATGTCGGAATGCCATACGTGCTCGAAGGCGTGCTCTTAGGCTTTTCCAACGTCACCCTAGGTTGAATAACCTAATGGAATAAAAGAAAATGCGCACCAGGTTCAGACAAGTCATTAAGGATACCAAAAAGCCATCATGGAGCAAATTTGCAGCTTCATTTAACCGACACACACCTTCCTAGGTTGTGTGGGATAGGTTAACGCGTGCTGCAAATTTGTAACTTCATTTAACCGATACACACCTTCCTCGGTTGTGTGGGATAGGTTAAGGCGTGTTGCTGGGCAATCGACCCATACACCAATAGCGGGTCTGAGAACAGCCACAGGAGCTGTTGTTGATCCATTCGAAGCGGCGAATACGTTTGGCAGTGTTTTCGCTCAAGTGTCCAGCTCGGAAAACTACTCCCCTGAGTTTCTTCCAATTAAAACTCAGGTGGACTCTCAGGACTTCTCGTTTCGGTCTAGAAATTTAGAAGATTACAATCGCCTTTTCACCATGGCGGAGCTAGAACGTTCTCTTAAATCTTCACGATTATCAGCACCAGGACCGGACGGTATTCATGTTCAAATGTTACAACAGCTCTCTCCTGAAGGTAAGGCATTCCTGTTCGAGCTCTATAGTCGTGTTTGGGTTGACAGTATACTCCCAGAAAATTGGCGGGAGGCCACCGTTATTCCCATCTTTAAAGCTGGAAAGGACCGTCATCTTCCCCCCAGCTATCATCCTATTTCCCTCACAAGTTGCGTTTGCAAGGTGATGGAACGCATGATCTATGGACGATTGGTATGGTGGTTAGAAAGTCGTAACCTACTGGTGGTTTTCGACGACGCCGTTCAACAGTTGACCACCTTGTGTCAATATCGACACAGATAATGGACGGCTTTATGAAGAACGGTCAAACCGTGGGCATATTTTTCGATCTTGAGAAGGCTTATCATACGTGCTGGCGAGCAGGTATTCGACGTTCTCAGTATGCCTGGAACATACGTGGACGCCTACCACTGTTCATTCAGGAGCTTAAGAAGGACCGCTTTTTCCGTGTAACGGTCGGCTTGGTTTTTTCTAATTCTTGTGTTCAGGAAGAGGGAGTACCTCAGGGTTCTGTATTAAGTGTCACCCTCTTTGCTATAGCAATTAACTCCATCTAGAAATGTGGTCCAACTGGAGTTTTGTCATGCCTATTCATAGACGACTTCGCTGTCTATTGCACTTCTCAGCGCACGGCGCTCTTACAACGGCACCTGCATTAATATTTGGACAACCTTAGAGACTGGAGCTCCAAAACTTGCTTCCGTTTCTCAACTGAGAAGTCAATCTGCGTTAATTTCTGACGTCGTAGGAGACGATTACCACCTTCACTCAGTTTCGGTCCAGATTTACTTCCCTTCGCAGAAGAGACGCGCTTCCTGGGTTTGATCTTGAATAGGAAGCTTCGTTGGTCGTCGCATATGGCACAGCTAAGAGCACGATATGACCGTTCCCTAAATATCATTCGAGTACTGAATGGCAAATCGTGGGGAGCGGATCGGACAATTTTGTTGCGAATCTATCGCGCACTCATCCGATCCAAACTAGACTATGCTTGTATTGTTTATTCGTCAGCACGACCATCTGTGCTGAGAAGATAGACGCGGTCCACAATAGGGGCATCCGCATTGCAATAGGAGCTTTTCCAACAAGCCCAGTGGTGAGCCTTTACGCCGAGTCCGCAGAACCTCCTCTGCAATATCGGCGTGAGATTCTCTTGGCAAATTATGGCGGGGCGCTTAGATGTATGCCTAAGCACCCAACGTTCGCTTCTTTTTTCACCACCACGCTAAGAGAACGATATAGGAATAGCACCCTTAGTCCTAAGTCTGCGGAGTTTCGTTTCCAAGAACTTCTAGTGAAGCTTGAAGTGGAACTGCCTAAGATGTTCGCGAGGGGTGAGAGGCTTTACCCCCCTTGGCTATCTGGCACGCCCGATGTAGATCTTGGATGAGCGTACACCAGAAGCCCACGATGCCTATTTCAAGTATCCGCACGTATTTTATTAGAATTGTTGTCAGGCTACACTGACCGTCAGTATACGTATTTACACCGATGGGCCAAAGAGCACCAACGGTGTTGGATGTGCTTATGTTTATGGAATCGAATGATATACATTCGGTTTTCCAAATAGGACTTCCATTTTTACTGCAGAGCTTTATGGAATTTATCGAGCCGTTTTCTATGTTCGGCGTCGTAAATTAGGTGACTGCCTGATTTTGAGCGATTCCCTTACTGCACTGCAGAGCCTTTGCCAGTTGTACAACCCCCACCCTATTGTACAACGTATCCAGGATGCCCTCCATGTTTTACACGCTTCTGGCGTTGACGTGGTGTGTGCATGGATTCCTGGTCACGTAGATTTGCCGGGGAATGAAATGGCAGATTTGGCAGCAAAGACGGCAACTACAGAACCCAGCATTGCCATCTCACGTGTTACTTCGGATGCCTTTAGGCTTGAAGTGCGGAGAGTGGTGCTGTCGTCCTGGCACGACGAGTGGTCAGCTCTCCGCGGTAATAAGCTTAGAGAGGTGAAAGAACTTCCGATATACTGGGTAACTTCCTATCGCACATCTCGCCGCGAGGAGGTTAGTTTGGCTCGATTAAGAATAGGGCACTGCAATTTTTCATATGGTTACCTATTTAAAGGGGACCCTGCCCCTCTATGTCCGCTGTGTGACAACCTTTTGTCAGTTCGCCAAGTGCTGCTAGAGTGTTGCTCTCTAGCACACCTTCGGGATTCTCTGCAGCTGCCTGCCAGACTTGCAGAGGTCTTATCGGACGACAAAACAGCGGTTGATAGAGTTTTTAAGTTTTTAGCGGAGTGCAATATCAATTTGATGATTTAAAATTTTAGTTATCTCTTTATGCTTTTTGACATATTTATCCCCTTGTTTCATATCTGGCTATTGCCACTGTTTTTTACCTTTTGTGTACATTTTTCTTGTTGCTAGTATTTTTATTTTTGAGTAAAATTTATATCTGGCTATTGCGATGAATCTTTTGAGAGCGCTGATGACCTGGAAGTTGAGCGCCCTTACACCCACAAACCAAACAAACCAAACATAGGTATCCAGTGAGAAATAACTGGCTGGTGAATTCTAAGGGTCGCATGATGCCGAATAGATGCTTCCGTTAAAACTTAAGAGAAACGTCAAATACAACCAGTAGTCTTCTGAGGGAAGATCCACAGCTACCTCTGGAGCTAAAACGGGAGATTTTCGGCTACGGCATGAGAACTCCGAAAGAAGAGTTCCAAGTCCTCCAGGTTGGGGGTTGGACTTAGGGTTAACGACCCCACACTGTAAAAAAATAATATTGAGAAGCCAACAGAGGACCCTCGGATCGGATGAGTAACAGTAAATGACTGGTTAAGAAATTGGACTTGAATTTTGCACATAAAACGTAGGACACTTTTTGCAGACCGTGAATGAGATGGGAAGAGGCTATACAGAGAGATGCTCAACAGATACTGGGAGTAAGAGGGTGGAGGAGAGGTGTAGAAAGAGAGGAATGGAAGCACCTGCTGCAGGAGGCCAAAGCCGAGAAGGGGCTGTAGCGCCATTCGAAGAAGAAGAAGAGGAGAAAGAGGAAGAGGAGGGGGAAGAGGAAGAGGAGGAGGAGTAAGAGGAAGAGGACGAGGAGGAGGACGAGGAGGAGGAGAAGGAGAAGGAAGAAGAGAAGGAGGAAGAAGAAGAGGAGGAAGAAGAAGAAGAGGAAGAAGAAGAAGGTGCAACAACTAAGTGTTCTCTCCCTATTACCAAAACTCCAGAAACTCCAAAACTGAATAAATGTGATTCCAGATATTACGAACTCAGCTAGAAAGCGAAGTGCATTTATAACGTTTATATTTTCTCAGTTATCAAAGTTTTAAAGAATTGTGAGTTAAAAATACTCAGGGGCGCTACTCTCTGATTAGTAGAAAGAATTCAGCTTAATAGGTGTTTTTTGTGGAGGTGTGTTATAAATCTTCGGATCACGGAAGAAATATTGAATTTGGTACCAATATTCCAGATGCATTGAGGAAGCTTTAAATTATATTCATTTCCCTTAAAGTAAACTTATATTTACAACTATAAATAGTGCTCCTGCTACACTTTGTAAAATTTGCCTAATAGGACGTGCTAGAGATAAAATAAAGAATCTTGTTTTCATAGGACTTAACATTTTCAGGCGAACGTTACTAATAACAGCTTGCGTGTTCAGCAGACTCAAATCTACAGAACTAGAGCTTTCGGCCGTGGAGTGCAAAGTGGCCAAAAGCTCGATTTTCTTGAAGCTTTCCTGGTGGCGGCCTAAGCAGATCTTGTGACTAACACTCCCAGGAAGCAGGGATGAAGTGAAGGAACCGCAGGGTGACTCAGGTCGCAGCTAGACAGGCCACTGAGATACGCGGAAATCCCTAACAAGAGCTGAGATTTGTTCATCCCGGCGTCAGGAGCCATCACATCGCTGGTCCCGTGTCGCACAAGTGTTCCCCTTCCAACGGAGAACAGCGGCCACCCAAACGCCATCTAGCGCCGAGAACAGTACCATGCGCAAGCATCCTCGCCATCTGCCCGGCATCGCCAACAGCACTCGCCTGAAAGCACGCCTGACAGATGATAAGGAAATGGAATGAAGGGAAATGATGGAAAGGAAACCGTGGTATGAAATTAAGCACCCCAGCATTCACCCAAGTGACTGGGTGAAAGCACGGAAAAACCCATGCCAGAGTGCGCGGTCGCCGGGGATCAAACAAGGGACTTAACCATCTCACTACACAACAAGGTGAAGTCGTGGTGCATTATTGGAAAGGTTTTTCTGAGGTAGTTCTCGAGCTCCATGATCTAAGTGATTTGTATTTTGGCACTCCTTGTAGATCTAACAGGACATCTCAATGTTCTTAATCGTTCTCTTGATGGCAAAGAACAAATAATTACAGAACTTTATGACCTTATACTGGCATTCAAAAGCAAATTCGCATCATGGAAACAATTGTGATTCTGTGTTTCTAGTGGTTATCATGCTGATCTTCAAATCCAGAGGTCAAGGGTTCGATTTCCGACTGGAGGGTTGCGCTTTTCTTTATACAGAACTATTCTCCAGCCTCCCTAGAGTCTAGAAGTATAATTGAGAGTGAATATGTGGGTGAATTTAATGTAATACACAAACCCAAGGTACCGGCCCAAAGACTTAAGGCTAATTAATATAATTGCTGTTGAACAATTGTTCCAAAAGTAAAAATCTGATGTGTTGCGCTCACATAACTTTCTCTACTCTTGTATTAACCATTCTTACAAACTCTTATTCCTATATCTTCTTCTTGTTAGTTAAGATAAACATTTGTACAAATTGTCTTATTGCTAATTCCCTTGTAGGTGCAAAGGGAATGCTAGAATGCAGCAGGCTTTGTGCGATAGTAAAATCTTTTAAAGCTTTGACATTCCGTTCTCTTTGCACACTTAACATATCAAAAAGTGATGTTCCATTTCACGAAAGTTTCAAGTTTTCCGAAACTCGCATACACAACAAGGAATATCTTCGAAATGGTTCACCCTACAAGAAAATATATTGAGAAATAAATTGTGTATTTTAGCAAGATCTACATTTCTGTATAATATGTTTTGGTCTATCTCTAACGGTTTACCAGTATTGCAAAAGTCGTCCAGAGTATATACGACTACAGGGACTATAGCCAGAAAATTCAAGATATAGGTACATTTGTTTGTCATAAAAATATCTTAAACATATGCCATTTTAATCAAAATGGTTAGAGCCATTTTCAAGAAAATTAAAATTTTCGAAAAATTTTGCACGTATAGAATAGTTTAGGGTGAGGATAGTTTTTCTTCAAAATCTTCGTGTCGCATCCTTGAAAGATATTAAACTTAAATACCAACTTCGGTTTTTGAGTTATGCTGTCCACAGACTGACACAGACACAGACAGACAGACAGACACACACACACACACACACACACACACACACACACACACACACACACACACACACACACACACACACACAGGGCCTTTTTCTAAAAATGCTTTTTTGGATTCAGAAGGTCTCAAAACATGTTTCTGGTGAAATCTCGATATCGAATTTCTGAGTGGAACACAATATTTCCCCTACTCACCAGCAGAGAAAGTAAAAAGCGGCAATATTACCCAAGAAAGCGGCATATAATGAAACACAAAAGAAAATTAAGCAACTAAAACGTATCTCCCTTTCACTGTCATCTGTCCCTCAGCATATGAAATTTGCAGTGCTTGAGCAATACACAATACAGTAAATTTGGAGTATGATTCCAAGAGCTGGAACATTTGGAATCTATATATGTTCGATTATTTGTCACTCCTTTTGCTGTAGATATTGCGAATACTCCTTCAGAGTTTCAATTGGAATTTATTGACCTACCATATAATCGGAAAATGAATAAGCTTTACTGATTTTTACTTAAATTTTCCTCAGTTGAAATTTCCACGTATGCACAGACACGCTGCCTACATATTAAACATATTTGTATCTTCTTATCAGTGTAAACAGTTTATTTCATTGAGAAAAACTGTAAGCTTGGTCACGTAAGTCAATTACTAGCTTTTGACTTTGACAACTCCAAATATTGCAAAGATAATTAGTTGGAGAAAGGTACAGAGAGCTGGATGTCTGAATCAGCATTGAATAGAATTATAAATATTAAATGTAAAATTGGTATATAAGTGGCGGAATAATAATGCTAATTTGCTCTATTTAGCACCCAGTTAAATGCAATATGCAATATTATTTATGTCACCTTGCGTAGTGTCAATGAAGCTTCTGATTTGCAAGTCATACAACTGAGTCGCCACTGCCTTGTTGTTGTTGTTGCTGCTGTAGTGTTTAACGCCCGCTTTCACTACATACGGCACCACACGCGGTGACACTGATGATACATGGAATGAAAATGGAGCACCGGTGGAATGAGATGGTGGGAGAAACCGGAGAACCGGAAGAAACCCGCCACAACGCCGCTTCGTCCACCATAAATCCCACATGCGGTACCTAAGATCGAACCCGAGCCACTCTGGTGAGAAGCCAATGGTCTTGGCTACGGCGCGGCCCCTCCACCTTGTTGACCTTCCATTCTGCCCAATTCCAAAAGCACGGACATCGGGGTAAACATATGACGTCAAAGTGCGTTGAGTTGGGGCTGACGGTTTCATATGTCATAAAGATGATGCGGGTGTTTTAATTATCCCGTGTACTCATTAGTTGTTGGAGCCTTGTGTTTGAAGGACATTTGCCTGCATACCGTTATTGATTTTTAAATTACTTGGTAATGAACCACATACAAATTCTTATGACTATATGTCGCATAATAAAATGTCTAGCTAAATTCGCTTGAAATCAGTGACGTTTTGTCCTTGGTATACCTACCCCTAAAAAGCCGTAACAAATTTGCCAAAGATGCACAAAGGTCCACAACTATAAGACACTGATCGTAATGAACAGAGTGAAGTTACTGCCAGCAGAGCAATATTATAAATAGAAAGTGGGCATTATTAAATTCCACACTTGATTCACATTTTATTCCCTCGTTAACCACTAAGAGTTCTTAAATCCACTTTGAGATAATATAACCGAATGGCGAATAATTATCTTGTACATACTGTAAAGAAAAGTATCTCGTACATACTTATAAATCCCGGGCTGCGTACTTAACTACAGACAATTTCTCTTCCTTATAATCATCACTATATTGGGTACAGTAATAAAATATAAAATAAATTATATGGATTTTTTAATTCATTTCGATGTTTAATTCTAAAATGGCTGTAGATTTGACAGACTGGCTGCAACAAACACACATAAAATTAAATTAACTTAACCTTATAAAGCACACCGGTCCAGCGGCGAAGAAAGCCGAAGTGTTGGAGTCACGTGACATGCATCACGTGACCATTTAGAAAGTTGATTTGCTGGAAATATGGCTGTCAGTTTGTTATTGAAGGAGCTGTGGCTTGTTTACTGCATTCTTTATTAAATAAGGTAAGCTATAATTTTTTTGAGATTTGAAATAACCTGTATTTCTTACAAATTCTATCATCAGGTGACCTATTTCTGTTGTTTCAGAGCCGCAGAGCTGCTGTGTATGTGGCTGCAAGTCAAATTATAACGTTATTAGCTCAAAGAAGATGCACACCAACTATCCTTGAGAACCAACCGAAATATTTCAGCACAGCATTAGCATCAATTCAGAAGGATCCTGGAGAAAGGTGATAGCAGAGACTTCAGGAAGAGATAGCTTTCAGAGAATGGTGTCAAAACAAGAAGATTTTGTCATTTGGGAACTTTTAAAAAACGGTGTTCTCTCCATTTGTTATGATTGAAAGTGAAAACTACTTACTGTTTGTGTATGAAAGTGATTTTATGGCAGTGCTTGAGCACATTGTAGGTTTCAAAGTGTTAGTTTCTTTAGAAGTTAAAGTGTTTTAAAAGGGTGTGTGTATAACAACAGTGTCTTTCAATCTCAGTAATGATTGGACTTAATTTGAAAATCTGGTGAGTCATTTAAGTCAGTATAAACTATTAGTATGTGATCAGGTAGACTATATTGCACATGAAATGTTGAGTAAAACCCACTGTATAACGGGAAGAAGATAAGCATGTGTATACAGCTTCCGTTAATGAAACAAAAATATACCCTTGTGATTCACTTATATGCTCATGCACTGTTTTTTTTTTTTTTTTTTTTTTTTTTTTTTTTACCTATCCTGCTGGTTAAAGTGGTGACCCCAGTTTACCTCATCCCTCTCACTTCAGAAGAATTGTTGCTGGTGTAGGAAGTAACAAATGATGGATTGCCAAAATGTATACTTAAAACAGACACACAGGTTTGTGTAGCTAACATGATCACATAATGGTCAGTCACACCAACTTGATTTATAGGCAAGCAATCACTGCACAATAAAATAAAGATTTCTCAACACCTGGAATATTAAAGATAACATGACATCACTGCTATCTGTTCAGTTTACCAGAGAAAGAGTATTGTAATATATTCTTGAATGTTGATGCCATCAGTTTGCAAACTCCCAATATGGTGAAGTAAGAAATGTCGCTAAACTAGAAATTGTATTACGTTTCGTTCATTGTAATCTGAAAGCTACTGAAAGTTATCACAGCTGCTCATAAATAATTTATTCTTTGCAAAATGGTTGTGCTGTATATTTTTACTTTGTGAAGAAAGTATGAACAACTTTTTCCCCATTTAATAAACAACACTTTATTTACCTAGTTTTACATAGGTAATTTACAAGTCCTAAATTTCTGAATACACACTTTTATAAATTTATATCACAAAATAATTGACATTGAACACACATTACTCCTTCAGAATACCAACACTTTTTTGAGTTACATCACAAAATAATTGGGTTCTTAACTCATATAACTTCCTCTGAATATTAAGTTTTAACATTTTATGTCGGAAAATTATGAAAATGTAACATACATAACTCCTGAATACCAATATTTTATAAGTTTACATCACAAAATAATTTATATTGAACATACATAACTCCTAAATACTGACACTGTGATAAGTTCACATCACAAAATAATAAGTATAGGCTCGTTCAACACCATCAGTAAGAGCAACGATAACCAGAACGAGAAAGTGTGGCGAGTATGCGATGAAAATAGAGTACTGGACGCCAACAGCTTGCTAGTTTTACTGCCACAATCACAACTCCAGCTTCCCACTGTGTATGTCCTAGAAATAAATAAAAATACAATGCAATGAATAGCAGTATTTTATGTAGCCTAAGTAATGAGTGTGCCAAGGGGCTAGGTCATTATCTATTTTCACTTAAAAGATAGACAATTTTAAATGGATTATAATCTATTTCAGTGGTTGCAAAAAGTATTTAGGTAGGAAGTTTACAATCTTGTTACTCTCGTTATCAGCTTTGTTCTGTGTATGGCATATGTGAAGAACAATTAACATTGTTTGATCTAAACTGGTTTAACTATAGAGTATGAGTGACTTTTTATGGATTCTCTAACTGCTATGGTTCTCAGCACCCCATTCAACAGAGAGATCCAAATACATGTGAACCGTACGCTGTGTTTTTCCACTGTACACACAGAAACGCGTCATCAGCAGCTGATATACACAAGGTCACGAGCATCACTTGTTTTTCTCTGCTCACAATCAGTATTGAGTTGACACGATATCGTGTGGCTGTATTACTACCAGTGTGCTTTATTATTTACTCCTGTGCTTAGTTACAAAGTGTATTATAGCTCAGTATTTGTTTTCTACTGCACGATGTGTATTTGTTTGTGATTCGTATGTGTTAACTCAGTCAGCTCGCCAGGTGTATGGTGCACCATTAGTGGAGAAACAGTTTTAGGCTGAACTTTTTTGAGTCAACAGTTGATGTCCATACATATGTGAATATAATGTTGTCCCATTTCTTTTAGAGAACTGACAGGGAAACCACCTCCGTAGCGCAGTTGGTAGCGCGCTTGCCTCTGGTGCAGAAGACCCGGGTTCGATCCCCGGTACCAGCATAGGGATTTTATCCCCTCTGGGAGGCCTGGCTCGGGGTGCACTCAAATAGAATATACCAATATTACACACAGATATATTTCTCTCAGTTAAACCGTCACTCTCAGGTACTGTTAGCTGCAATTTTAATTTTAGTAAATAGTATAATTTAAAATAACTTACATTAGCACTTATTCATGCGAGTTCTCTTGCTGCAAAGATACTGCAATGCTCGGTGTCTCTGCTACCTCTGCCGCCTCAGTTCCTTCTTTCCAACTCTTGAAGTCTCCAAATGATGAGAATTCCAATTCTTCCAATTTTACACGTCTATCGTGTATCACTTCCAAGTGTTCGTATAAACTACTTTCTGATTTTCCTTCAAAGTTGCAAAGGCTGCACTTAAACTGAAGTTTTTGTTCAATGGCATTCACTCTCCCCGGGTGAGCTGTGGAAACGTGACGTCGTAAATGTACTGTGCTTGTACCACCTCCCACACTCAGAGCACATAAATTGTTTATTTTGGCTCACTTAAATCACTTCCATATTGCACTTGCAATCACTATTGGGGCGTATTTCTTACCTTTCCCGCTCAACTTTCTGGACACGTGATGCATGTATCGTGACGCACAGCCATGTTAGTCACGTGACTCCAACACTTCGGTTTTCTTCGCTGCTGGACCGGTGTGCATTATAAGGTTAAGTGTTTTCTTCGCCGCTGGACCGGTGTGCATTATACGGTTAAGTATTAAATTAACGCCTTTTAAAATAAAATGTCATTGTTTTTGCCAATGATCTTACCACTTTTTATTTACATTTGACAAAACTGAAGCAGGAAAATAAATACGGATGCTCAAGAAGTCAATAAGACAACATTAGAAACGAATATAATAATTTTCCCGGGCAATATAATATCATGGCTTTCAGAGGGCCACAACCAACAAGTGTAAATATCTACGCAATAAAACTGAAGCACGAATAAGCTAATTATTCGCTTAAAATTAACTCCTAGTGCTCCAAAAGGTTATCAGGAAGTTGCATTTTTAAAATCCCTTTAAGAGCAACATTAAATTGCTCTGTATAACTACTTTATAACCTAATATTTGGTTTAAAATAAAATAATACTTCCTTCAAATTTGAGTCAGAATTTGTAGTGACGTCATATTTTAATCTCTGTTAGTTGTATACTCTAAGTACTCATTTCCGAGTAAATGAAACGCGTACGTTAAAAGACATTCATGTGGAGTAGGATTTATATTAAATCTGTTCATTCATGTTTTACTATCGGTGTAGATAGAAGGTTCTGTATTATGTTTTTCAATATTTACCACAAAGGGGGACAACCTATGCACCACAATCCACATAGAGCTATTGTGGTTAGGAATGAAGTGAAAGAACCGCAGGAGGCTACAGGCCACTGAGAGGCAGCTACAGAGTCTCTACCCATCCCACTGCCGGAGCGCCTAAAGAGGGAAAAGAACGACCCATTCACCTAGCAGCCCTCTAATGTCCAATGGAGCACTTTTCTTTGAGCAACCATTCGCGCGGTGTGTTCAGCACCGCCTTGCTCCACGAAATCTAGAAGCACTGAGAAGGAAAGGGAGGGTAATGATGGAAAGCAAATCGTGATAGATGAGAAACCACATCAGTCCATTCAATTCATTCAATTCATGAATAATTCAAGGTCGAGTAGGTGGTCGACAGGCATCGAACTCAGGACAACCCAAATGTGAGCCTCGCTCGTTATTGCGAAGCCATCTCACTGTTACTTATAGTGAATAAAAGAAGTATCATTGAATTCCACTCAAAAATGTCATACTGAAATTTCATAGGAAACACAGCTTTTGAGGCTGCTTTAATTCAAAGAGATTTGTGCGTGTGTCTGTCTGTGTGCGCCTATCTGTGGCCAGTAACATTACAAAAAAGAGCTATTTCACTATTAAACTTATTATTTAAGTTCAGCATCTTCCCAATAGGTAGCACAAAGGTTTAGAAGAAAAGTCCCCACCTTAATCTACTAGTTTTCATTGTTCTTTTATGTTCTAAAATGTTTAACAATTTTGATAAAAATAAAGTGCCTGAGATATTTTAATGACTAATAAAATGTATATCGTGAGTTATCTGCGAATGGCCTTAGAAGATATCTTTATAGACGTTTTATATAATTAATAAACCGTAAACTGCACAAAAAAAAATGTAAATCTCGTTTAAGTACATATTAAGTATATTTTTTCTGTTGTTAATTATTTCCAAAATAGTCTTTGTTATTGTTTTGAATTGTGTAACGATTATACTTTTTACGTTCACCATTACTTACCTATAGTAAGTCTAGAAAGTATTGCATTGCACGTGAAATTTGGTATCGAGAAATTGACGTTTTGAGGCTCTTGTAATGTACGTATCACTACAAATCATTCAAGTAAAATTACCATAATGTATCATTTGTTAGGTAATGCTTACTTCATGTGGATATCCAGTGTAGACGACTAGAGGAAGCAACAACAGCAGTTTGAACTTGCTACTCATTTTGATTGCCAAATTGCAGCTTGTTCCACCAACAGACGTCAACTGGCGAGTCACTCGCTGCGGTACAGGTGTAAAGCAGTTCATGGCACCCTGGTGGTAGGGGCTAGCATGTCGTTTTGGTGGCAAATGGTGTAACTCATTCACACTGCAGCTGCCTTCAAATGTGAGTAACTTAAGAGTAATGTAATTAATTTAATTAATTATTTAATAATACTAATACAAACATTAATATAATTTAACAATAACATACAAGAGATTAAAATGACAAAATTGAATGACAAATTATCCTGCTAATGCTCATGAAGCTTTGTAAATAGTCTCTAGCTACTTTAGTGACAAATCAATTATGCCTGTTCGAAAGCTACTTAAATGTATACAGGATGGAAGTGAAATAATCCGCCAGACTGAAGGAGGTGAGAGAGTGGATGAAAATAAATAAAAAAAAAAAATCTAATACATTTTTTAAATTAAATGCACCGTTAACTAGATAACCGCATTTAAAGCTGAGAGTATGTGGCAACATCGTGCCACTTGTTGATCGCGTAATTGATGAATGAATATTCTAACGTTCCATAAAAACCATTTTAAGTAACGTTAGCCATGAATTGAACTCAGATGTTTTGCTGCTGGGCAGAGACCTCAGAGACCCAGAAAATTCCGCGAAAATATGAGGTTATTGTTCACTGCACTGTATGCAAACTGACTTCGAATTCTATATTTCCGTGTAACTACAAGATTTTATTTGCTATGTTTTTATGTTTTAATGCCAGAATTGTTTCCTGTTCTATTTGAGAGGCTTACGCCATGATAAGCTAACGAACCAGGCGCGGCTCCTCAGGGTAGGCAGGGTAGGCATTGCCTACCCTATCGTAATACATCAACAAATAATGTTTAACTATGATTCTGCATTTTATCATTTGAACCGTCATTTTCCCCTAAATTGCAGTTCAAGAAAAGTTTTCTCGGTTATAATGACCAGCGCATGGTCAAATCCTTTAATCTCAATTCCGATTCATCAAAACTGCGCTGCGCGTTTGAAACGCGCGGCAGAAATGATACGCATGGAACCTGGGTAGTGGAGAGCAGGCTAGCTTAACCTCTGCCTGCCCGGCCCCATTTCCTCAGTACGAGGCCCTTGAACAGGGATAAAGAAACATTCGGTCTGTATATGCACTCCGAGCATGCGTAGACGCGTCTGCCAGCAGTCCGAACACTTGCCTGCCCAAACCCGAATTTATGCGACATTTTCCGAACAGCCATACTCTACGAACGAAGATCTCAGAGATCTGAATCTGTCGTTATCTCTGTGTAATACCAGTATGACCGACTTAATTAGTGAACTATTACAAATTTCGCTTTCGCGGCGCACTGACAATGAAAAGAGGAGTGTTTTAGCTATTTAACACAAATCTGTAGTCAGACAATTTTTCAATTTCTTAATCTATTTTAGTCATGGGCGTCGCGAAACGGGGGCATGGGGGGCCACGGTCCCCCCTTGGAAGTTGGTGAACCTAATGTGCAGTCAGTTACTGACTTTTAAACTATTATTTTAATTTTGATGTAAATAACAATTTTTGTTTAGCACAAATTAATACAGTTATCTGCAACAAATACTATAAATTTTGACAGTAAAATAATGATTTAATATTATATGATTGCAAATTTCCAGCATGTTACCCCCCCCCCCCCCTGGAAAAAAGTCTGCCGACACTCGTGATTTTAGTTTTGGCGGTAATTCGTCCGTAAGTCACACTCATTCACTCTGCTGTTATTAAACAACCAAACAATATATTGTTTGCGTTATCCGCAATGACTTCGCCTATATTTCGGATAAACGGGGTTTATTATTATTATTATTATTATTATTATTATTATTATTATTATTATTATTATTATTATTATTATTATTATTATTATTATTATTATTATTATTATTATTATTATTATTATTATTATTTTTTTATTATTATTATTATTATTATTATTATTATTATTATTATTATTATTATTATTATTATTATTATTATTATTATTATTATTATTATTATTGTTGTTGTTGTTGTTGTTGTTGTTTGTTGTTGTTACTGTTACACTTTGCCTACCCTAAAATTTTGACTGCGAGCCGCCACTGTAACGAACGCATGTTTTAATTAAGTGTGGTTGGTCTGTTCCTCACTTTACGTCCCGCAAACATTTTTTCTAACTTTATACATCAATTGCGGTATTGCATAGCTTAGGAAATCACAAATATGATGGAAAAATAAATACTAACTTTAAATATGCTCTAAACGGCCGGAAAACACAAATACACTTCAAATGAAATGCATACGAGGTATGTCCGAATCTACTTACTGCGCATGCGCCCAGTTGGTAGCAATATTGCTGCCAACATTGCTCCTGCTTGATGATACTCAAGTGTTTGTCGCTAACATTAAGAACATCAATACACTGTAGTTAAATAAACTGGTGAAAGTTAACCGCAAATCCGTACATAACGTGCGCGTTCTTAATAAGTGTTCTCTTATAGGAACCGCATGCATTGTTCATCGTGAAACAATGATGCGAGATCAACATCATTAACGACTCAAACACAACTTATACTAACGAAGTTTATTTACTGAATAGCAGGGACCGAACAGGACATTCATTTTCACAATAAATAGTACAACTAGTTTGCTTCCAACGTTGGGCTTGAAGTGAACACGGTTCAGAATATCGCCTGCCAAACGTAGGTATGTGCTGCAACTATTACAGCATTTCAAAGGTTATGTGTCAAACACCCCTTACATGATTAATACCGTTATTCTGTGTTGCATTTAACCATGTGGTGTTAACAATTGCTAAATCTTTAGTAAAACATAATTTATAATATAAATTCGTTTATTCAATTTTCTATGACTATAAGCTATAAATTAAGAACCTCTAATCAATAATAACTAAGCCAGATGATAATAATTTTTTTTTCAAAAAGTATGTTTTTCTAGAAAAGAACAAACTTGTCAGCCTTTCGGTATAAGAGCTTTCTGTTATTCACAATACGAGAAACTCGCTGTTAAAATCTGGTGGATTATTTCACTTCCACCCTGTATGCATTGAACAAATGACGAAAGAGGCCTCTCATTACTAATTATATAACTAAATAATGGGATTTGACAGGAAAAGCCTAGTGAAAGTTTATAACAAAGTTCAATTTGTATTTATAAATACAATGTTAATACGAGTATAACTAGGAAGACTTGATTATGGTTCGCAATAATCCTTGTGTTGTTCTGTCTAGTTGTCTGTCTCTGTCTGTCTGTCTCTGTCTGTCTGTCTCTCTGTCTGTCTGTCTCTCTGTCTGTCTGTCTGTCTGACTGACTGTCTCTCTGTTTGTCTGTCTGACTGACTGTCTCTCTGTCTGTCTCTCTGACTGTCTGTCTGTCCGTCCGTCCGTCTGTCTGTCTGTCCGTCTGTCCGTCTGTCTGTCCACCCGTCCGCCCGCCCGTCCGTCCGTCCGTCCGTCTGTCTGTTTGTCTGTCTGTCTCTCTGTCTCTCCGCCCCGTCCGTCCGTCTCTCTCTCTCTCCCTCTCTCTCTTTATCTCTCTCTCTCTCTCTCCTGTATGTAGATGATGGCAGAGAGAAAGAAACACTGGCTCACGTCCTGGATTCCTGTCCCTACGACGAGGTACTCAGAACCTCACGTTACCATAGATTAGGTCACTCATCGCCGAAGAACTGCGCGAAAAGAACTTCAGAGTCCACGGCTTATCCACAACAGGCAGCACACATCGGATCGACATTATAGCGTACTGAAAAGACAGCAAAAGGGAATTTATTATTGATGCAACCATAAGGTTTGAGTACCATCTAAGTCAACCTATGGAAGTTCACCTCCGCACCTACCTAAAAATAAATACCAACTGGATGACACAGAAATTGTTGGTCTCATGGTAGATGCCCCAGGCATAATTCCAGCCCTTTTTATGAACTTTTGGAAAGAATTTACACTTCCAACTACCAGCATAAGGAAACTCGCTAACGCCACTATACATGGCTCTGTAAACATCTTTAGATCGCACTTATTTGCATCTTAAAACTGCAAAAAATTATATATTTTTTGTTTTATAATCTTATTTAAAAGTTCTAATTCCATAAAATCATATTATTATTAATTCTATCAACTTATCATGACTACATTGTTAAACCTAGACTCCAACTTTTGTCTGATGATTACCATATTGCTATTTGTCTTTTTTTAATTTGTCAAACTTGGCAACCCACAAATGTGGGAAGTTGTTGACCCGTTTTAATAAAATATATTCTTTGACATGTTTGTACATTTCATTTGACATCTTCAATGTTCATGGCTACTTGTGAACTCACTGAACGAAATCCATTCTAATCAGTACATAAACTGCTTGTGAACATTGCATTGTAACAATAGGCATGGTGCGACCCTCAAAATCATCCCACAGTCCTTGAGGACATTTCATACAATCTACCTACTAAATAATTCAGTTGGGTATATTTACATTGGTTGACGAAGTCCAAATGTTTAACTAAATATGAATAGGGTGATCCATTCCAATACATCCCCATGAATTTTTGGATATTATAGTTCTGAAATTTGATTCCTCTAATATAAGAATGATGAAACCAAACAAGCATAAAACTACAACGAAAACATGGATGTTCTTAAAAATGAGTTAAAACGATGTATAAAATGTAAAAATTCCCTGTAACATAAAAAGTTCTATAAATGCAGAAAAAATTCCCTAAAAGTGATTTAAGTGATTTAATTTCATTCATGCTGCATATATTTTGCACAAGGTAACTATCTAGCATCAGAAGAAAACTATACAAAGCCATCAAAATCGGAGCTATGCTAATTATTTATCTGGAGACTTTCTTTAGAAATTTATCAAGGCTAAATTTAAGGCCTTACTTTTTTTTTTTTTTTTTTTTTTTTTGCTAGTGTGGCCAACTGTTTAAATCCATCACTCATTTCCTCTGCTTTCTGGTCGTATAGTATGCCTTTATACTAAGAAGTATCTAAATTTAGTGAGTCTACAAACTTTATGGCGATTTGAGGTTATTTACAATAGATAATAAACTGGTACTTCTGATGATATGAATTTAATGTGTGCATTCACAATAATTTTATTGTTGCGATAAATTTTGAGACTTCCAAGCGGAGGCGAATTATTTGCTGTAATCACATTGTTTTAGTGAGTTGATAAGCATTGCCCACGCAGTGATAATGTCAAATGACGAATACACATGCTGAGGCTTTCACGGCCGGTGTTACTCCAATAGATGGTAGATTTCGGGCTTGTAGGCCGTGCTCTAGTCGATGAATTCTCTGACGTTTCGCCCAAGACTGCGTTGGGCATCTTCAGAGAATGACTCATAGTTGGTTGACAACTGAAGAAGTTGTTCTAGGTTCCCCTGGAAACGTACGTAAGACCTAGGGGTAAACCTTAGGCATTGTCTGTATCGCTACTCTGGATCTGGCCGCTCGGTGTCTCTTCTCACCACATCCTTCCTCCCGAGGGTACCCCTTTCGGGGCATGGGTACAATAAGCACAGCTTCAATGCCGAACGTCTTTCCGTATCTCTCCTATTCCTGTGGAAGAAATGAGTAAAGGAATTTGAGACAAATATGTTTTTGTAACTTATCTGTAAAAGAGGGTATGCACCATGATGTTTGGTAGAGAACTCGCATCTTTATGAAGAGTCGTCGTCATCGTCGTCGTCATCATCATCATTATCATTATCATCATCATAATCATCATCATCATGTCACCCGTCTGATAGTTCTTCCAATCTTTATACTTTATATTGGTCTGTAACCAGAAGGTTTATTTGTGAGACTCAGTTATCCATTCTTTGCGAATGACCTTTCCATTTTTCGGTGTTCATTTGTATATCTTCTTTTAACGAAAATATGTGTAATTCTTCCCTTATTTCTTCATTTCTAATGTGATCTAGTCTTGTACATCCTTTTACTACTCGGAGAATGAAGACTCGAACCCTAGATAGCTAAGCCCACAGAGGCAACTTCTTGGTCGCTGCATGATTATGAAAACGTGCGTAGACATATAATTGTATTATGTCTACATGTCTACTTAAAACCAAGGATAGCATGTCGGGGACCGATAGAGGGCAGATCCAAGTTACCGCAGCATACTAGAGGTGTTTAAAACATACTCGTACATAGTGCTTCTAACACAAGGTAAATTGGGCAATGGTTCCGTTTTATTTCATTTCATACTCTATTGTAAAACTTTTTAAAAAATTACATATGTAAAATTTAAAAAATTCACAGTTGGTGCTTGATTGAATAAAAATTTCAAACAGTATTTAGAACAATATTAATAGCAAACATACCAAATTTCAGCCCTTTATGCACAGTAGTTCGGGAAATATTAATAGTTGGTATTTTGAAAGATGCTTACCACGATGCAATTATTTTTGAAACCCTTATATTTTGTTGGCATACATCACAATAGTATTTTAACAAATTGCAGGAGGAAATTTTTAATAATAGCATTAATTTCTGTGAAAGTATTTTCCTTCTTCTTCTTTCCCTGATTACCCTCCCCTTATGTAGGGCTAATACTCCCTAGGACCTACAAATCAGCCTAGGGACAGACGCCTATCGGGGAGCAGAGGGACCTCTGGACCAGAGAGAGTGAAGACCTGGAAGCAGGCGGTCAGCCAAGCACCAGGTATGATAGGGAGGAAGAGGATGATATGAAATGCAGGCGGAATGTATGATTGGAAGGGTGATAATGGAGCAATTGGTGGAATGAATGGCGTGGGAAACCGGAGAACCCGGAGAAAACCCGCCCAGACGCCGCTTCGTCCACCACGAATACCACGTGCGGGTCCCGCCTAGTTGGTAGAAGAGCGGTCTAACCACTCAGCCACGGCGCCGCCATTATACTTCCAGACTCAGATCTGGATGGAGAAACATTCCTACCTCCTGCCGGAAATCGAACCCGAGACCCCTTGCACAGCAGGCAGGTGCGCTACCAACTGTGGTACGAGGGCCAGCCAAGTATGTTTCTAAATTATAAATTAATTATTTTTCGTATAACTTATAAATAAATTAATATCTTTCTTTTAATTAAAAGACTACAACACATATTAGTAAAAATTCATTGCATAACTTTCTTCCACTGTTATTTTTGAACGTGTATGAAAATGTTCATTCATTCAGATGTCCGAATCAGAACACAACATTCTACACAGAAAGGTGTAGAGTTTCTATATTAGTGCCTTTGCAACGTTCTAATACTGTATCATTTGCAGAGTAAGATTTAAACCGAATGAGTCTGACGCAAACGCTCCTCTCCGTCGAAGACGTCGCTTTTAAGATCTATAAGATCTCGTGTTTGGTGTCCGAACTGGCTCTAGCAAGAGGTCTTAATTTCAGGGTATGCGTGAGTTATGGTAGGAATGGAACCAAACGAAGAATCAACCAACAGATCACTTTATTTGTAAATTTCCAGATTTGTAGAGAACTGCCGACGATATTTAAATAGAATGTAGCTTTGTAACTTCAACTACAACGTTATAACACTTTAACTTTGTCACCCTTTAGCAACCGCCGAATTATGTATACGTGCTAGCTTGCGTACAACTCCCAAGTTGCACGTGTACTCTCGGCTCGATTCAAGACGAGTGTGTCTTGCGCTGCATTTGTTTTTGCGCGGGCAACAAGAGGGAAGCTATTTCCATTGGCTAACTTTAGAGCACGTCATGGTAAGATAGGAATCAGCCCGCTAAATCGTTACACGTGTTTGTTTCTCGTGCGCGTCAACAAAGCCTTATCACTCTTTTAAATCTGCCTAGGCTTCCATTCTTGAGACTTTAACATATTAACTTTATTACGTCTTCCCCTTAATTATTGACTAGAATCTCCTTTTGTTTCTTTCGATTATCAAATATATATTGACATAATTTCGGTTTCAAATGCCCCCATAAACATTATTTTATTATTACATAATAAGCTAATGTTTATGCTCTGCCCGAATGATTAATTTTAGTGAATACCTATTCTCGTGGTCGGCAATTCTCCATCCACATACATTTTGTTTTTACAAACATTTTAAAACATGCATTCCAAAACAAGATTAAATTTGCTTAAAACTATTATTTACATTTTTTTTTCCATCTTCGGAAGTTACATAATTTTACAAAAGTTTTTGGTTTGGTATTTATTAGTTTCTTGATAGTCTTTCTCTTCCTGGTTTGCACAACACTTTCACTTAGTCACTATTATGCTAACTTAACTATATTTACAATATTTATACATTTTCTCCATCTTGGCAACACACAATTTTATCAATGATCTAACCATCTTTTCTGTTATTTACTCTTAGATTTTCCTTGTTTTGAGAATTCCCTACCATCTGTTTTGTGATATTTATTGCATCTGCATGTTCATCAAACTGAGGAGAATTTCGACCTGATCTAGGTCTATCATCGTACCTAGGGGAACTGGGTCGATACTGGCGTTGACTATTTTCCCAATTTCTATTTCCCGAATAGTGTCCTTGGAATCTTTGCTCCCTGTTATCTCGGTAACATCTGTTGGCCCGGAAGTAATTAACTCGCACATTACGTCCTCTTTGATCATGTTGTCTAGCCCTAAAATTGTTTTCATATTGAGTTCTATTCTGGTTTTCCCATAAAGTATCATTTCTGGGTATGGGACCACGATATCTCTCTCGAATCTCGTAATTCTGATTCGAGTTTGGGGTTGCCCCCTGCCCGAAAAAATTTTGGAAACCTCTTTCACTTCGATTTTGATTTTTGCTTTGTTCGACCTCCTGTTTGGCTTTGTTTCCCTCTAAAGCTATTGATAGATATATCATGGCTGAAATGGTTGTGGGTTTCGCTATTATTAAATAATGTTGGATAGTTTCAGGAAAGTGCGTAGTGATTAGATTAATTAGTTCTGTTTCTCTCATGGGGGGGGGGGGGGTCCAACATCTTAGACTTGCGAGCAACATTCATAAAATAATTTACCATTGACTGGTTTTTCTTGGGATCGTATTTGCCATTACTTAATTCCAGTCGAATACTGGCTTGCCTACCGGCACCCCAGTATCGATTTAAAAACAAATCTACAAAGGCCCTGTAGTTATTATCTGTCCCTACCGAAGGTTCGAGCCAATTAGCTGCATTACCCTTGAAACATTTCCTAATTATAGTCATTTTATACTCCTCGGGTATGTTTTTGATGCAAAAGTACTCATGAATATCGGCTAGAAAAGCTTTTGGATCATCAGATTCCTCATGTTCAAATATTGGTGGTGTAATTTCCTGTATTAGGTGGTTAGGCCATTGAATTTGTGGACCGCCACTTTTGTTAGTACAGGGTACATTATTTGAAGTACTAGTACTCACATTGGTTATCGAAATGTTAGCGTTTGCACTTTGCAACGCCTCGTTTCGATGATTTGTACTCATACTATAATTATTACTTACACTAGGAGTTGCGCTTACACTAGGATTTATGTTTACACAAGGACAGGCAGAATTAGCACGACTATCATTTAATTTTAAATTTTCAAGTGCTTGCTTTACACCCTAGATTTCCGTAACCACTTCCTTTACATGCTCATTTAAAACTTCCACATTTACAGTTAACCTCCTACCTTCCCTTTCGGCATTCTGTAACCTAACCTTACTGTCTTCCAATTCTTTGCAAGTTGTTTCTCTCTCGTTATTCAATATCTGCCCTACTTCTTCCCTATCTTCCCTAAGCTTACTACTCTCTCTCTCAGATTTCTCAACAAATCAAACAAATTCTTGATTAATTTCTTTCTTTACATTTTCTATCTCACCCGCAACCTGAGTTCTGTTCTCCCTAACTTCAATTCTTAAATTATCCACTTCACCTCTAATTTCCCCCTGAAAATTTTCTATCACATGTTGTTGGTTTTCTATTCTCTGTGCTAATTCTGTCAAGCCTCGATTATTACTCTCCAATTTCTCCGTCAACACTTTGCTTACTACTCTCTATCTCTTTCCTATCTTTTCAGTTAAACTTTGGGTGGTCATTTCTAGCTGTTCAGTCAAACATTTATTGTTATTTTCCAATTTCGCATTTAAACTTTTATTGTTAGTTTCCATTTCCTTCCTAACCTCAGTTAAACTATTTTCCAATTTCTCAGTTAAACTTTTATTGTTATTGTCTATACTTATTTCCATTTTATTGAACATTGCCATTATCTGCCCTAGCACGTTACTTTCTGTATTTACAACTGGTGTTTGACATTCCTCGCCAGAATGACCTTCCCTTAGTTGCTCTCTTTGATCTGATACATTTACATTTCCCCCTACATTTGCTACTACATCTACAGTTTCCCTATTTACGATTTCTATCTCCTGAATTTTACTATCTACTACAGACTGTTCCAACATTTTGCTGTTTCTAAGAAGCATCTACTTAAATATCACTGATAAACTAGTTTAACACTCAGTACCTTATTATTGTTGCTGCACTCCGATGTCGCCACTGTCTCTGATGTTACTGGTCCATTAGGTACTTCTCTTCTTCTCGAATCTTGTTGGCTCAATCCTTATCGTGTCAGCTTCTGCTGGTCCTCTTCTTCTCGAATATCGTTGGTCCAATCCTCGTCGTCTTATCGTGCCACACGTTGGTTCGCCATTTGACGCAAACGCTCCTCTCCGTCGAAGACGTCGCCTTTAAGATCTATAAGATCTCGTGTTTGGTGTCCGAACTAGCTCTAGCAAGAGGTCTTAATCTCAGGGTATGCGTGAGTTATGGTAGGAATGGAACCAAACGAAGAATCAACCAACAGATCACTTTATTTGTAAATTTCCAGATTTGTAGAGAACTGCCGACGATATTTAAATAGAATGTAACTTTGTAACTTCAACTACAACGTTATAACACTTTAACTTTTTCACCCTTTAGCAACCGCCGAATTATGTATACGTGCTAGCTTACGTACAACTCCCAAGTTGCACATGTACTCTCGGCTCGATTCAAGACGAGTGTGTCTTGCGTTGCGTTTGTTTTTGCGCGGGCAACAAGAAGGAAGCGATTTCCATTGGCTAACTTTAGAGCACGTCATGGTAAGATAGGAATCAGCCCGCTAAATCGTTGCACGTGTTTGTTTCTCGTGCGCGTCAACAAAGCCTTATCACTCTTTTAAATCTGCCTAGGCTTCCATTCTTGAGACTTTAACATATTAGCTTTATTACGTCTTCCCCTTAATTATTGACTAGAATCTCCTTTTGTTTCTTTCGATTATCAAATATATATTGACATTATAATTTCGGTTTCAAGTCACAATCTTCAGGATATATTGGTCTTGGAGGCCCGAGCTTCTTTTCAATAATTTGTTTTGAAAATTGCACCATGGAGAAAAATTTGAACCTAGTGTGCTGAAATATGAAAATAATGGCGCTTGAACTGATGATTTGAATGGACCCAGCCACCTGAGGTTGCCATACAAAGGTCACTCGTTACACCCGCATGGAATATAACTAGTTACACTTTTCATGGTCCACTAATTTATATCACAGTTCCCGTGATGATTCACATCAAAGCACCATTCGAAAGCGCTGCTAAAACTGCATCTGTTTAACCATCACCACTGCCTTCAAATACAGTGAATTACATGATTGCGTATACTGAAACAAATATTCAGTATACGCGAAGAAGGATCACGTGCAGACCGCGAGTTAACAAGCCAGCTTCACATGACCAACGGTCGAATGTTTAGAAACCTAGGTGGTGCATGAGTATGGTAACGGCAGTACGCTAGGAGAGACCGTTGCTACAGTACAATGAAAAGCGGCGAGAAGGATTTAGAAAGTAATCGTGGTTGGCTCCTCTCGATGCTGAAAGCAAGGAATGCGTCGAATAAACATTTGAAAACGAAGTTTGGGCTATTTCTATAATACCCACAAAGTACCCTAGGAACTTCAAATCTATGCTCTATTAAGTTAAGCCGAGGTAATGGCGCCAAGAATATCCTAAGGCATCCAGTGGCACATTTAACATCATATCCACTTCAAATTAACTACCTCAAAGTGAGTTCATCGGCTACAAATAGGCGTCCACAACGTGAAGCTTGTACTTATACATTGGCGCCCAACAACGGGAGGTTACTACAGCTACAAATTGGCATCCCAAAAGGGAGGCTCAGGAATAAAGGAACCAACCAGACTTCGGAGGAAACAACGACCACCAACAATGAGTTAGAACCACAGCGAACAACAACCTTCCAGAACTTATGGAAATAAGGAACTGTGAAAATAAAACAAATATTTTATTTAAAAAAAAGTTCCATGTACTTAAGGAATGGATAAACGTTGGGCCAAGGCTTACAAGAGAACATGGAAGTGCAAAATAGTGAACATTGTGATAGTAAACAGGACAGTAGTGAAAATATAATAGAATTAGAAGAATGTAGTAGGAATGTATTAAGCAATTTAGAAGTGCAAGAATTTGAAAGTCATAGGACTAGGGAAATGAATGTTTGTTCGGAAATGCATGAAAATAGTCTGAAGATGCAACAAACTCTAGAAAAATTGTGTGAAATGTTAGGAGTAACCAACCGAAAGATAGATGAAAATAATTAGAGTTTAAGAGCAGAGTTTGGAATCTTAGATAAAGAGATGAGTGAAACTAACCAAAGAATATGAATGATAGACCAGGTAGAGACAAATTGGACAAAAAGATAAGTACCGAGATAGGAGATTTAGACAAACAAATGAGAGAAAATACTGATACTTTAAGAATAGAAGTAGGCAACCGAAACAAACAGATAGTAGAAAATAGTAGAGAACAGAAAGACATACGGAAACAACTGGGAAATTTTAAGGTAGAAATAAGGGGAGAAATAAATCAAGTTAGGAGTGAAATAAAAGAAAACAGGGAATAGGTCAAAGGGGAGATACAAAATAGGAGGAAAGAGACAGGTAATACTGAAGAGAAAATATGTCTAGGAATGGCAGAAGGATCAGAAAAAGAAAATAATAAATTGAGAGAGGAATTAGAAAACAAGTTAGAAAGAGATAGGGAAGAATTATCACAAAGGTTAGGAAAGGAAACTGAGGAATTAAACCTGAAATTGGAAAAAGAAAAAGAGGAAAATAAAGCTAGATTAGAAAGGTAAGAAGCAGAATGCCAAAAACAATCTAGGAGGGTAGATGAGATAAATAATCAGGTAAAGAATGTATCAGTTGAAATTGTTAATGTAGGAATTAATGTTTAGAATTAATGAAACAGTACCCAATTCTATGTCCAGTAATGTGAATGAGGTACTTAATAGAAATGAAGCAATGCCCAATGCATGTGCGGACATTTCTATGCCTAGCATGGGTAGTACACAATTAAGCCTGAATACCAGAACAAACATTCCAGGAAATGTTAACCATGGCCTACATTTACCTAGTCATATGTGGAACGAAATAGTACCACCTGTTTTTGAAGAGGAGGAATCAGGCGATCCCAAAGCTTTTATTGAAGGGTTATAGGAATATTTTAATGTTAAAAATGTGCCTGAGGAATGTAAAATGGTGTAGCGGGATAAATCAAATCAATTGCTAAAGCAAATTCTTAAACAAAATGTTCGCCAACCGATCATTCCGTGTAGCAGGTAGAGGCGTGTATCAGCTAGAATTTGCTCCAACTCAGGGTAAAATAGTCATTAGTGTGACGACGCAGACAATGCTGAACAAAAGGCGAAAAATCCGTTTGTGCCTTTTGTTAGGCTAATAGGGACGCCATGTGCAGTGAGGCGGAATTCCCTCCTGGAATTCCCGCCACAGCAAGGCATGCCTATAGGTGGAAATTCGGGAGCCGCGCGTACGATATGAATTTCCACCAATGACGGCCACCGAGTGGTCAGAAGGTAAGGGTATAGCCAGGGGAAATGGGAAAGTTATAAAACCAGCGAACACGCATTTTAAAACCCAGTCACGCAATACACCCAGTCCTGTGATACACGCCAGTCATGTAATACACCCCGGGAGTCCTACAACACACACCGAGAGCCCTACAACACACTCCGACATTATTACATCACCCCTGCAACATTAGTATCAGCGCCGTCCAGTACCGCGAGGAAAAGTCAGTGACGAAGTCAATAACAAAGTGTATATGGTAGGAAGAGTAGCATTTACTGTGGACTGGAATAAAAAAGGTTTCACAATAATAACTGTGGTTATTATTTCTTCAACACCCACGAGATAAGATCTCAGCCGAGGCAACCTGTGTGAGACCTTTAGGACGACCAGCCGCAATGGTTATAGTGAAGAAACGTTTCAAAGGCAATGGAACTAATTGGTTCAATTTATCACTGGGAAATAATGATTTCAGGACCTTTGTAAATATATTCCTTAGCAGGTATTAGGGAACCAGCAGATAGGCTCACATAGGACTCGAACTAAGTAACGGGAAATAGACCCTAGGAAGGACCAATCCATGGTAAACTATTTCATGAAATTAGCACGTAGGTAAAAAATATTGCAACCACCTTTGAGCGAGAAAGACGTGATTAATTTAGTTATCATACATTTTCGCGAAGAAATGCAACATTACCTCATAATAGCTTGACGAGAAAGTGTGGCAGCTATTATAGATCTAATATTAGCTTTGAAAGCTAATAAACAAAGGCATCGTACAGAATATAATAATCGTAATCACGAAAGCTTTAAAAGGGAAGTTAAGAATCCTTTCGGGCATGGGGCAACAGATTATCAGAATAGAAACCAAGAAGTTAGAGAAAAATATCGTGGACCTGTGTCTAAAATCGAAGCAAATAACTGGGAAAGTCGAGGGAGGAACCATTTTCAGAGAAATGACAGGAGTTGGCACGAACATCGCAGAGCTAGGGATGTCCAAGTAAATTACTTAGGGCCAGATAGATATAACCAAAATAGGAGGCAAAGGGACTTCCGTATAAAAGAAACAACAATGAATGTTGGGTCAATGATAATCGCTATGAATACGTGCCAAGACAACCCAGGTCACCTAGGCGGAGGTCATTCAACTTCTCGGAGTACAACGGAGACGTCGTAGACAATCAGAGCGACAGAAATCCCATAGTGGTTTACCAGACCAGCCAAGGCAATGGAATTTAATAGACGAGATGTAGGTCACGGTAGCAGCCAAGATCAAATACCGGAAAATCATAACAATCCTCAGGATAATAGACTTAATGCAGGGGCGATAAGGAAAGTTCAGGGAAACGAATCCCCCATTCAGACACGTCCTCGGTGAGCACTGGGAAAGAGATTAGGGAACTAGGTGGACAGTATGTACAAAATTACGTTCAAAGAGGGCAAATGTTGATAGAACAAAACAGGGAGGTTAAAAACACAGGGCTCCAAGATGAGAAAATGGCGGAGGTAGTCATAAATAAGCAAAGGTATCATGCAATCGTTGATACAGGGGCTAATAGCACGGTTTGTTCGCAGAGTTTTTATGATGAGTTAAAAGGGAATGGATTGAAAATGACACTACCAGTGAGTGGAGTATATTGTTCTTTAGCCATCGGTAAGAGAAAAGAACGGGTAAGGTTACAAGCGATGCTAGATATAGAAGTTAAAGGGAAAACGACCCAAATCTTGTTTCTCGTTGTAATGAGGTTAATTACTGACATGATCATAGGGTGTGATTATCTATATAGATGGGATGCTCTTATAAGTTATTAACATCGATGTTTGGAGCTAACAATTAAAGGTGAAGTGATAACTGTGCCATTTGTGGAAGATAGCAATTCTCAGATAGCAATAATGGATGATGCAGAGGCGGAACTTAAAAATCGACCGTTCTTCGTCGAACATATTAAGATAGGAGCTGTGGAACTAGCCAAAATAAATAATATACAATATTATGTGGATGAAATAGATAGGGGATACGACAACGATATAGAAATAAATAAAGAGGAAGACATTTCCCAAGAAAATCTCTTAAGAATTATGCATTGCACAAACACAAATAGGTACAGATATAGCGAAAACCTTGAAATTTTAGAAGATTTTTTAAGAGAGAATGTAAATCCGGTAAGCCCATTGAACGAAAAGCAGAAAGATCAACTATAGAAAATCCTTGTCAAAAATAAAGAGGTATTTTCAGAGAAACCTGGTAGATGTAACCAATACACTCATTCTTTTCAAATGACACCGATAATACCTTTTCATCATGAAGCCTTTCCACGTGCTATTAGAGAAGAAATAGATGAGACTATAAAATCCATGCTACAAAATGAAGCAATCGAAATTTCACATTCCAAATTTGTAAATCACCTATGTATTGTTAGTAAAACCGACATAATGTTAGGATATATCATTTGAAGTAAAAGTATGTAATTGCTCATCAGGTTTATCCTCTTGGAATCCCACAGAACGTGTTCTTAGAGACATTGGCATATTTTTCCGAATACTAACCCACCAAAATCACCGAGATTGGGTAAAATATTGTCCCGTTATTGAAAAGATAATGAATAATAACATAAAGCCAACAACAGGATTTCCGCCAGTAACATTAATGCTAGGAGTTAAGCCTGACCAATGTTCGCGGGAATAACAGGGACCATAGAGAGTAAAGACGAAATGAATGAGTAACAAAAGGCTAAAATTGCATTTGAGAATATAGAAAAGAGGCAGAGAAAGGAAAATTGAAAAAGAAGATTCGTAAGCATAGATGGGAACCTAAATTAAGGGATTATGTCCTACTGAAGAATCATAAATTATCCAGCGCATTAAAAGGTAGGAATAAAAGAATGGAGTTAATATACAAAGGCCCTATGGAAATTATTGCCAAATTTGGGGGCCACACATTTGAACTAAGGGACGTAAAGAGTTCGAAATCTGTAGGTACATGGCATAAGCAACTCCTAAGACCATATAAAAAGCTTTGAGAATGCTCTGAGGTGATCATACAAGAAATAAATTATACCGAAGAAAAATATGAGTAGAAATATTACTGAAAATTATAAAAGTGTGGATAAATTAAAATAGGTAAAAATATAAACGAGAAAGAAAGAAGGAAGACAAAGATGTAATTTTCCTGGAACGTGTTCCAATCAGGTGATTTGAAACGGTAAACAGAGTAGATAGAGTCGAAGGCCAATAGCAAGTCAACAGATTCATTCTTTGCTTGTCTGGAATGATAAACGAATGGCCGGAGATGACGATCTCATCCCATATTCTGAAGCAACGGCAAAGTGATGACGTAGGGGACTTTAAGAATAAGGAATCTATGTTGAACTGTCATGAAAGATCGATTCAATAAAGTAATTTAAAAAAAATACTCTATATAGTCAATAACTGTAGAATATTCAGTTCTTTAGAATATCATGACACAGTTAATACAGAAGCTGATGTTGATCTAGAAATTAAGTTGTTATTCAGTTTACAAGCTAGTATATGGAAGGGATAAAGAATATACGTCGCCATGTGTTTCATATTGTAAGTAATGCTATTAGAACAATAAGAATATTCCTTGAGATTGTCAAGATATTGTAGAGGTAAAAACAAATGTACTGTTACAAAATTGTAATGATACGTATGAATTAAAGAGTGGCATAAGAATGTAAGTGTGAAGCAAGGCATAAGTGCGCTCCTATAAAAAGAACGTGAAATATGAATTTCATGATACTGTGTGGCGATGACGTCACAAGTGACTAGAAACAAGTGTGTTAAGTGAAGTGTTATCGAAAGAAAGACGAGAAATAATATTAGAAAGGAAGGACTTTTGAAAATAAGAATATTGTATAGAGCCAGAAGAAATAAGAATGTTTTTGTAAATCAGTGCAAATGTGGGTGTGAAATAGTAACATGATTAGGATTTATATTTTTGTTAGACTATAAGAGCGTTTCATTAAACTTCATTTTCAAGAATTACCGAAGAAAGAATATGTATTCAGAAAAGGAGAGTTGCCGATTGACATCAAAATTAAGAAGAAGAAAAAGAAGAAGAAAAAGTAAAATGTTGATAATTTATTTTTCGACCAACAACATTATGTTACATTATCACAAATAATGATAGACAATAATGTGGGGCATTTGAAACATAAATTCAGTATACGCGAAGAAGGATCACGTGCTGACCGTGAGTTAACAAGCCAGCTTCACATGACCAACGGTCGAATGTTTAGAAGCCTAGGTGGTGCATGAGTATGGCAACGGCAGTAGCTAAGAGAGACCGTTGCGGCAGTACAATGAAAAGCGGTGAGAAGGATTGTTGGAAGGTAATCGTGGTCGGCTCCTCTCGATGCTGAAAAGAAGGAATGCATAAAAGTAAACATTTTAAAACGAAGTTTCGGCTATTTCTTTAATGTCCACAAAGTACCGTGAGAACTTCAAATCCATGCTCTACCAAGTTAAGCCGAGGTAATGGGGCCAAGAATACCTTAAGGCATCCAGTAGCATATTTAATGTCATAACCACTTCAAATTGACTGCCTCAAAGCGAGTACATCGGCTACAAATATGCGTCCACAACGTGAAGCTTATACTTCAGCTACAAATTTGGCGGCCATTAACGGGAGGTATCTACAGCTACAATCTTAAACACGTGGCATTTTAATAAAAATTGTTAGTCATTTTAGAGAAATCAACATTTTCGAAAAAGTTCTATATAAAGGGCAATTTAGGGTGCAGGAACTTTGTTCAAAATCTTCTTGTCGCATCCTAAAAAGATATTAAACTTAAATACCAATTTTTGTTTTTAGAAGCCTAGGTGGTGCATGAGTATGGCAACGGCAGTAGCTAAGAGAGACCGTTGCGGCAGTACAATGAAAAGCGGTGAGAAGGATTGTTGGAAGGTAATCGTGGTCGGCTCCTCTCGATGCTGAAAAGAAGGAATGCATAAAAGTAAACATTTTAAAACGAAGTTTCGGCTATTTCTTTAATGTCCACAAAGTACCGTGAGAACTTCAAATCCATGCTCTACCAAGTTAAGCCGAGGTAATGGCGCCAGGAATACCTTAAGGCATCCAGTAGCATATTTAATGTCATAACCACTTCAAATTGACTACCTCAAAGCGAGTACATCGGCTACAAATATGCGTCCACAACGTGAAGCTTATACTTCAGCTACAAATTTGGCGGCCATTAACGGGAGGTATCTACAGCTACAATCTTAAACACGTGGCATTTTAATAAAAATTGTTAGTCATTTTAGAGAAATCAACATTTTCGAAAAAGTTCTATATAAAGGGCAATTTAGGGTGCAGGAACTTTGTTCAAAATCTTCTTGTCGCATCCTAAAAAGATATTAAACTTAAATACCAATTTTTGTTTTTAATCGGCTTAACCTTTTTTTATGCTGCCCCACAGACTGACACACAGACACACATACACATACACCTTTTTCTTAAAATGCTTTATTTTGGTCTTAGGAGGCCTCAACACACGTATTTCCGGTGAAATATCGACATCGAATTTCTGTGTGGCCAAGTGGTTGGACCGTTCGCCTACTACCTAGGCAAGCCGCCTAGGTTTCGATCCCAGGGACCCCCATTTGGTATTCGTGGTGGACGAAACCACGGCTGGGCGGGTTTTCTCCGGGTTCTCCGATTTCCCCCGCCACCTGCTCCATCATCAGCTTTCCAATCAACAATTTCGCCTGCATTTCATATCATCCCTTTCCTCAGTATCTTACCTGGTAATTGGCTGATCACTCGCTACAAAGTCTTTACTCAGTCCGGACCATAGGTTCCAGTGCTCCCCGACTGGCGTCTGACCCTAGACACAGGCTTGTAAGTCCTAGAGGGTGTAAGTAAGGGGAAGGTATTCAGATAAAGAAGAATTTTTGCGTGGAATACAATGCTTCCTCTACTTACTATGCGTAGTAGAGAAAGTAAAAATGGGTTAAGAACTTGGAGGAAATTGGTTCGGCTGAAGAAGCAACCTCCACGTAGCAGATGAATAAAGTGTACACTAGTGCACAGAAGTCCAATGCGCGCGGTATTCTGCTCCAATGAACCTATCAAGGGGAACTGTAATCAGTTACATCTTCACTTCCATTCCTATAAAGTTCAGGAGGTGCACCAACCAAAGGCTGCACATTGTGTGAAGAGAGATTAAATCACATGAATGAAGATGAAGTTATTCACAATAATGGATGTCTCACAGATCTATTTTTAACTGTCTGGCTTTATAAACAAACAGAATCTCGGATATTGGCCTCGAAACAATTATTCTATTCACTTATACGAGAAACCGTTGCACAGTGAGAAAGTAACAGGGTCGTCTTCTAGAGTAATTGCTCCTTTCCCTTTTGAGGATGATGAGAGAAAAACAGTGATGGCGACACCAGCCAGATACGTGAACGTGATTCTAAGTGCTCTTACTAAGGAAACTACATGGTTTTCTCAATTTTCCTAGTTTTCAACAAGATGGAGCCACTGCTCACATTACGGAGGCATCCTGAATGCTGTAAGGATACTTCTGTCAAACCGGTGAGATTCCCATACTTGAATGTCTGGTTCACTGCAGAATACTTGAAGGTTGCCCACCAAATATTGAAAGACTAAATGCCAATATTGGTCATGAAATCGTGAATGTTTCACTGGACATGTTGCGTCGCTGTACGCACAACTTGCACGTCAGGTTTGAAGAGTGTCTGCGAGCGAATGGTCCCACTTTAAAGATGTTGCTCTATAGAAATAAATGGCATATTATTTTGGTTAAGAAGTTCTGGTTTTACATATAAAATATTCTTATTATGAGAATAAACATAATTCAAAATCGCGTGTTCCTCTGTCGGATCCTTCATAATTCTTATTTCAGCACATAATGTTAAACATCGCATTATGTTATAGAAAATAATCACTTATGAAATAAATTTAAGACACTAACTTCTAATTTAACCTCCTTACTAAAAATACACATTTTCGTTTTTTAAGATCACTTTAGTCAATATGTTGCTGTTACCGTCTGGTATAAAAATGGACTGTATCAAAATGTTTTATTATTGCCAGCAAGAAACCAAATGGCACAGGTTGTGTAAGCTTGATTTACTTTCAGTAAATACACAACAGTCAAACAAAGCAATCAATCACTATCATAACAATACTAATGCAGCACGTAAAATGAGTCAAATAAATATCTTTAAAAATTTTAGCCTGTTAGACTAATCTCTATTTATTGATTTTCTCTACATAGTAACATCGCCTTGGCAACCATCAGACAAGCTAGCCAACCTTTCGACCGCACAATTCAACTATCAGTCACTGAAAATAGGCTAGCCAACCTTTCGACCGCACAACTCAACTATCAGTCACTGAACATGTTGCATTACGTAGAACATTCTAAGCGTAAACATCTTATACTTACTCAGAATGGACAAATGTTAAAGAAAAACTTATTGAGCAGACAACTATCACAGTGTTAAGAGCCAAGAGCAAGCACAGGTCACCCGGTTTATGCGGACGGGATGTATGCCCACGGTAACTATCCGTTTGGTACGGGCTTATCCGTGAGATATGATAAGTGTAGTCTATTTCACAAGCTTTTGTGTCAATGTCTGCTGATGGTGATGTTTGGTATCACGCTTTTGCTACCGACTTTGCGTTAGGAATGCGGTCAGAATGTATGTCCATTCTAGAGCACCCAATGCCCAGTTCTGCGCACTTAGCCGGACAGCTTGTGTGACCAACAAGTGGAGCAGTGTCAGATAACGAGAAACCGAGGGTGGGGTGAAATGTTTCGTGAAATGTGGAAGCAGCGGAGCTAACTACCCCAAGACATCCTTGGGTAAGTGGCAGCTTTTGAGCCTCATGGGAAGACGGTGGTCGTATTGTGCCAGGATGTTGATCAGCTGCTTTGGGTGTGGTGTAAGTTTGTTATACATTGTGCGAGCCCTGTCGCACAATGTATGGAGTGCCAGAATGAGTGTGAAGGATATGGGATAGGAATCTACGGTCAGTATCATAGATCATCCTAAGCACCCTGTTCTGAACGACCTGCAATCTAGGAATGGCGGTTTGAGGTACCGATCGCCAGGCCTCGCACCAGTACATCAGGGGAGAGATAATCGCACGATACAAGCGTCGCTTAAGATATGTGGGCATTGTGGATCATAGAATGGGATACAGTTTTCCTAGGGCGGCATGGCCCTGGACGGCTTTAGCTTGTGAAATGAAGGTAAGTCCTCGGTCAAGTAGTACTCCGAGATATTTAGCGGAGGTCACCATAGGGATTCTCCTCTGACCTAGCCTCAGGTCCCTATCTGGCCTCCAGCTTTTGACTTTACCTAGCAGTAAAGCTGGGCTTTTCTGTGGACTGATGGCTATTCTCCACATTTCACTCCACCTGTCGATGGCGTCGACGTGTCTCTGAAATGGAGGGAAGTAGTAACGGATATTTTTGTTTCGGGCCAGTATGAGGACATCGTCGGAATACTGGCACGTAACAGTGCTGGGTTCTAAGCGTAAGTCAGACATGTAGGCAGCAAAGAGCAGCGGCGGCAGAGCACTGCCTTCCGAAACTCCAGCCTCTATGGGTCTGATTGTGAATAACCTACCCTCCACTCTCACCCGGAAGGTGCGATCCCCGAGGAAACTAGCTATAAGGGATAGGTATGGGGAGGGAAATCTGCCTCTCTGAAGTTGTACAGTAGGCCCTGGTGCCATGTTGTTGCAAAGGCCTTATCCACATCCAGAAGCACTGCAACTGTTTTGAAGTTTTCCTGGAAGTCCAGGGCAGCCTTGTCAACCAGACCCAGTAGCTGCAGGATAGTGGAATGTCCTAGACGGTAATAAAACTGATGATCCGGAAGGAGTCGCCTTTCCTCAAAGAGGGGAGTTAGGCGGGATAGAAGCAATCTTTCAAATATTTTCGAAACGATCGGGAGTAAACTGTGGAACGGTAACTTGATGAGAACATTGGATTCTTGCCGGGCTTTAAAATGCAGACTATCCTCGCCATGACACCATCATTTCCACGGGATTTGTTGAGTTTAAGACTGAATTTTGGATGCAACTTGGCTTGGGGTGACTATGGGGAATTAGATCGCCTCGTGTGGTGCCGGCGGATCCTCGTAGAGGTAGTCCACTGTTGCTTCCATGAGCTCAGAAAAGTCCTCGTCGTTGATGTCCTCCCGGGCCTCGAATTGAGACTCTAGGTGATCTGCAAAATCCGCGGCTTTCTCTTGCGGTTCAAAGGAGAGCCTCCCGCACGTGCCGTGAATATGATGCCGATATTGTGTCTTATCCTTTCTCAAGGATTTAGTTATCTGCCATGGTTTCTTTTCAGAGAGGTTGGTGTTTCTCATTGTATTTTTCCAGGCCTCATTGCGATGTGCGCGTAGCAGACACCTAGCCAGGGTCTTGAACCGCTGAATAGATCGCCTGCAACCTGGGACGGCGGAAACGCTGCCATAGCATTCTGATTGTTGACTTAGCTCTTAGCAACAGTCGAAATTCATTTGGATTGATTGTGGAATTGGATGTACGACATGGGATGCGATATGTGTTTCCGGGTACCATATTTGAGATGTGTTAGGAGAGGGCAGTGGCCGCCGCTTCCAGCGTCTCGAATGGAATCGATATGTGATCTCGGATCCAGTGATTGGTTCAGGTCTAGCACGGCTGCGTCCCATCCTGCGTCATAGGTCCAGTGTAGAGTTACCAGCGCTGGCATGTCAACATTGGAGTCTACCAGCGCAGGGTCGTGATCAGAATCCAATTCGTTGACAGCCGAAAGGTCTAAATGGAATGGGAAATTTTTAGTGACCGTGATGTCTAGCCTCCCTCGGGCAGGATGAAAAGTAGGCCCTCTCGGTCCATGGGCTATGAGGCTCGGGTTACCGCTAATGAGACGGAATAGTCTTCGCCCCTTTTCATTGGTAGCGCGACTATGCCAATTGGCATATTTCACATTGAGGTCACCTGCGATGCAGACCACTGGGTGAAGGTTGAGCAATGTGGTGAAATTGTTTCATAGAAGCGATGGTCAGGAGGGTCATATGCTACGATTAGCAATGTGTCTAACCCGCCTATAGAAAGCCTAATGACGTGGTGGGACATGAAAGGTTGTACGTGGGATATGGTTTTTGATGAATATGGCTGTACCGCCTCCCCCCTCCAAGCGGGCGACCTAATCTGACCGATGGGTGAAGTAACTGGGCAGCGAGAAGTTGGTAGCCACATCCGAATAAGTTTCGTAGACCATCAGGATGTCAATTCCAAAATACTGCACAAACTCAATGAGGTTTGGGTAATGACTCCGTAGTCCGTTGGCGTTCCAAAACACAGCTGTAAATGGTCTTTGGAAATGTCTTCTGCCCATTACTGACCTGAGTTAGGATAGAGCTGGTCTAAAGCAAGATGGAGTGCTGCTGCATTGGTGTCAGTTTGGGTGGACCTGGGTGACTCTTGCGACGGTTCTCAATTATCTTCTTCCTGATCGAGCAACCTTTGTACACGCATGCCGCAGTTTGCACACTTGCACTCATCTCTAGGTTTATTGGAGTTCTCCAACAAATGATTTCCAGCGCACCGCAGACATGTCAGTTTTCGCTCACACATCACACTGGAGTGGTTGAAACCCATGCATCTATAGCACAACACTGGTCCGTCTCTGCCGTGAAAGCGCTCAACTTTCAGGACAGTGAAGATAAGCTTATGCACGGTGTCAATTGGTTGAGCTTTTTGGTCACGTACTTTATCCAGGACGATCAAAAATGATGGCTTCGGTACCTTAGAAAGCCCAAGATCGCTGTTTACAGTCTTCCCAAGCTGTGCCCCCGAGTTGACGGTAATTCCGTGTTCCTCAATGACTTTGCGAGCCATTCCGGCTCGAGGTTTCGGGCCAGAAGTCGTCAACCCTTGGCTGTGATCTTGTGAGCCCACTGTTATGTAAGTCGTCAGTCTGTCGGTCACGGTCAAGGAAAGAAAAATTACAGGAAAAGAGTAGAAAGAAGAGATGGGAGACCCGCTCTTGCTGACACAATTCCAGGAAAGCTGCCTTGGGTGTACACTAACGTTTGCTTCCCAAGACTCTTATAGAGATCAACGGGTTTCTTTTTACCAGTATTCTGATATTGGTACGTAGGTATATCGAAATGAAGAATCTAACCATGTAGAAATTAGTGCTCCACCTCAGTCGTCGCGGTTGCTCCTCCTGCGGCGAGATAGCTTGAATGTTTCTTTTCCACCAGTGATGCAGCGAAATGCACGCGAGTGCTTTAAACACCAATCGTCGAATGAATGATCTCAGTGTCCAGCATTACAGCATCGGAGAACAGGTCGTACAGATTCTCCTGTAAGGTATGCTTATCTGCACATCACCTAGCCGCTTAATGTGACTTTATCTGTGCACCCCTCCGAAGGAGTGTCGCCTTGCCGTGGCGGAGGGGCTCAGTACCCGAACCAGACGGCCTGCTACGTGTGTCTTTGTGACCACTGGTAGGCAAGAGGTGAGGGGAAGCTAAGAACATTCCAAACGGGTAGATGAGGCTCGGTAGTCTTGGTCGACAACTCATCTAGGAGAAGAGGACTCCGAAATCAAACTCCCCCAGGGAACCTACCACGGTAGGTCCGGGTTTGGCGTACCCGGGTCCCCGAGCCATACTCTCGATTGGGTTCCTCCAAGAGGTGAGAGTGCACATGCCAAACGCCCAATCAACTTTGGTCCACTTTTGTGTTTGACCTCCCACCTGTTACCTCCCTGTACACAGTCTGATGGATAACCTACGCGCGGGTCGTCGGAGGATGGGGTGACGCAAGGGGTGACTGGGTAATCGCGTAAGTCCCAGCCCCTGGTTATCATGTAGGATCTGTGTGCGTATCCGCTGATAAAGGTCAGTCCCGGGGAGGGGACATTGCATGAGCTGATGCACTCCTGAAGGCGATTGGGTCCCTCTGTCTATACATTGGGAGGTGAGACCCTAGGGTGAGCAAGGTCCAGGCCAGGACTCTCACCTAAGCCGGGGTGGCGCCCAGGATGTGAGCATGCCATCGGAGACATTTGCAATGGTGGAGGATGACATCGCCATGAGTTCTCAAAAAACTCAAAACAAAAAAAAAATATAAAAGTTTGTGTAAAGGAAGTAGCAGAGTCGAGTGGTCCTCGCTACTTAGTTATATCTCGAACTGAGGGAAATAAGAAATTTTTGTCGGTGAGCCCATTTACTATACAAAAGGGTCTAGATAACATTGCTGATCCAGTCAAGTCATGCACTAGATCTCGAAATGGCACGCTCCTGGTTGAAGCACATTCAGCTACCCAGGCAGCTAAGATATTGAAAGCGAATATGCTAGCAAGTTATCCAGTACGCATCGAGATGCACAGAACCTTGAACTCCTCGCGCGGTGTGATAAACACCCGTGCATTGGAAGGATTATCCAATGAGGAGATTCAAGAGAATCTGACGGAGCAAGGCGTCATACACGTTTACCGGGTTCAACGTAAAGAAGGTGGTGAGTTAAAGCCAACTAATACCCTGTTCGTGACCTTTGATCGGGTAGATCTCCCGCAAAGGATTAAGGCAGGATATGAATCCATCAAAGTTAGGCCGTTCTTCCCGAACCCACTCAGGTGTTTTAAGTGCCAGCGCTTTGGACATACCAGCGAGCTTTGTAAGGGACTAGCTACATGCCCTCAATGTGGAGATGAATCCCACGATGGTGCATGTACTACAGCTCCTTCATGTGTGAACTGCACAGGTGAACATCCATCTAATTCCCGAGACTACCCCCGCTTTGTAGAGGAAAGAGCGATCCAAGAGATACGGGTCAAAGAGAAGGTGCCCTTCTCAGAAGCCCGGAAGCTCTTGCGTCTACGCCAACCCTCTGTTCCCAGATCCGGAACCTATAGCTCAGTTGCAGCTAAAGCGGTACCAAGTAGAGAGATCGCAACTCAGACCAGCGATTTCAATGGGGCAACAATTTCTGAAAAAACACTTGTTGCCCGCAGCTCTATACCAAAGCCTTCAACATCAGCGCGCACATCTGTATCAACGTGTACAAAATCTGTTGGTGAAAAAAATTCAACTGCTCGATCACCAACGAAAATGCAAAACTCGACACAGAAGACTAGCAAACCTGTTATTTACAATGGCTCGCCGATAAAGTTTAAGAAGAACTACACAAAGAACGATTTCCTCAAGGAAGATAAGGCTCATCCCAGTACATCAAAGGAATATAAGAGTCCAAGGAGATCCCCTCGAAGATCCTCTTCTGGGGAATCTTCAGGGGTGGACTCAGACCGGCGTCTTTCATCTTCGCCGGTCCCCATTAGCAACCAGTTCGAGGCACTCGAACCCAAGTTTGCTATGGGAAGACGCACGTCCTTGGCAGAGGACCTGAATTTTGACCAATCTGCCCACACTGGGAGACCCCCAGTGGAAAAGAGGCGCGAAAAAGCGTCCGAAAAGAACGTCAGCCCAAGAGAGAAAAGGGCTAAATTAGTTCGACAACCGCCTGCTCCAAAGTAATGAAGAGTTACCTTGGAATTACCTATCCCATACATAATGCAATATGACTATCCTACAATGGAACGTACGTGGCATTCGAACTCAAAGGCCAGAACTTGAGCTCTTGCTCAAAGAAAACGAACCTCTGGTCGCATGTTTGCAAGAGACTAAGCTGCGTCCTCGAGACGCTTTCCATCTAAGGCGATACACCCCAGTACGGTGTGATGTTATACCATAAGAGGGTGTTCCGGCACATGGCGGCGCTATGATACTTGTGAGAGATGACATATATATGCAATCTGTACCAATACAGTCTGATATCCAATCAGTTGCAATAAGGATTATACTGCCAGACATCCATTTCACCATCTGTAATATATATTTGCCACCGTCCCATGACTTCTCGCACATTGATTTTGAAGATCTAGTTTCCCAGTTGCCAACACCGTTTCTGTTGGTGGGAGACTTCAATGTGCACCACCCAGTTTGGGGTTCAAGTCGCGCTTGTGTAAGAGGTACACTCATTTCCGATTTTTTGGACAGTCACAACCTAGCTCTCCTCAACACTGGAGAGCCAACATTCATTTCAGACTCTCACAATAGTTTCTCGCATCTTGACCTTGCAGTTTGTTCACCTCAGTTGGCAGTCTCCTTACAATGGAATGTCATCTCTGATTTACACTCTAGTGACCACTTCCCATGTCTTATTAGTCTCTTGACACAACATACATTTTCCACTCGTATGCCCAGATGGCGTTTGGACCATGCCAACTGGAACCTTTACACCCAGCTGGCTGTCTTTACATGCGACGAGCACGACTCAGTTAATGATTTGGCGCAGCATCTCATGGAGACGATTCTCTCTGCTGCTGAACAATCGATTCCGCGGTCGACTACACCCCCCCCCCCTCCGTCGATTTCCCGTCCCCTGTTGGACGGAAGAATGTCGGAATGCCATTCGTGCTCGAAGGCGTGCACTTAGGGTTTTCCAACGTCACCGTACTTTGGAAAACCTAATCGAATACAAGAAAATACGCCCCAGGTCCAGAAAAGTCATTAAGGATAGCAAAAAGTCATCATGGAGCAAATTTGTAGCTTCATTTAACCGACACACACCTTCCTCGGTTGTGTGGGATAGATTAAGGCGTGTTGCAGCTAAAACGACCCAAATACCAATAGCGGGACTAAAAACAGCCACAGGAGCTGTTGTTGATTCATTTGAAGTGGCCAATACCTTTGGCAGTGCTTTCGCACAAGTGTCTAGCTCGGAAAACAACTCCCCTGAGTTCCTTCCAACTAAAACTCAGGTGGAATCTCAAGGCTTCTCGTTTCGTTCTAGAAACGTAGAAGATTACAATCGCCTTTTCACAATGGCAGAGCTGGAGCATTCCCTGAAATCTTCGCGATGTTCAGCACCAGGACCGGACGGTATTCATGTACAAATGTTACAACGGCTCTCTCCTGAAGGTAAGGCATTTCTGCTCGAGGTCTATAATCGTGTTTGGGTTGACAGTATACTCCCAGAAAATTGGCGGGAGGACACCGTTATTCCCATCTTGAAGGCTGGAAAGGACCGTCATCTTCCCCCCAGCTATCGTCCTATTTCCCTCACCAGTTGCGTTTGCAAGGTGATGGAACGCATGAACAATGGACGATTGGTATGGTGGTTAGAAAGTCGTAACCTACTGACTAATATCCAATGTGGTTTTCGACGACGCCGTTCAACTGTTGACCATCTTGTGTCAATATCGACACAGATAATGGACGGCTTTACAAAGAACTGTCAAACCGTTGGCATATTTTTCGATCTTGAGAAGGCTTATGATACGTGCTGGCGAGCAGGTATCCTACGTTCCCTGTATGCCTGGAACATACGTGGACGCCTACCACTTTTCATTCAGGAGATTATGAAGGACCGCTTTTTCCGAGTAAGGGTCGGCTCGGTTTTTTCTAATTCTTTTGTTCAGGAGGAGGGAGTACCTCAGGGTTCGGTGCTAAGTGTCACGCTCTTTGCTATAGCAATTAACTCCATCTGGAAATGTGTTCCACCTGGAGTTTCGTCATGCCTATTCGTAGACGACTTCGCTGTCTACTGTAATTCTCAGCGCACGGCGTTCTTACAACGGCGCCTGCAGCAATGTTTGGACAACCTTAGAGAATGGAGCGTGGAAAACGGCTTCCGTTTCTCAACTGAGAAGACAATCTGCGTTAATTTCTGGCGCCGTAGGAGACGATTACCACCTTTGCTCCGATTTGGTCCAGATGAACCTCCCTTCGCAGAAGAGACGCGCTTCCTGGGTTTGATCTTGGACAGGAAGCTTAGTTGGTCGTCGCATATTGCACAGCTAAGAGCGAGATGTGACCGTTCCCTAAATATTATGCGAGTACTGAATGGAAAATCGTGGGGAGCGGATCGAACAATTTTGTTGCGAATATATCGAGCATTGGGCCGATCCAAGCTAGACTATGGGTGTATTGTTTATTCGTCAGCACGACCATCTCTGCTGAGAAGATTAGACGTGGTCCATAATAGGGGCATCCGCATTGCAAAAGGAGCTTTTCCAACAAGCCCAGTGGTGAGCCTTTACGCCGAGTCCGCAGAACCTCCTCTGCAATATCGGCGTGAGATTCTCTTGGGAAATTACGGTTGTGCGCTTAGATGTATGCCTAAGCACCCAACGTTCGCTTCTTTTTTGACCACCACGCTAAGAGAACGATATAGAAATAGCTCCCTTAGTCTAAAGCCTGCGGGGTGTTTCTTAGAATTTTTGTCAGGCTACTCTGACCGTCGATATATTTACACCGATGGATCAAATAACACCAACGGTTTTGGATGTGCTTATGTTTATGGAACCGAACCATATACATTCGGTTTTCCAAATAGCACTTCCATTTTTACTGCAGAGCTTTATGCAGTTTATCAAGCCGTTTTGTATGTTCACCGTCGTAAATTAGGTGACTGCCTGATTTTGAGCGATTCTCTTAGTGCACTGCAGAGCCTTTATCAGTTGTACAACCCCCACCCTATTGTACAACGTATCCAGGATGCCCTCCATGTTTTACACGCTTCTGGTGTTGACGTGGTGTGTGCATGGATTCCTGGTCACGTAGGTTTGCCTGTGAATGAAATGGCAGATTTAGCAGCAAAGACGGAAACTACAGAACCTGGTATTACCATCTCACGTGCTACTTCGGAAGACTTCAGGCTTGAAGTGCGGAGAGCGGTGCTGTCGTCCTGGCACGACGAGTGGTCAGCTCTCCGCGGTAATAAGCTTAGAGAAGTGAAAGAACTTCCGATAAACTGGGTAACTTCCTCTCGCACATCTCGTCGCGAGGAGGTTAGTTTGGCTCGATTAAGAATAGGGCACTGCAATTTTTCGCACGGTTACCTATTTAAAAGGGACCCTGCGCCTCTATGTCCGCTGTGTGACAACGTTTTGTCGGTTCGCCACGTGCTGCTGGAGTGTTGCTCTCTAGCACACCTTTGGGATTCTCTGCAGCTGCCTGCCAGACTTGCAGAGGTCCTAGCGGACGACAAAACAGCGGTTGATAGAGTTTTTAATTTTTTAGCGGAGTGCAATATAAATTTGAGGATTTAAATTTTTTAATTATCTTGTTCTGATTTTGGACATATTTATCACCTTGTTTCATATCTGGCTATTGCCACTGATTTTTACCTTTGTAAACTTTTCTTGTTGCTAGTATTTTTATTTTTTGAGTGAAATTTATATCTGGCTATTGCCATGAGTCTGTTAAGGGCGCTGATGACCTAGAAGTTGAGCGCCCTTAAACCAAATCCAAATCCAAATCCCAAATTTATCTGTGCAGTATGTAAGGCTTTTCTGTCTGTGGGCACGGTTTGTTCCTGCATATATAAGTTTGGATGCAGCAAGGGGGTAGGAATAGGTGCTGGGGTGAGTAGGTTTTAGAAGATGGGCGAGGCATTACCGTTACCCAAGGGCGTCCTTAGGAAGCCAGTAACATTTTCTTCCACGGGGTGTCCTCTGGTCGTATTGACCTAGTACCCGTACCAGTTTGCTAGTGTGGGAACTCAGTTTCGTGTGCATGGTTCGGGATCGCTCCCTCACTAAGTCCATGATGTAGGGTAGTTCAGGGTGATTGTGAAGGATGTAAGAGGGGAATCTAAGCCATATATTGTTCTTAACGCCCTATTTAGCACTGTCTGCAGTTTGCGTATGGTGGAGGGTGCCGCCGAATCCCAGGCATCGCAGCCATACAAGATTAATGGCGCGATGATTTCCCGGTAAATACGTAGTTTTAGGTAAGTGGGCATGGTGGATCGAAGGATAGGGTAGAGCTGTCTGAGTGCAGCGTGGCCGATTCCGCCCTTTGCGCGGACGTGTGGAGCGTATGTTAGCCCACGGTCGAGGAGAACGCCTTAGAATTTGGCGGAGGTTATCCATGGAATATTTCTCCGCCTGAGCCGAAGTAACCGTTCCTGCTGCCAATGGCGAACCTTACCAAGGAGGAGTGCGGAACTTTTCCCCGGACTAATAGCCATTCTCCACTTCTCACTCCACAGCGGTCAACGGCATTGAGTTGTCATTGAAGGGGAGGGAGGCAATATCTCACATTCCTGTTTTGTGCCATGATGAGGGCATTGTCTTAGTGTAGACAATCTTCCTTCCACTTTCACTCTGAAAGTGTGGTCCTGAAGGAAGCTGCTAATCATTGTGAGATATGGGTGAGGGATGTTTGCCTGCTTTAGTTTGTACAGTAGGCCTTGGTGCCAGGTTGTGGCGAATGCCTTTTCCACGTCCAGCAGAACTGCTATGGTCTTGAGGTTCTCCTGGAACCCCAAGACAACCTTCTCGGCCACACGCAGTAGCTGCATGGTCGTGGAGTGACCCCAACGAAAACCAAACTGGTGATCTGGTAGGAGTTGCATTTCCTCACAGAGAGGCGTTACGCGGGTGAGAAGCAACCGCTCCAAAACTTTTGAGATGATTGGGAGAATGCTGATGGAGCGGTAGTTGTTAGGAAAGACTGGGTTCTTGCCGGGTTTCAGAACACTCACCTTTCTCACCTTTCGCCATGCTGATCTGCATGTACCCGTTGCGTTGCGCGCTTCACCATATTGAAACCATGTAAACGAAGCGACTGCTATTTCCTACCAGGGCTCGAAACAAGCAGTTTTACGAAATGGAACTCTTAATCTAGCCGGCTAAATGATAACTTTTACGAAAAGAAACGCTAATGAAACCGAGCATATGATTAACTCAGACTAATACAATCTATTTTCCCTCCAATGAAGAAGTTTGCTCACCAAAATGAGCCGTAATTATACATAACAACTCATATTGGGAACTGGAGACCGTCATACGTTTACAAAAGGTGCTCTGTTCTGCTACACTTCTTTTCGCGCCGTGTTCTTACACAAAATTTCGGGGCACTTAAAATTTGAAAAAAAAGAAACAATAACGCACGAAAGCAGAATGACACCAATAAAATTTTATTTTCTACTTATATGTATTAACAAAGGAAGCCCTAGTAATATGAAAGTGGAAAATAGGTAGCAGTAATTAATAAGCAAGTGGCTCATTAGCTGCTTTTATTTACCACAAGAATAAAAATGCACAAAATCTTGAACCAGATTTTGCATACAATGAATCATGTAGTCTTGTCATACATAGCAAAAGAAGTAAATAAAACACAAATGTAGAGCATGGTGCAGTAACATAAATCACAGCAGTAACTTTACAGGATGTATGGCAAAAGTTAGGATTAATTTATACTATATAGCTTGTATTACTGCACAAAATACATTAAGAATTATGCACAAATTGCTGAGATTCTGAAATATAACTTATCTTATAGTAGGTTATAAATATATAACGCTGTTCGCCTACCGTTGTTCATCTTTTGGTAAGCTGAAAAAGCTTATGTCCCTGTTTGCAAGTCAATTATTTCTGCAGTTTGGTGCCGAATACCATCGTCCGCCTTTTCTCTTACTGCTGCTCATTATAACCACAGCGAAGCTTAAAATAAATTAACACATATTTATACCTTTTGCAGCAGGCATATAAAACAATTCTTCAGCTATAGATGTGGCCAGCAGCTAATATACTCGAGGTAAAATAAACATAATGCATCCATTCGCTTTGGCTTCAGCAACACAGCTGTTTGCTCAGTTTACTCGATTTCAGCATGGCAGACTTCGTGCATGCGCACTAAATTTTGGCGCACGGATTTCTGCCGAGTTTCCTTTCTGTATACTCTCTATTCTGTGGTCATATCCAGGGGATTTATTTGGGTTTACACTTTGGATTTCGGAGATCACCGCTTTCGGGGTGATTATTGGAACATGGATCTCCTCTTGTAGCTGCCATGGTTCTCCATAGAGTTTGCTTCCACAAGTTCCGTTAAGTCTTCGTCTTATGAGTCCTACCGGCGATTGAACTGTACCTCAAGATGATCCGCGAACACAGTGGCTTTCTCGTCTGGCTCGACCGCGAGCTGCCCACGAGTGCCAGACAAGGGATGCTGGTATTGGGTCTTGTCCTCCTTCAAGGCCCTTATAATCCACCATGGTTTCTTTTCCTGAAGGTTTACATTCTGAAGAGTGTACCTTGCCAGGGTTTTGAACCTCTGGTATACTGCTCCTATCCTGGGATGGCGGAAGCGCTGCCATAGCTTCCAAAAGCTGCCTAGGCTTTTAGTAACGGCCGGAGTTCTATAGGTATGGTTCTCGGGTCAGGGGTGTTAGTGGAAATGCCGTGAGTGTGTGCGCGTACCGCATTTAGGATCTGGTGGGAAAAATCCGCCGTTGCCGCTTCCAACGCTTCGAGATCATCAATGCGTGGTCGAGGGTCGATGGGTAGGTTGAGTTCTAGGACTGCTGCATCCCAGTTGTCTCAAATGTTCAGTCTGAGTATAACAGAGCTGGCATGGCTACTGTGGAATACAGCACGACGGGGTCGTCGTCGGAATCCAGGTCATTAACTGCCGAGAGGTCAAAGTGCAATGGTATGTTTTTGGTGATGATGATATCCAAGACGTCAGGCCTACCACGGGCCGGATAGGACTTTGAACCTCTTGGCCCGTGCGCGACGAGGTTTGGGTCTCCGCTGATGAGGCGATAGAGCCCGCGTCCCCTCTGGTTGCTAGTGCGACTGTACCAGAGCCCATGCTTCGCGTTAAGATCTCCTCCGATGCAAACCACTGGAGTAGATTAAGGAGAGTGGTATAATCTGCTTCGTAGAAGCGATGATCAGGTAGATGGTAAGCCGCAATCAACGTGTCCATACCGCCAACGGCAAGCCTGACGGCAGTAGCTTCCACGTGCTGAAGGGCAGGAAGAGGAAAAGGTGTGTGGGTGATGCTGTGTTTGATGAAGATGGCTGTACCGCCACCCTGTCGGCCAACCCGATCTGACCGATGTGCCACGTAACTTGGCAGCCAGGAATTTATACCAGCATGAAGGTGTGTTTCGGTTACCACGAGGTTGTCGATCCCATAGGACTGTATAAACTCGAGAATTCCAGGGCGTTGTTCCCTTACGCCACTAGCATTCCAGAACGCAGCACGTAATAGTCTACACACAATTCGGTAGGCCATTACGGGGAGGATTCTGGGAACAGCTGCTCTAAGGTTTGAAGCAGGACTTGATGTTTTACTAGGACGTCAACGTTGTCGTTCGTGAGTTGCTACACACACCTCCGCAATACGGGAAGTATCCGCCTTATCATGTCCCCGAACCAGTTGGATAGGGTCCTAAATTCCTCGAGGTCTGCCGAGGATATAGTACCTCCGAGTGGGGCAAATGGGGCCTTCGGCATATTGCGTGCCGGTTGGGCATTTTGGATTTGTGTTGGGGCCGGTGTGGGCACCTCGCTCTACACTGGACAACCTCTCGCTCTACTGGAGCCAGCCCTTTTGACCCTTTCTTCGCGAGAGGGGAGTGACAATTCTGCTCTACTCCTGGTACACGTTGCACAGCTTCTGCCTGTGCTGTCCCAGTTTGTGCATTTTCAGCCATCTGCACTATATTCTCAGCCTCGCTAAGGACGGCGGCGAAGCTCACCCCTGTGCGGACTGTTGCCACATTTGCAGGACCGTGGCGGCGGCTGTCTATTATTTTCTGCCGCACTTCACACCCCTTGTAAACAATTACATGGGGCTTGTGGCAGTTGGTGCACTCTATGTGCTCTGTATTGTTGTCGCAGTCTGCAACAAGGTGTTCTCGCGCACAGCGCAGGCATGTGAGCTTTCGCTCACAGGCCTGGCTGGAATGGTGGAAACCCATGCACCTGCGACATTGGGCTGGACCACTTTGCCCATAGACTCGCTCCATCTTGACCACAGTGTGGAACAAGGTGCATGTAACGTCTATGGACTGGACTGCCTGCCCTGTTACTTTGTCCACCACAACCAGGTATAGTGGCATTGGCACCTTTTTGGACCTCTGCTCGGTCCAAATGGTCTTTCTCAGCCGCGCTGCAGCTGAGACTAAAATGCTATGTTCTTCCTGCAGGGCCTCTTTTATTTCCTCTGGCGTACACTCAGAGGTTACACCCCGTATGTTGCGCCTTTCTACGTTAGGAGGTTGGAGAGAGTACGAGAAGAAATGTATCTTCGCTCCCTGAATATTTGTTTCGCCGTCTCAAAGTCCTCTGGGGTGTAGGTTCGAATATGAACCTTTTTTGGTTTCCTCTGTACCTCGAAGCCCTTGGCCAACTTGGCCGCTAGGAGCTTCATGATGGCGATGTGGTTCACAAAGAAGTCCGCTATTATCGGCGGAATCTTTGTGCCCCTCTTGGTTAGGGGTGTTTGGTCAGTCCCTTGTGGAAGCTGTAGTGAGCTCTGCGACGTTTTTTTGCTTTCTTCTCCGCTGTACGACAGTGAAGCCGTCGTTTTGAGCGGTGTCGTCCTCCTCAGATTCTGTCTCAGACAGCGGGAGGTGGGAATTGGTGGTTTCAGAGGGTATGGGTAGCACTCATGAGGGTCAACGGCCTTCCTCCTAAAGCCCTTGTGCCTCTTGGCAGCGGGTTCTGCCACTTCAGGTGGTGTATGTTGGGAAATTTGCCCGTCTTGGTCGGATGTCTTCGCGGTTGCCATCCGGCTGTCCGCAGAGGACCGAATCCCCTCCTTGGAGGAGACGCCTGTAGGAGCCATATCGTCTCCGGGCACTGGACTAGAAGTCCTGACCCTTGGCTGCAGCCTTGCGGACCCTCTATCACGTGGTCTGTCCGTCAGTGTAAAGTCTTGTGAAAATAGATGATAGATGATAGTGAGGATTACCTGCTCTCGGTGCTATTTGTTCTCACACCTGCTCCGAAAAGGAACGGCTCTCACCCCTTCCGGGAAAGCGTTGGGTGTACCCTAAAGCTTTCTTACCAAGCCTCTTATAGCGTACACGTGGTTTCTGTGCTCTTGCCTGGCTCAGATGGTCCAGTCGCTCTACCACAGTCGTTGCGGAAGTCCTCCTGCTGCTCTCTGGCGAGATGTACTGGAAAATGCTTTTCCACCACTCACGAACACGTGTGCATCCAACACAAGTAACTCGTCGAATGATATCCAGAGGCTCCAGAGGCAGTTCGAGTCGAGCGGGTGAAATTTTATTTGCCCCGTTCGGGTGTCATGTCCGCAGTACCTAGCCGTTATACGGCTTAACCTGCGCGATGGTTTTGATGGTGTTACTACAGGGATGTATGTTACACTGGGAAATGATTGATGGAAACAAGGGGTTTTTATTGGGGCAGGAGGGGTGGTTGGAGGGGATTGGTCCGCGAGCGGGCTCTGCGCGGTCTCTGATTGGTCGTTTCCGGCCGGTCAGGTGGCGCGCTAATCCCCTCTAGGGTTTCATTCGTCGAATGGTACTCGCCTCGTCCACGTCTACCTTGCACCACTGGTGGAAAACCGTGTTGCAGTTGCAGCCAACCATCAGGAGGAGCAGCATCAGCGAGAAGCCAACCGAAGCGCAGCAGAAGTAGCAGCAAATCAGCGACGAGTAACCGACGAGTGAACTTCACCACCCTCGACCGACTACACAAGACGGCAATAACATCGTTTATCATTCAGCCTTGCGAAGATCTACAAGAACTTCTAGATCTTCACCGGCCCTGCCATCTCTCTATCCACACAGCCCACCAAACTTATTTTCCTACACCACCCCTCCTGTAGCCAGGTTTTACACTCTTTGGGTCAGTAGACCTTGCCGAAAGAACAGTATAGTTCTGTGGTTCGCAGGAACCACACTACAGGCAGCTTTTAAAGCTAAGAGTAATAAAACGGTGCTTCTTAGCAGCTACTCCATCTTACCAAGAACTTACCTGTCGCCATGCCCAAAATTCAAGGGCCGACGACATTCCCTAAAAAACCCCCTCCCGACCCTAACGCTAATACCGCCACCACGTCCGGACAGATACATAGACACACAACTTACGCTACCCCATCCCACAACATAAGCAGCTCAAGTGACTCCAACTTAAACACAAGCACTGAGTCAAATGCCAGCGTCTCACGCACTATCACCAGTAAACAACCACCTGGTCCAAATGCAATAGTAGTGCCACATGGACATTTCACGCTCTACATCCTGACGTGTGAACCAGAGAAACAAAATGCCTGGCTTATCAAATCATTGATGGAAAAACACCAACAGCCTGCCGAGTCCCTATTCCGAGTACAAAGACTATACAGTCCTAGAAACACGCTTGCCCTGATTTTCAAGCACCAGCAGGCAGCCACCACCTTCTCACAAGGAATCCCTGCCCACCATTTTGGCAAACTAGCACGGTACACGACCAACATAGACACCACGCAAGATACAGAAAGAACACAAGAAAAGCCCAGGAAAACAATGACCGCTGTGATAAAGGGAATCCCGTGTGATATACCGGATGAAGTTATCCTTGCTAGTATTCAAGAAGACTACCCGGACATAAGCCGGGTATCCCGCATAATAAGCCGCGACAAGCCCACACCATTAGTGCGAGTTTTTAGCACAGACGTCGCCACCATCACCACAATTATTCATATTCATCAAGGGGCAATAATTGAGAAGCAAATATTTCGCGCAGAAGCATCGCGCCACTCTGAACGACACATTCCGTGTCGGCAGTGCCAACAGTATGGTCATCAGAAAGAGAACTGCACTAAAACACCTACATGCTTCCACTGTGGTCAAAAATCACAGACACAAAAGTGCAAACATATAAAGCACGCAGCACCATACTGCGCCACCTGCGAAAGACTTGGGCATTTTACCGGGCAAGTTAAGTGCCCCAAATATCCTAGGACTGCACCAACCAAAACAACCAAAATCTCAGAAACTCATATTTTTCCGCACAATCTCCCAACTCCCCCACAACCAAAACAAAGCACAAACTGGACTGAACTAAATTTCCCCACCATACCAGCAACTAAAAAGGAACTGACCGGCAAAGAAACAGTTGGAACAATGAAACAAGTGATAGAGCACTCAAAAGAACAAATACAAAATCTGCAGAGTCAAATAACCAAAATCCAAGAAAATATAACAACTTATATCAACGAAGTAACACAAACAATAATTGCACAAATAATATCCACCATCATCCCACCGTTATATGACTCCACCCCACCAAACCAACGAGCGAGGCTGTTACATAACATCAAAATAACAGCACAGAAAACCTTAAAAAAATCCATTGATACAGCAAAACTTGGAAATCAACTTGCCATATTTATCCAGGACATCAAGAAATAGAACAAGCAAACACCATGCAAAAAATAAACGACAACCAGAAATGGCAACAATAAGAACAAACAACCAAGTTAAAAATAACATCAAATTACTGCATATCAACATCAATGGATTAACTGGAAAAAGACAACAACTACAAGATCTCCTATCACACCACTGTGCAGACATAATTACCGTTAATGAGACGAAACTTAATAAAAGAAGAAATTTCACCTTCCAACCTCTCACGGTTTTCAGGAAAGATAGGCAACATGGTTATGGTGGCGGAGTCATGGTACTTGTAAAAAATGAATTAAATCCAATACAAATAGCCATACCCCAAGCCTTTCAACAACACGAGATCCTACTAATCCAGATTACAATAAATAGAATGAAACTACACATCGCTACAATATACGTTCCCCCAGATGGACATCTTCCCACCGCCTTACTCAACTACCTTCATGACAATTACAGAAACCTAATAATAGCAGCCGACCTCAACGCAAATCACAAAGAACTACTCGACGAACACACAAACAGGCTTGGAAAAGAACTGCTGAAGATTCTGAAACATTCTGAACTCAAACTAATCCTCACACCAGGCCCCACAAGAATAGGACAAGGCTCACAGAAAAACAGTTCACCAGACAAAATATTAGTACCCAAACATACATATCCTCTAGTGCAAGACATTACAACAGATGCACCACCAGATACTGACCATATGCCGGTCATAGTCACTCTAAAAACCGGTCAGTGGAAAACACAAGTCTCCAAAACAATAACCGTAAAAGACTATGACAACGCAGATTGGAATCTCTACAAAGAGACAGCACTAGAACTGACAAGAAATTTAGTACAAGCCGCACCAACGACAACACATGAGATGGATCAACAAGCACAAGCACTTACAAACATCATCATGCAAGCACACACAGCAGCAATTCCCATCAAGACCGTTCAAATAAATCCATACAGCAGACCACTCCCTAAGGAAGTCATACAGCTCATAAAAAAGAAGAGAAAGGCACATAGAAACTACATGAAAACACACAACCCAGCGGACAAAAGAATCCTAAACAAAATGCAAGAAGAAGTCAAACAAGCCATACAAGAACACAACCGCCGACACTGGAACAGAAAGCTTCAAGACCTAACACATTCACATCAGCACAACCCAGCAAAGTTCTGGAAATTAATCAAAAGTACCAGGAAAAAACTGCCCCCAACTACCCCATTAAAATAAATGGAAAAACTGTCACAGATACACACGAAAAACTTGAAATCTTCCGCGCATACTACAACGAAGTATTCCAAACACCACACAGTCCAGACTTCAATCAAAGATATTTCAATAGAATTAACTTTCATATCCAGCTACAACACCAACTTTACACCCCACAACTTGATATACAAGAGCTAAATCCTAATGATGAAGCAGAAACACCCTTAACTAGTGAAGACATATTGGCAACAGTCAAAAACACAAAAAATACAGCCCCCGGACCGGACTGCATCACATACCAGATGATTAAAAATCTGCCAACAGAAACCTTGCATGTACTAGCAAATATATACAACAACATGCTCCGGTTCGGCTACCATCCTACAAATTGGAAAACAGCGCATATCCTACTGTTCCAGAAACCCGGAAAAGACAGCACCGATCATCGAAATTATAGGCCAATATCGCTTACATCAACCCTCTCCAAAATATTTGAGAGGATAATGGTTAAACGGCTAACAAAAATATGTAATGAAAAACATCTCATTCTAAGAACACAAGCCGGATATCGCAGCGAAATTACCATCCAAGACCAACTTGTTCGAGTGCTGTCAGAATTTAAAAACAGCTACAATATAGGATTTGCAACAGTTGCAGCGTTTCTGGATGTCAAATCAGCCTTTGACAAATGCTGGATCAACGGTCTCTTATACAAACTTACAGATTACAAAATACATCCAAGAATAACAAGATGGATTGCCAGCTTTTTGTCAGACAGAACAGCAAACATAAAGATCGAAAACAACCTATCCAGATCCATTACGCTGCAAGCAGGAACACCTCAAGGGAGCGCCATATCAGGTCTCCTGTATATCATATACACAGCGGACACACCACAACCAATTCACCCCAACATCCAACTTGCTCAGTACGCTGATGACACCGCGTACTGGTGCACAAGCCCCCGTACACTCCAGGCCAAACATCAACTAGAACTACAGCTTAAAAAATACCTTGACTGGACCAAAAAATGGCGCATATCGATTAATACAGAGAAGACACAAGCCATACTCATCAGAAAGAAGAGAAAATTCCTGCATAACAACCTCACACTCAACTTCAATAAATCCATAATCCCATGTGCAAAATCAATAAAATATCTCGGCATAGAAATCAACACAAAAGTTACAGTAGGACCACATTACAAAACCCTCCTCAATAAAACAAGAGCAATACATTCCACGCTCACGTTCCTCGCCAGGCTCAACAAAACAGGACTTAGTACACATATACTGACGCGATTATACAAAGCGCTAATCCGTTCCTGTCTAACATATGGAGCAGTGGCCCTGATGCCACTTATATCAAAAACAACCATGGCAAGGATTCAAGCGTTCGAGCGTAGATGCCTACGAACTGCCAACAAACTCTTCCCCAACTATAAAAACACATTAATCCATGAGTATGCAAGGACAATGCCAATCGACAAGCATATTGCAAATCTGATGCTGAAATATATACACAATGCTCATACCAGACTCTACACACGAATATTAATAAGAACAGCACAAACCATGAGAAAACTCCCTCCTGAACAACAAGAAGAAAATCCACCTCTACTAACCCTAATCGAAATTTATGACAAACACCAAGAGCAACAGAAAGAACAAGTAGAGCAATACCTCCAAGCATTAGTAAACATCTAATAGTCATCACCCCCCGAATCAAGAGAACAAAACCACAAATAATTTAAAAATGCAAGGCTGAGCTAACAAATAATAAAAAATATGCACCAAACAAAAGGTCTGAGGGCAGAAGCAGAGACGGCGACATGTTGTGGGACCCGGGGTTTAACAAACACACTTAACATTGTAAATGTGTAAATATGCAAAATACAAACACAAAAAAAAACTAAAAAAATATATATAAAAAAAATAAAATACAAAAAAAAAATACAAAACATAAAACAAAAACAAAAAAACACAAAAAATATATATATAAATAAACAAAAATATCAAGATGCATATTTACACATCATAATAACAACAATAATCTGCCATGCGTACACGCTGAAGGATCTCTCACGTAACAAGACAAAAATAAAAATACTGGGCTGAAGAGGGTAAAACCCTAAACTGCCTGGGTTTTGGTTCTACCAAACCCAAAATCCAATTTTATTATTATTATTATTATTATTATTATTATTATTATTATTATTATTATTATTATTATTATTATTATTATTATTATTATTATTATTATTATTATTATTATTATTATTATTATTATTATTATTATTATTATTATTATTATTATTATTATTATTATTATTATTATTATTATTATTATTATTATTATTATTATTATTATTATTATTATTATTATTATTATTATTATTATTATTATTATTATTATTATTATTATTATTATTATTATTATTATTATTATTATTATTATTATTATTATTATTATTATTATTATTATTATTATTATTATTATTATTATTATTATTATTATTATTATTATTATTATTATTATTATTATTATTATTATTATTATTATTATTATTATTATTATTATTATTATTATTATTATTATTATTATTATTATTATTATTATTATTATTATTATTATTATTATTATTATTATTATTATTATTATTATTATTATTATTATTATTATTATTATTATTATTATTATTATTATTATTATTATTATTATTATTATTATTATTATTATTATTATTATTATTATTATTATTATTATTATTATTATTATTATTATTATTATTATTATTATTATTATTATTATTATTATTATTATTATTATTATTATTATTATTATTATTATTATTATTATTATTATTATTATTATTATTATTATTATTATTATTATTATTATTATTATTATTATTATTATTATTATTATTATTATTATTATTATTATTATTATTATTATTATTATTATGAAAACCGTGACGGCACAGCAGGACCTCTCGTCAGGGAGCGGAAACGACGCAGGAGGAGCTACTACTACGCACCGCGCCTACTACATACAGTGTAATAGCCAGGCCGGGCGCCGCTAGTTCGTCGAGGAGTGTCCTATGAGAGATCTGGCAAGCGGATTTTAGGGCACTCCAAGTGTAAGGAGAAGAAGACGCCACCGAGGCAGCTTTCCCGGAGCTGCCCCAACCCGGGACAGGCAGTGGGCATTGGCCCCCTACTCGCCAGTCTCATGGAAGAGGCTCGTAGAGCCCTTCCATCTACCAGCCAGGCCGGAGGAGACTTGACTAACTGTAACAGACTGACGCTACCGCAGCCCCACAAGGTTGTAACCAAGGGTCCGGACTCAAGTCTGGACCCGGGGTTCGATGGAATCCCAATAGGCGCGCCGAAAGGCGTCTGGCCCTCTGTGGGGAGCCGAATGGCACCTGCACCGACCAGGACTGACCCCAGTACCAGGAAAACAGGTAAGACGTGACATGGTTTTTGTCTCCCTCGACACCCTCAACCTCGAACCCCTCACCCGGTCCCCGAGTGAGTATCGCCAAGGCGAAAGCCAAGGCACTCACTAGGGCCAAGACTAGGCCGAAGGTAAAAAAGGCCGTAGGCCTTGTAAATCAAATCGAATGATATCACAGTGTCGATTCATGTTTTACCGTTTTAACTGCATTCGCTAGGCGCAGCCACTTACCTACGGAGTTTGTTGGCACAGAGTTCGAGTCTTTCAAGAGATTGGGTGTTAATACTTGTTCAAATGTTCAAACGTTAAAAGAAAGGACTAAGGGTATGTATTACAATTATAAAAGAATATCCTTAATTTATTTTTCTTTATAGCGTTTCCTTTTATAAATGGATGCAGTATTTTCAGAATTCGTGCATTAACAGCTTAGAATTCTACATTGAGATATATGAATACCATCGAACTAATGCCAAGATCACGGTGAACTTTACGCAATGTGACAATGCGACGGGATGTAACGGGAAAGTCTAACACATATTAAATGGGGCAATTTGTAGTCGTAATTTAACGTGACTTAACGTAAGAGTTTGGCAATGTGTTACGTCCAGTCATGCTGAGTAAAGTTCATCGTAATCTCGGCGTAGGGCATTTAGAAAGCACTATACACACGTTTATTAACTCATTATTCAATTACATTTGGCACATGTTATCATTTTCAATCTAAATTGTGAAACTGGCAGTCATTAAAAAAAAAAAGAATTGAACGTTTCACCAAGAAAATTCTTTTACACAATATATTTTGCTATATTACCTAAGTTTTGTGGTTCTTATAAGTAAACATGTTTATTATTTAATAGTAAAGAATGGAAGTGAACAGTTTAAAAAAAGAGAGATATTTCCATATGGGTAAACTAATGTAAGTTTACAAGTTTGTTCTAGAGTGAATGCCATACCTATATTTTCTGTTGATCACGTCAATATTCATATCGCCTTGCAGAGAACTACAACACTTTTTCAATGATTTGTATTTAAGTTGAGAAATAAGACTATTACATTCGAATGGGTGTTCACATGTTTCCATGCAGCACTGTGACTCTACAGTTGTCGTGTATGCTACTAGTTTTAACACATTTTTATGGGCCAATTTACGCAATAAGATCTTCAAATGACGGATTTTAGAACAAGAACACTTTTGAAAATGTGGTTGAGGTTCGCTTTTTCAGTAAATGTCCCATGTGCAGCAAATCAGATACAATGTGGCAAATCGTGTCATTAAAGTAAAACTTGGGCATCTATAGCATTTGCACATTGGGCCTGGAAGATGATTACTACATGAGAGGCAGAACATCAACAATGGCATACTTAACATTCTTAGGTAGAGATTGTTTGGTCACTAGCAGCTCAAACAGCTCCTTGTTGCGTTGGGAAGCTAGCGTTCCGTCTGAGAGTGTTAGTGGTTTACCATCCATGTTGAAGGCATGCTGAATGGTCATTACTATATCAAGCACATCAGCATTATTTTCTATGTTATAATCTAATGGATTAAACTCCGTCAGCAGGAACTTGATGATGACTTCTATACTGTTGATCTTCACATCGTCAACCTCATTATTTTCATGAAGAAACGTGATTGCCCTAACAAAAGAGTATAAGGGGCAAGGAGAGATAAATCCTCTTGTATCTACAGCCCATTGACGCAGGTGGAAGTGTTTGGCGAATTTAGCAGCTATCTCTCGAATCTTGGATGGCACGTTCTTCGCATCGGCGATGTATCGGAAGAAACGTTTGGCGAACTCTTGCCTGTTCTCGGTTTCGCTGAAGTGGAAATCTTTGGCATGATCTTCCAGTCTGAAATCTTCTGCGAAGAAGTCGAGGAATTTGTTCTTAGAGAACTCTCTCTCATCCAGAGACATCAACGCAGGCGCGACGAAGTAAGCATCGTAGTTCACGGAACTAGTGTACATGGTGAAAAGCAAAACATCCGACATTAATGCAGCGATTCTGTCAACATATGGAGGTACTTTTACCTGAAAAAAAAAAAACAAACAAATTTTAGCATCCAGTAGATGAACTTCAAAGGTACTATGTCATAGCTTCAAAACAAACATCGTTATTCCTGTTTAATTATTGCCCTAATAGCAGCGTGATTATATTTATCGGTTTGAACGTCTCGGGGCAAATGTTGAGCGGGGTTTACGGTGCATGCTCTCATTTCACTCTCAAAGTGGACTGGGCAGAGAAACAAACAGATAAGAGTACGGCAGCTTCAAATAACACAGATTGTGGGATTTGCAGGATGGTCTCACAGACTTCGCTTTGTCGATGTGTCTTGTGAGAATTCTCCAGAATTCATGGAACTGCTTGTCTCGGTTTGCTGCGCTACTTGACGAGAAGTGAATAATTGAAATAAACTGATTTTATTCCCAATAATGAATACCCGTGAAGTAGTATCAACTTATTTCCTATTTTGTAACTTTTAAATGGACTGATTAAGGCTTGTAATACTCATCTCCCGCTATTTACGCAGGTTGATGGGTCTAAACCATGTCGCTAAGTGTTCTCCCATCTATACACAAATTCCAATCTCCATTTGCAAGTTCGTTCATTGATGACTTCCGAGTAAGTGGTAAAATCTAACGCGGAACATCTTATCTATACGCGCTTACGGTGACGCTATCTTTTGCATGGTAGCATGTAGCGTGGTATTAGAAAAAATTGTTCACTTTTATTAGTCACACTTCTCACTGACTTGCGAGGGAAAACTATCTGTTACTGTCTCCCTCAGAATATTCCCGTCTCATGCTATTTTTGTGTTTGTTTGACTTGGCTAACTCAACAGTGGAGACTTTTTCTTGGATATCATTCCTATTGCTATCTCTCATTTTATCCGCGTCGATTCTAGTTTGCCTGCTCTTAACCCTAGCATTAACAAGGGGAGGGGGGTACTTTATGCCCTTCTTGTGTAATTTTTAGTTTCTTTGCTGGTAAGTAGGGAAAGTATTGTATTCCACCCAAAAACTCGATGTCGAGATTTCCCCGGAAGCATGTTTTGAGACCCCGTGAATAAAAAAAAGCATTTTTAGAAAAAGGTCCGTGTGAGTGTCTGTATGTCTGTGTGTGTCTGTCAGTCTGTGAACAGCATAACTTAAAAACGAAAAGTTGGTAAAAAGGCAAAGTTGGTATTTAACTTTAATGTCTTTCAAGGATGCAACGCCAAGATTTTTATGGAAATTTCTCCACCCTAAACTAACCTTTATATGAAAAAGTTTTCGAAAACTTTGATTTTATTGAAAATGGCTCTAACGATTTTGATTAAAATGACGTATGTTTAAGATATTTGTATGGCAAATGGAGTGTATATTGTGACTTTTAGTGGGTGTAAAAAGTAAAGAAGACAGATGTAGTCGGGATAAAGATACACTTTTATTTCCGTAAACAGTAACTTTTTACACTCGTTGCAACAGCAAGAAAGTCTTTTCCGATTCACTCACAGCACGGCTCCAAATTCGTCACAAAACTGTCCCTTCTCCGTCGGCACGACTCCTCAACGCTTCGCATACATCTCTTCTTTCCGTCGGCATGACTACTCAACGCTTCACATACGTCTGTCCTTTCCGTCGGCACGACTACTCAACGCTTCACATACGTCTGTCCACTGTCTGTCGCACTTTACCGCTATTTATATCTCCCAGGCACTATTCTGTTCAGTTCTGTTCAGTTATTGCGGTGAAATACAAAGCAGAAGATTCCAGAAGCCTCTATCCTTTTCTCTCTTTCGGCAAGCGCCCCAACAATGCGGCCATTCTCTGTCTCGTTCCTTCGGCTCCTTTGCGGTAGTGCCGAGAATAATGCGATGGGTGACACTGCTCCCTCCTCAGAACTGGTCGTCCCGACCAGCACTATCACTGCGGCATCTCCCTTGCGCACCGGTGGACTAACCCATCGAACCTCTTCTCCAGGAGGCACGATCCTAGGTATCGCTGTTGGATAGTGTCCCTTGGTCCGGGTAGGACGATGTATGCCATCCTGCTTCGAAATTCTGCAACAGTACCGCCGGTCTTGACGGTCCCTCGTCAAGTTGCGCTTCTTCCTGGTGTGTTGACGGGCCATCCTGCGCACTTGGAAACGGCTCACTGAGTACCATGTCCGCCGACCTCTCTGGCGCACCTTCGCAGCCACCTTGCTTCCGATGGGTCCGGCAACAACCCCCGCCACATCCGCGCGAGTCACGTCCACCGCTGCACTCGTGTTCACTCGTGCTCGGCACCGCCTCTCCTGTGTCCTGCCGTCCACGATGATGTCCGCCATTCTTCCGTTCATGGCACTATGCGTCAGGTGATTGGATGGCTCCGACGGTCCCCCTATGTCCCACGCCAAGTCGGTTCTCGCGTGTTGCTCGTTTGCTTGTGCGCTTCCCTGCTGATTGTCCTCCACGTCATATCGTGTTTGGTTACGTACCCGACACACTCCTCCAGAGGATCCTCGACGACGTCCCTGAACTGCCCCTTTGTCTTCCCCGAGACGTACACTTTCGTTATCTGAAACGGGCGCAACTGTCGCCTCGGCCACTAGGTGCTCCCTCCCGGGGTCCGCGCTATTCCGTCTGCCCCTGGCATCCAGTACTTTGACGCTCTCGTCAACTCCTACTACCAGGGCGCCAAGACGTTCCCCGTCGTCCTCCACGACGTCCACATGCTGGCAGGGTCTTCCACCTTTTCACCGAGTTCTTCCACGTCTTCCGTCACGCCAGTCAGTTCGCCATCAATTTTCGCCGATAGCTCCGTCTTCATCTCTTTCAGCTCGGCAACGAGGTTGTCGTTTGACGTTTCCATTTTGGTAGCGAGATTGTCGTTTGCCGTCTTCATTTTGGCAGCGAGGTTGTCGTTTGCCGTCTTCATCTTGGACATTTCTGTCTTCATTTCGGCGAATAATTCTTTCATCATTGCCATCATCCTGGTATCCGAATCTCCCTCCATCTTGGTTCTAACGTTGCAACTTCTAACGACGATGTAACGAAACTAGAAGCAATTCGACGGATCCCACTTCTGACACCAATGTGACATTTTGGTGGGTGTAAAAAGTAAAGAAGACAGATGTAGTCGGGATAAAGATACACTTTTATTTCCGTAAACAGTAACTTTTTACACTCGTTGCAACAGCAAGAAAGTCTTTTCCGATTCACTCACAGCACGGCTCCAAATTCGTCACAAAACTGTCCCTTCTCCGTCGGCACGACTTCTCAACGCTTCGCATACGTCTCTTCTTTCCGTCGGCACGACTACTCAACGCTTCACATACGTCTGTCCTTTCCGTCGGCACGACTACTAAAACGCTTCACATACGTCTGTCCACTGTTTGTCGCACTTTACCGCTATTTATATCTCCCAGGCACTATTCTGGAAAGTTCAGTTATTGCGGTGAAATACAAAGCAGAAGATTCCAGAAGCCTCTATCCTTTTCTCTCTTTCGGCAAGCGCCCCAACAATGCGGCCATTCTCTGTCTCTTTCCTTCGGCTCCTTTGCGGTAGTGCCGACAATAATGCGATGGGTGACAATATTTTGAATTTTCTGGCTGTATCCTATGTAGTCCTGTTTACTCTGGATGGCTTTTGAATAACTCTTAAAATCTTGCTGTACAAAATCTTGCTGTACAAAAAATGTAGATCTTGCTAAAACACACAATTTATGTGGAAATAAATATTTTTGTAGAGTGAACCATTTCGGAGATATTGCTTGATATTTGTGTCAGTTTCGGAAAACTTAAAATTTTCGTGAAGTGCACCTGGCAACTACATGGAAATAAGCAATAGGTTAATTTATACAAACGTTTATCTCAACTAACACGAAGAAGATGCAGGAATAAGAGTTTGTAAGAATGGTTAGTACAAGAGTAGAGAAAGTTATGTGAGTGTAACACATCAGATTTTTTAAATTCTGCCTTTGAATTTTTTTATTAAAAGCGCGGAATTAATAGTTATTGTCATTGTTTCTACCACTGAATTGCGTAATCATTTCAAAGTTTTCATTGCTGGTCTTTCTGAGAAACATTGAAATGTCAAGATAGTCATAAAGTACTGCTCTGTCGGTATTATGTGATTCATGTAAAAAGGAATAGTTAAACAATGTTAAATATTACCTTTATAAGTATGACAAAATATACCTAAGTTAAAAATAAATTTCATTTAAAAGTCGCTCAGATATTTTGTTACCGGTGGTGGTCATAAAGTTGGTAGTTGAAGTTCTGGAATAAGGCTCGGCATTGCTTGGGTTAATGAGTTACTGTTAGAGGACTTTTACCCGGGTGCAAGTTATTTGCAATATTTCGTCATCTTTATACTATTATTACAATTATTTTTATTCTATTTATTCTATTTATCTATTATTATCATCACTATTACTATCACTATTATTATTATTATTATTATTATTATTATTATTATTATTATTATTATTATTATTATTATTATTATTATTATTATTATTATTATTATTATTATTATTATTATTATTACTAGTACTAGTACTAGTACTAGTACTAGTACTAGTACTAGTACTAGTACTATTACTATTACTATTACTATTATTATCATTATTATCATTATTATCATTATTATCATTATCATTATTATGATTATTATTATTATTATTATTATTATTATTATTATTATTATTATTATTATTATTATTATTATTATTATTATTATTATTATTATTATTATTATTATTATTATTATTATTATTATTAATCATCGTCTTCGCCATCGTCATTGTCATTGTCATTAGTATTATTATTGAGATTCTAAGCTTTCACGGCCGGTATCAATACTAGAAACAATACAGTTGATGCTGTTGGTGTACTCGTATGATAGGTCCATTTTATCAGAGACGTTCACTGAATTGTGTTGCTATCTATACTCTAATCAAAGGTTTGTAAAATTGGCCGGAAACTCGGAATTAGCTTTTAGTTAACGAGTTGCATGCTTTTAAAGTGTACTTTATCGAGGAGTGTGTCCTGTCCCTTAAACTGCTGCTCCTCTAAATTGTGCGTATTCATCACTCTAAGAACGTCAAGCAATACGTTTTAGTAACCGCAAAACTTGACCGTTTTATGGGTGGCCTACCTTCCAAAAAATTAAGGGGCTGCCTCACCCGGTATAATTAATTTGCAGGAGTTATTCCATCAAATACGATCATATTTGGATGATATAATTATTGCCCCTTACTAAAGAACAAACCAAAATATTCACTTTTGTATAAGCCTTTGGGCCCAACTCACTCACTCACGCACTCACTCACGCATTCACTCACGTACTCACTCACTCATGCACTTACTCACTTTATAAATCTCTTAAAATACAATTTTGTGCAAATTTTAACTTCATATTTCACTCAATAATGACACGTTTCAAAGTGCAGCAAATTACTTGGCTGCAATAAGAAAAGTATGGATTTCATATTAATCTCAAACCAGATATAATCACCTAATTATTATATAATGTGTAATAATAAATACCATTTAATATTCCTTTCTAATACAGGGGTTGGGGTTGTTTTGGTTTAAGCGCCCTTAAAAGACTCATGGCAATAGCCAGATATCAATTTCACTCAAAAGTAAAAATGCTAGCAACACGGAAAATATACAAAAAAGTAAAAAACAGTGGAAATATGAAACAAAGTGATAAATATATCAAAAAGCATAAAAAGAGATATCTTAACTTTTAAATCCTCAAATTGATGCTACACTCCGCTAAAAACTTAAAAACTCTATCAACTGCTGTTTTGTCGCCGCTAAGATCACGGCAAGTCTGGCAGGCAGCAGCAGAGAATCCCGAAGGTGCGCCAGAGAGCAACATTCTAGCAGCACGTGACGGACTGACAAAAGGTTGTCACACAGCGGACATAGAGGGGTAGGGACCCTCGGGGCGAGATATGCGACCACTCTTCGTGCCAGGACGACAGCACCGCTCTCCGCACTTCAAGCCTAAAGTCTTCCGAAGTAACACGTGAGATGGTAATACTGGATTCTGTAGTTGCCATCTTTGCTGCCAAATCTGGCATTTCATTCCCCGGCAAACCTACGTGAACAGGAATCCATGCACACACCACGTCAACGCTAGAAGCGTGTAAAACATGGAGGGCATCCTGGATAAGTTGTACAATAGGGTGGGGGTTGTACAGCTCACAAAGGCTCTGAAATGCACTAAGGAAATCGCTCAAAATCAGGCAGTCACCTACTTTGCGACGGCGCACATACAAAATGGCTCGGGAAATTGAATAAAGCTCTGCAGTAAAAATGGAAGTCCTATTTGGAAAACCGAATGTATGTGGTTTGGTTCCATAAACATAAGCACATCCAAAACCGTTGGTGTTATTTGGCCCATCGGTGTAAATATATCGACGGTCAGTGTAGCCTGACAAAAAATTTTAAAAAACACGTGCGGATACTTGAAATAGGCATCGTGGACTTCCGGTGTATGGTCATCCCAAGATCTACATGGGGTGCGCCAGATAGCCAAGGGGGGTAAAGTCTCTCGCCCTTGGCGAACATCACAGGCAGTTCCACTCCATGCTTCACTAGGAGCTCTTGGAAACGGAATCCCGCAGGCTTTAGACTAAGGGAGCTATTTCTATATCGTTCTCTTAGCGTGGTGGTGAAAAAAGAAGCGAACGTTGGGTGCTTAGGCATACAGCTAAGCGCACAACCATAATTTGCCAAGCGAATCTCACGCCGATGTTGCAGAGGAGGTTCTGCGGACTCGGCGTAAAGGTTCACCACTGGGTTGTTGGAAAAGCTCCTATTGCAATGTGGATGCCCCTATTGTGGACCGCCTCTAATCTTCTCAGCACAGATGGTCGTGCTTACGAATAAATAATACATCCATAGTCTAGTTTGGATCGGATGAGTGCGCGATACATTCGCAACAATAATTGTCCGATCCGCTGCCCACGATTTGCCATTTAGTGCTCGCATGATATTTAGGGAACGGTCATATCATTAGCTGTGCAATATTCGACGACCAACTAAGCTTCCTGTCCAAGATCAAACCCAGGAAACACGTCTCATCTGCAAAGGGAAGTAAATCTGGACCGAAACGGAGTGAAGGTGTAATCGTCTCCTACGACGCTAGAAATTAACACAGATTGACTTTTCAGTTGAGAAGTGGAAGCCATTTTTGGAGCTCCAGTCGCTAAGGTTGTCCAAACATTGCTGCAGGCGCCGTTGTAAGAACGCCGTGCGCTGAGAATTACAGTAGACAGCGAAGTCGTCTAGGAATAGGCATGACAAAACTCCAGGTGGAACACATTTCCAGAGCGAACTAATTGCTATAGCAAAGAGCGTGACACTTAATACCGAACCCTGAGGTATTCCCTCCTCCTGAACAAAAGAATTAGAAAAAACCGAGCCGACCCTTACTCGGAAAAAGTGGTCCTTCATAAACTGAAGGAACAGCGATAGGCATCCACGTATGTTCCAGGCATACAGGGAACGTAGAATCCCTGCTCGTCAGCATGTATCATAAGCCTTCTCGACATCGAAAAATATGCCAACGGTTTGACAGTTCTTCACAAATCCATCCATTATCAATGCCGATATTGACACAAGATGGTCAACTGTTGAACGGCGTCGTCAAAAACCACACTGGATGTTAGTCAGTAGGATTCAACTTTCTAACCACCATACCAATCGTCTATTGATCATGCGTTCCATCACCTTGCAAACGCAACTAGTGAGGGAAATAGAACGATAGCTGGACGGAAGATGACGGTCCTTTCCAGCCTTCAAGATGGGAATAATGATGGGTTCGCGCCAATTTTCTTGGAGTATACTGTCAACCCAAACACGATTATAGACCTCGAGCAGGAATGCATTACCTTCAGGAGAGAGCCGTTGTAACATTTGTACATGAATAGCGTCCGGTCCTGGTGCTGATAATCCTGAAGATTTAAGAGAATGTTCTAGCTCCGCCATGGTGAAAAGGCGATTGTAATCTTCCAGCTTTCTAGGCCGAAACGTGAAGCCTTGAGATTCCACCTGAGTTTTACTTGGAGGGTACTCAGGGGAGTAGTTTTCCGAGCTAGACACTTGAGCGAAAGCACTGCCAACTGTGTTCGATACTTCGAATTGATTAAAAACAGCTCCCGGTGCTGTTTTCAGTCTCGCAATTGGCATATGGGTCAATCGAGCAGAAAAACGCCTTAAGCTATCCTACACAACCGAGGAAGGTGTGTGTCGGTTAAATGAAGCTACAAATTTGCTCCAAAATGCCTTTTTGCTATCCTTAATGACTTGTCTGGACCTGGCGCGCATTTTCTTGTATTATGTTAGGTTATCTAAAGTAGAGTGACGTTGGAAAACTATAAGAGCACGCCTTCGAGCACGAATGACATTCCGACATTCTTCCGTCAACCAGGGGACAGGAAATCGACGGGGGTGTGAGGTCGACCGCGGGAAGGATTGCTCAGCAGCAGAAAGAATCGTCTCCGTAAGATGTGCCAAACCATTCACTGAGTCATGCTCGTTGTACGTAAAGACAGCCAACTGAGAGTAGAGATACCAGTTGGCATGGTCCAAACGCCTTCTGGGCATACGTGTGGAACATGTATTTTGCGTTATGAGAATAATAAGGCATGAAAAGTGGTCACTAGAGTGTAAATCAGAGATGACATTCCATTGTAAGGAGACTGCCAGCTGAGGTGAACAAACTGCAAGGTCAACGTGTGAGAAACTATTGAAATAGTCAGAAATGAATGTAGGCTCTCCAGTGTTGAGGAGAGCTAGGTTGTAACTGCCCAAGAAATCGGCAATGAGCGTACCTCTCGCCCAAGCGTGACTTGAGCCCCAAAGTGGGTGGTGCCCATTGAAGTCTCCCACCAACAGAAACGGTGTTGATTACTGGGAAACTAGATCTTCAAAATCAATGTGCGAGAAGCCATGGGGCGGAGCTACATATAAATATCAAATGGTGAAATGTATATCTGGCAGTAGGATCCTTAATGCAACTGATTAGATTTCAGAGCGTAATGGTACAGATTGCATATATATGCCATCTCTAACAAGTATCATAGCGCCGACATGTGCCGGAATACCCTCTTCTGGTGTAACATCACACCATGCTGGGGTGTATCGCCTTAGATGGAAAGCATCTTGAGGACGCAGCTTAGTCTCTTGTAAACATGCGACCAAGGGTTCCTTCTCTTTGAGCAGAAGCTCAAGTTCTGGTCGTTGTGTTCTAACACCACGTATGCTCCATTGTGGGATAGCCATATTAATATATGTGTGGGATAACCTTTAGTAGACCTTGTAGTAGACGGTGGTCGATTAAATTTAGCCGTTTTGTGATCTTTTGAGCCTACAGTTTTTTCAGCTTTATCCTGCCTCATTTTCACTGGGTTTCTCCCAGCATAGGGAGGATCCTCTTGCATCTCCTTTACCGAGGAGGTGCGCCTTCCCAAGGCAAACATCGGTTCGAGAACCTCGAACCGATTGCACCTGGATACCGGCGAAGATGAAAGCCGCCGGTCAGTGTCCATCCCAGAGAAATCCTCAGAAGTTGATCTTCGAGGGGATGAACGCTGGCTCTTCTTTTTTTTTGATTTACTGGGAACAGACACATTTTCTTCTTTGAGGAAGTCAGATTTTACATACTGTTTCTTGAATTTCTTCAGTGAAGCAACATAAATAACGGGCTCATTCTTGCCATTGTTGTAGACTGGCAATTAAGACGGTGACCTTGTAGAGGTGTTCTTTGCCATTACGGACTTGATAGCAGACGTAGATTTACTTGTAGATGTTGAAGGCTTTGGAACTGTTCTTGCTACGAGAATATTTTGTGAAATTGTCGCCCCGGTTTGATCGCTGGTTAGCGATTTCCCGTTTCTGTACCGGCCTAGCTGCAACTGAGCTATAGGTACCGGATTTTGGAAGGGGGCTGTCGCATACGTAGGAGTTTTCGAGCTTCTGAGAAGGACACTTCCCTTTGACTCGAATTTCCTAGATCGCACTTTGCTCTATAAAATAGGAACATTCTCAGGAGTTAGCTGGATGTTCGCCATTGCAATTGACACTACTGGGAGGCAATGAGCATGGAGCGTCGTGAACGACGCCTCCACAGTTGACGCAGTTAGCTGCTCTATTGCACAGTTCGCTTTTTTGTTAAAGTGGTAACACTTAAAGCACCTAATTGGGCTGGGGACGTATGGCCTTACCTCTGTCGCTTCATATTCTGCCTTTATCCTTTGAGGGAGATCTACCCGATCAAAGGTGAGGAACACAGTACGAGTAGGCTTCAGTTCACCGATTTCTTTGCGATGAGCTCCATAAACACAGGTAACACCTTCATCTTCTTGGTTTTCCTTAATCTCTTCGACGTTAAGTTCGTCTAATGCACGGGTATTAATCACACCGCGTGACGAGTTCAATGTCTTGTGAAGATCAACGCGTTTTGGATAGCTGGCTAACAGGTTTGCATTTTGTATTTCAGCTACCTGGTCTGCTGAATGCGCTTCAACCAGGAGCGTGCCATTACGGGATCTAGTTCATGACTTCACTGGACTAGTTATCTTATCCAGGCCCTTCTGGATTACAAATGGGCTCACCAAGAAAAACTTTTTTCTTTCCTCAATTCTAGAAATAACTAAGTAGCGAGGACCACAACACTCGACTACTTCCTTTACATTTACTTTCAGTTTGCTTTTGTTTTGAGTTTTGGAACTCATGGCGCATTAATCCTCCACCATTGCAAATGTCTCCGACGGCATGCTCCCATCCTGGGCGCCACCCCGGCTTAGGTGAGAGTCCTGGCCTGCACCTTGCTCATCCTAGGGTCCCACCTTCCAATCGCCTTCAGGAATGCATCAGCTCATGCAATGACCACTCCCCGGGACTGACCTTTATCAGCGGATACGAACACAGATCCTACATGATAACCAGGGCCTGGGACCTACGCGGTTACCCAGTTACCCTTTGCGTCTTTCCATCTACCCACAACCCGCGCGTAGGTTATCTATCAGACTGTGTACAGGGAGGTATCAGTCGCGAGGTCAAACACACAAGTGGACCAAAGTTCCTTGGGCGTTTGGCAGGTGCCCTCTCTTCTCTTAGAGGAACCCAATCGATAATATGGCTCGGGGCCCCGGGTACGCCAAACCCGTACCTACTCCCTGGGGGATGGTGAATTCGGAGTCTTCTTCTCCAAGACGAGTCGTCGACCAAGACTACCGAGCCTCATCTACCCGTTTTGGAATGTTCTTTGCCTTCCGTCACCTCTTGCCCACCCGTAGTAAAAAATAACACAGTAGGCGTCTGGATCGGGTACTGGGCTCCTCCACCACGTCAAGGCGACATTCCTTCGGAGGGGTTCTAATACAGGAATCACATTGCTGCTTACTAAGGAATATATAAATAACTGTGAATTATACCACTGACATTACTAGGGTGCAACTTTGAAAAACTCACGCGTATATAAACCCATCTACACTGAATACATTTCGCACACGTCCTAGATCAGACTCCGCCAAGTCAACATGCCAGGAAATAAGAAGAGAATCACCACAGCAATTAGAGCTTCTTCGAAAGAAACTCAAAATCCCAGAATCATCCTCGTATCACAGCCAACCATATTGCCGATTGCAGTGAAGTTCTTGTAACAGCAAACACAAAAAAGATTCAAATCTTTCAAAACCAAAGTCTGAGATTAATTACAGGTGCTATCAAAACCACACCAATAGCAGCTATGGAAATACTAACCTACCAATGCCCCATTGAATATGAAATAGAAAAAGCGGCTCTTATTCAACACGAAAAGTTGATCAGACTCCCATTCAATACATGGCACAAGAGAAATTTTACACATACACTAAAGACTCAGGAGACCTTTCTTTCCAAAATTCAAGACATCAAGAAGAATGTGTACCTTCCTAATTCAAAGGAAAATTTCATATCTAAAGTCAATCCGACACAAACATTAGACATCACATATTATATACACCTGACAGAAGAAGTTAAGAAAAGTGATACTCCAACTAGTGTTCTAAAATTATTGGCATTAGAGACAATCCATACTAGATTTCCAGAACACGAATGGCTCCATATTTACACTGATGGATCATTTATATCAAACCAAGATGGAGCAGGTGCTGGAGTCACATGTCACCTCTTTTCCTATTACAAATCTTTAAGTTATGGAACTACAAACTTTGATGGAGAAATTGAAGCAATACGAATTGCCCTAAAAAATCTTTTGTACAGAATTTCACATCTTCAGCAAGCAGTTATTCTCTCAGATTCCAGGGCAGCAATTATAGCAATTACTTCCAAGTTGTCACCAAAAAACCAAACAATTATAGAATGTTGGAAAATCCTTACCCATCTAACAGCACTTCAAAAACACCTAGTCTTCCAATGGATACCAGCTCACTGTGGACTGAGTGGTAATGAGAAAGCTGATTTTCTTGCGAAAAAGGGTACCGGCAATGTGCAGAAATCCATAGTTAATCTACCATTTTATGCAGCTAAAAGATTAGTCAACTCTGAATTCAAAAAAATTATTGAAAAATATTACAATGAAAAATCAAAAAATAAAAGATGGGAACTACCAAACATTCAAACAGTAATTCCTGAGTATCCTCGAAAAACAGCAGTTGCAACCTTCAGGTTGATTACAGGACATGATTGTCTGGCAAAACATTTAAACAGAATTGGGGTATATTCTTCACCACTCTGTCCTCTATGTGATCTGCAAGAGGAAATGGATCGAGACCACCTTCAAATATGCCCGGCCACTTCTAATGCCCCATCCATCAGTGAAAAGTATTGGAGAGCAAGAGGATTAATGACTTCATTGTCAGAAATCCAGCATTAGCTAACAACAATATTGCCGATTGGACCACCTCGCTCTTCACCGACAGAACATGATATTTCAGCTTGCGACACCACAACAAATCTATCTACTGACCGCATACAGGCAACACAATTAGAGCCCGAATACTGAACGCCCAATCGCCCAAACCTCACGACGGTGCAAAAGGACAGCGCAGTGTGCGCGGAGTACATCGGCAGGTCCCAGGCGCTCTCCTCGTCAACGCAGCCCGATCTTGTTGGCCTTGTTTAATGAAAGCGACGAGCATCGTCGCAGCCAGAGGAACGTCCCCATTGGTACGCCTTGACTGTCGGGATCCGTACCCTCGGTCAGGTGCTCCCGGTTGAGGCTAGCCGGAGTGTCCACCCTACTCCTTGCCGACGTGCTGCCAATACGGTCACACCGCCGACGCCTACACCAACGCTCCGCGCTGCCACTACTGTGGCGCTGGCACCATCACCACATCTTGCACCAGCCATGACCTGACACGTCGCCCCGCGTACTCTGTCACGTGCTATTGCACTAGGCACTTCTCGGGCTAAGCGGCGTGCCCCAGGAATCCACACCGCCAACCGACTGCTGCCCAAGTGCAGCTAGCAGAAAAGCCAGTCTCCAACCCCTGAACCAACACAGCCATACGCCGACCGCACGCAGACACCAGCCGACAAACCGTCGAGCAACAAGACACTACAAACAACGATCTCTACACTTCAGTACTACATACCACTGCAACACTTCCAAAACTGCATGAAGCATTGCAAACACTCACCAACCGAGTCTAGACATGGGAAGACGCCCTTGCTCATGCACTCACAAACACTCAGGACTCCGACAGAAGAGTAACAACAACGACACAAGACGCCGAGACACAGACACCAGCACTACAAGAAGAAGAACTCACCGAGACACGGCATCGAAGACAACAACGCCAACAGGCCACATTTATCAGAAGCACTATGGACAACCCTGCAATAACCTCTGCGCCTTACCATTCATTACGTGTACTAACAACGTACATCCTCAACATGAAATAACTGAATGACTGAATGAAAATGAAAATAAAATAAAAAAAGAAAAACACAAAATAACCCTTATTAACCCCAACTAAATAAAATGCTACCTTGCGGCTGAAGAGAGAATACCCCTGAAACATCCATAGGACGAAACAAGCCCTTGAACCCCCTAAAAAATGCATTTCGCTCACGAATTTGGAACCAGTATATCTGAAGGCTTAACTCGATCCTCCGGGGTTTTAACCTTCTAATGGGATTGTATAACAAACGAGGATCCACAAAGAAAACCTAGAGGTGTTTTCATATATAATGCGTAGAAAAATATCGCTCTACCCTCTTCTGAATTCCCAGTTTAGTGCGCAAAGAGAAACTTGTAGTTCTTATAAACAATTCAGCTTTAAGCAAGTATCAAGAATTTTGCCATAATATCAGTTTTCCTCCCCAAGGTAACCGAAATCTCTTACTATCATATGAAAGCGCCTACCTCCAGACTTCCTTCCTGTGACTGATAAGAGCTATTTGTAGAAATGCTTTCTGTATCCTACCGTCTTATAGTCCACCAAAGTATGTAGCGAGATTTCATCGCTAATGAATAAAATGAATGAAGAAATAAATAAAAGCATTTTACTAAAAGATGTGTGTTTGTGTGTGTGTTCGCGTGCGTGCGTGTGTACACATCGTATTCTAAAACCGAAAGTTGGTTAAACATCAACCTTGTTTATGTTTAGCATCTTCCAAGCGTACAACACGAACATTTTCAAGAAAAATCGCCATCCTAAATTAGTCTTTACGTGGAACATTTTTCGAAATATTTTGTTTCACCGAAATGGCTCCAACAATTTAAAATACCAAATGTTTAGGATACCTTCTTGCAAAATGAAAGGCATGTGTTGAATTATCTGGGAACAGGTAAGTTCTCTTCATTCTGAATTATTTATACATATGATTCTATAGCAACGTGCGGAGCGGGACTTAGCACCTCGACCGAAAGGCGAACTCTTGTTCCTATGTCCCTGACGGGGCATCCTCCAGGAGTATGGATGAGGCGAATGGAACCTAAGGGCAGCCGGAACGTTGTTGCGACAGAGCAGGTGGCAGAGTCCCTATATGTTCCCAGGTAGAAGCACGCAGCGGAGGATGGCTCAGCCCGGTTCCTCTCCCGCCGCCTCGGGTCCGTACTTCCAAGGGGGGGGGGGGGGGGGGCATGTGACTCGGAAACCGGCTTTCCTCCCCCCCCCCACCCTTCGGGCTTGTATCATCACGAGGGGCTGCAAACCAGTAGACTCGCCTTCGAATCCGGGGAACGAGATTTCCAGAGCGCATTTTCCCCCCTGAAGTGCTGCTGCCACGACGCTTCCAACCCTGAAAGAAATCTGACGGGACGAAGGGTGAAATGAAATGACAGGAAATTCGGAGGATATGGACATACTTCCCAGCATTTGCCTAGTGACCCGAGGAAACCTCCGAATGAAGCCATAGGTCAGGAAGGTCGGCCAGAGGGATCAAACTTACGACCTCCCAAATGCATTACCGCCTGACCCATTCCACTCGGTCATTTACGCTGAGAGATATAGCAAATACCACGGCACAAAAATGTGTGTCGAGAAGGTACACACTTTATGTCAAATAATTATACTTTCTTTGACATTTCTATGTTCACGAATTTCTATAGTCACTAAATGAACCCACAGAAGCAGTCCAATCTAAATGTAAAATATGTGTAATTAAATACAGTAGAATCCCGAAATAACGCGACTGTTGGGGATATACTTTAGCCCCGCGTTGTAACGATTCCGTGGTATATCGAAACGCGAGCTTAGGAGTGACAAAATCGATCCCGCGGAGATGATGGGAAACATGCGTGTTACAGTACCTTGTGAAGTATGTAATATACGGTAAAGTACACCACTTTTAAATGTAATTACACACCAGTTATGCTAGAGGCATATTCCAGTCCTGCAACCGATCTTAATGTATACAGTACATACAATTACAAGATACCCATCTTACACTCAGCTAATTTTGCATTATCTTAAAAACATCAGTATGTTTTGTTTGGCGACATAATTCACTACGTGTATTGTTCGATTGTGGCAAGATGGAGGTGAATAGGGACCGATTAATTTTTCTCCTACATACATAGTTATTTTCTTTATGATACTTATCACTTCACTAACATGCAGAGTATCTTCTTCCGTGTTACTTCGGGAAATTCTTAGCAATGCAGTGGCCAAGGTCAACGCTAGAAATGCAGTGGCAAAGGTATATACTTTTCGCTAGGGGTAGCGAAAAGTATATTCTCCTTGAAGAAAAATTTAAACTCAACTTTCAAAAAGAAAGAAATAAAAAATATGAACTATTTTCGGGGATATTATTTTCCCCGCGTTAAATTCGACTCCGCGGTATTTCGAACCGCGTTATTTCGGACTTCTACGGTATTACCTCTTATGTTTGCTGACGTGCATAATAACAAAGCGGGCAACGCAACCAAAGCTAGGCATGGTTTTATTGTTGCGGAATAAGATGTTAATGAAAGAGCTGCAGGTCATTTAGCGACCTACTAGGAGGTTACTTGTCAAAGTGAAGACTGCTAACTCATCATCCAAGCTGAGGATCAAAATGGGTGGATTCTTCTCTCATTATCTATTACTTAATTTCGTTTTCATATTTACTAAACAATTTAGGTCTATCTTGTTCCGAGGGTTATCTAAAGGTCTTCCCATAAGCCTCTGTGTGGCATAAAGAATTGGTTCCATTAAATAAAAATTTGCTGCATTGCACTCGCACGACTTTCTCTACTCTTCTACTAACTATTCTTATAAACTCTTATTCCTCTATCTTCTTCAGCTTAGCCGAGATAAACATTTGCAGAAATTATCTTATTATAGATTTTTTGTAATTGCAACGGGAATATGGAAATGCAGTAGGCATTGAACAATATTCAAATATTTTAAAGCATTGAAATTCCGTTCCCTTTGCACGGCTAGAAGATAAGCAAGTGAATAACCATCATCCATTTGATAAATGTTTAAATATCCTATAATTCACACAGTTAACAAGGAATACCTCCGAAATGGTTCACTCCACAATAAAATGCACTTGCACATAACTTGTGTGTTTCAACAAGATCTACATTTTTTGTGCAGTAAGATTTGGTCTATTTCTTAGGTTTACAGTTTTGCAAACGTCATTAGGGGTAAACAGGAGTAACATGGGCTATAGCCAGAAAATTAAAAATATACATTTCATGTTCCATAAAAATATCTTAAACATATGGCATTATAATCAAAATTGTTGGAGCCATTTTTTTTTAAAAAAATCATAATTTTCGAAGAATTTTCCATGTAAATGGTAGTTTAGGGTGGAGGAATTTTCTTCAGTCTTCGTATGGGATTCCTGAAAGATAAGACAAATGCTAACTTTGGTTTCTAAGCAAGTATTCGTTTTTGAGTTCTGCTGTTCACAGACACGCATACACGGACTTTTTCTAAAACTGGCTTTTTTTATTCAGGGGGTCTCAAAACATGTATTTCCGGTCAAATCTCGACATCGAAGTTTTGGATGGAATACAATACTTCCCTTACTTTACGTATTAGAGAAGGTAAAAGTATTCTATAGTTATAAAATGGCACAAACTACATAGAAATAACATAATATAGTTTAGAAATATTTCCAAAATTCACCTCCTGACAGCCCGAGAAGAGTCATTTGACATAATAATATAGATTTTCGTAATCTGGGACTCATTCTTAGGATTTATGTGCAATCAGGCGCGGATCTAGAAATATTCGATGGGAGGGGGGGGGGGGGAGTCGGTTCCGGTCCACTACAGAATGATTAAATTCATGCTAAAACATGGCTAGCTAAATATTTGACTGAAAGAAATAATGTTTACACTACCAGCTACCACCTATCTAGGAACCGCCACAGGCCCAGCGATCAAATGTTTACAAAATACTCCTATTATGGATACGACATTCGAACATTCGTCTGAAATTCCATAGAAAGGGACTGGTACGCTTAGTGATTAGTTAATTGAATTTTACGATTTACTTTACTAGAAATTAACTTTACTACGAAAAAAACATAGGATGTTGTGTTGTAACTTACATGTCAATGAAACTGCAGTCTGCTGGGATGCTTTTTTTTCCCCTCGAAAAGGCTAACACCATTCAGTCTGCCCTGTTTCATACAGAATCTAAGAAACGCCTTCACACGTTTTGAAGCAGAAACTGATCGTTCGGCTGTGCATTTTGTTGCTGGTATGCCGCACATGTTGGTTAAAAGTTCCCTGATGTTTGGATAGAAGTTATTTCTGGTGTGGATAAGCGTTTCAATAGCAGTTTTCGGTTTATTTTGTTGAGTTTTCCAAAATTAAACCATATGTTTAATTCCCCTCGAAGCTCTGTAATAGTGCCGGGAAAGTCTTGTTCGTAAATGCCTGCAGCTTTCACTATACATAGTGAACATTGGAAGTAAGATCACTTTGAAAACTAGGAATCAAGCTCTGAAGTTCAAGAATGTGCTTGTGTAGATAGTTCGTTGAGCAGGTAGTCCAAGAATGGAAGGAACACATTATGCGAAATGATCTTCTGAGAAGCTGTAGGAGTATTACTTTGATAAGCTTGCCTGGGTGCTATTCGAGGAACACTAACTTCTACATCAAGATTTTCAGCTAATGTGATAGCGTTCTCAGAAACAGAATGAAAGCTTTGGTTACCGCGACACTTATTTAGTATATCTTTAATTGTTTCAATCATTCCGTAACACTTAATTAGATCAAGAGTTGGGTTTTGGAGCTGCCTAGAAAGAGGTAGTCATTCCCAATATTTCAGCTATGTTAACTAACTAAATTATGAACTCAGACTTCAGGATAGAATTGAGTAATATGTGTGCAGTTTTACTAAAAGAACCTGCCTCTTCTATAGGCAGGAATGACACTATTGCAGGGAAAATTTCCTTAAACTGTAAAACATCATATGGTTCTAACCACCAGTTTCACACAGCAATACCAGTTTGGTTTCTTATGCTGAGAGCACACCACTAATTTTTTGTTTCAAGAGTGAGGACCATTTATTAGATCCCTAACGAAATTAGCAATTTCGCCAATTGTGTCTAGAGCTTGTCTAATTGAAGTGGCAGAACAAGCTTTAGAAAGCGACAGATTCAGGCAATGCGCGGCGCAATGCGCGGCGCAATGCGTATAGAACGCGAGAGTTTGAACGACTCAAATTCAGGATTGAACACCACGAAACTGTCCTAAAAAAATTTGCACCATCATCGTAGTCTTGTCCACGAAGATTCGAAATGTCTAGCACCAAGTCTCGCAGTTTATTCAGTATTAACTTATATAGCCCTTCACCACTTAAATCCTGCGTTGTAACAAGTCTTAGTTTTATTCCCTCACACAACCCGTTTCTAAGTCAACAAAGCGCACACATAATGCTAACTGTTCATTTGCACTGATGTTTGGAGTTTCATAAACTAGAACAGAAAAATATTTCCCCCCCTTAACATCGTCTAAAACCTCTTTTTTTTTCCTGTATTCCACCCAAATATTCGAAGTCGAGATTTCACCGGAAATATATGTTTTGAGAACCCCTGAATAAAAAAAAAAGCACTTACAGAAGAAGGTCAGCGCGCGCGCGTCTCTCAGTTTGTGGACACAGCATAACTCAAAAACGAAAAGTCGGTTAAAAACCAAAGTTGGTATTTAAGTTTAATTTCTTTCAAGCATGCAACACGAAAATTTTGAAGAAAATAGCCCCACCCTAAACTACCCTTTACATGGAAAATTTTAATTTTCTTCAAAAAAGGACTAACGATTTTGATTAAAATGTTGTTGTTGTTTTCTAGTGCCTTGCATCTGGCAATGAAGCCATTAGCATTCGTGCTTTCCAATACTTTTGAACTGTAGTTTCTTCTGATCTTAATGCTTCACAGGTCTTATAGTGTTCTTCATTCATTTCTGCTGGATCGTTACACAGGACACATATTGGTGAGGCGGCTTTCATGTAACTGTTTTCTTAACGGGCACCAGTTTTACAATGTGGCAGTTACATCACCCGACTTAAACCCCCATTTTGCAAGGGGGACCACACCTATCGTTGGTCAACGGGACCATCGGACCTAGCCGGGAGGACTAAATAGATGATATTTAGATCCACCGACCTTCCCCTCATGTGCCTCTGAGGGACGCTGTTGTGCTGTGATAGGCCAGCACATATGTAAATGACATTTCCTCCATTTTAGATGAAACAGTTATACCGCTGTGATTCGGTCATTGATTAAAATGTCATATAAGATATTTGTATGAAAAATGAAATGTATATTTTGAATTTTCTGACTATAGTCTATGTGGTCCTGTTCACTCTGGATGACTTTTGAATAATTCGTAAACCGTAAGAGATACACAAAATTTTACTGTACAAAAAATTTAGATCTCGCTAAAACACGCAATTTATGTCTGAATAAACTTTTTTGTAGAGTGAACCATTTCGGAGATATTCCTTGATATTTGTGTCAGTTTCGTGAAATGGAGCATAGTTGTTCATTTTTTTATATGTTAAGCGTGCGAAGAGAACGGGATCTCAACGCTTTAAATGATTTGACTATCGCTTAAAGTCTACTGTATTCCCATATTCTCCTTGTACCTACAAGGAAATAAGCAATTAAGATAATTTCTGCAAATGTTTATCTCAACTAACAGGAAGAAGATCTAGGAATGTTTTCTGGAGTAGAGAAAGTCATGTGAGTGCTGCACATCAGATTTTTAATTATAGTAGCACAACAATTTATCAAATCATTTTGGGTGGTTTTGCTTGTTATAGTAGAACTCTTAGGCGCATTTACAAGATGACTACGTAATATTTCATCCACTGCATGGTCACGAAACTTAAGAAGCTCCCTAAGATTCCCCTTATTTTCACCTTCGAATTCATGCTCTAAATTTATGGCACCATCATCCCTGTGACCTCGAACTGGAATGTTCTGGCGACCGCCCAGCATGATCGTCTTCACAATCCAGATCAGTTTCACACGATTTTCACCAATTGTTTTCTTCATTTCATTGTTCAACTGAAGTTCAACAATCTGTTTTTTCTCCTCATACACTTTTCTAAAATTCTCGCTTTTAAGCAGAGCTATTTTATGATAACTATTCCCTGAATAGTTGAAGCGCTTTCTTAAATGTCTTTAGAGGCTTAGTTACTAGAGTTTGTAATTGCACTGTACTGCGACCCCCCTCATTTGGACCAAAAAGAACGCCCGACAGTAGTGTCTTTTTACTGTAAGTAAGCCAAAGGAAACTATTTAACTACGAATTCTGGAATCTCCTGCTATGCTTACCTTCTAAGCCCACCGAAAACATTTTGGTGGAACCCGCGGACTACTCAAGACTCTCTAATTGGCATCGTCGTTGTGCAATCTTGACTCACAAAGTGCTCTATGTCAAGTTCGTCGCAATCATTAAATGCAGTTGTTAATGAAGTCTGCAATTCACTGTCATTGTTACTGCTGGCATTCGCAATAACTGTAACACAATCAACGTTTGTCTTTTCTTATCTGACTTCAGCACACGTGCTTTTCATTTTGAAATCTGTAGCTTGATCATTATTGGATTTTTCATCAGTATCTTTTCAATCACAAGAATGGTCTCCGACTTCAACAAATTCGTTAGAATTTTGCGTTTCGACATCTTAAACTTGTGAATCTTATAATCACAACCAAGGATCGAACATAGAACTGGACATTTCACTATCACTCCATTGTGGCACTGTGTAACACCAAGCTTACACCACCAATGTTACTGAACTAATGCGTCGACAATGACAGTTTCCAGTTAACGAAACTTATTCCTATTGTCGGTAGCTTGTTTCCGTTTTGCCGCTTTCTCATTCTTGAAGTCATGGGCAGAGATCAGCAAAAGTTTTTCTCCTTACCTAGATTTAATTTATACTTATTAAAATCGTCTTCGGCGACAAAAATCAAAAGTTGAATAGTTTAATGTAGCATGTTATAGTTCATGATCAAAAGAAATGCTATGTAATGCACTGTAATATGGAATAAGGCATAAAACTACTTTGTATTAGCATTATTATTCGTATTATTATAAAAAGCCAGTAGAGGCCGCAGCGTTGCTCGCATTGTTGTCTTTTATTCTGGACATATTTCCGTAATTCTCACTTTTTTCTCGTTTGTTTCGTCTCTTCCCCACCGTTTCATTCTCCTTCACTTCTCTTTCCCATTTTTACTCTCCTTACCACTTTTCCATTCTGTTTCACCGTCTGATGCCAATGCCATGTAAATGTAACTTTATCTACCTCCAGTTGCTTTGACTACATTTTTGCAATAAATACGGAGTAACAACAACAATAATGGTAATAGTAATAATGGCAATAATAATAATAATAATAATAATAATAATAATAATAATAATAATAATAATAATAATAATAATAATAATAATAATAATAATAATAATAATAATAAGAAGAAGAAGAAGAAGAAGAAGAAGAAGAAGAAGAAGAAGAAGAAGAAGAAGAAGAAGAAGAAGAAGAAGAAGAAGAAGAAGAATGGCAATTCAATGACAATGTGTGGTTATTTAACGACGTGCTTTTCTTAATCTAACCCCTGTAGTTGTCACCTGTTTGCCACTTATGTGAACTTCGTTTCATATCAGAAAGTCTACCCACCTGAGCCTGATACATTATCACATTTATTAAAGTGCTAGAGACTGCGCTGCGGCAAGACGAAAACCTTGGGTACAGAAACTCAACGTTTAACCAACCCGCGTCACCGACAGCAGTACAAAATATGGAGATTGTGATCTATTAGTGATGTTTTGAAAACCGTTAATAACTTTTCAAGATTAATGTGAATATAAATAGATGAAATACTTGACAGCACACTTAATTGTGCCCATTCGGTATGGCTGTTTAAACGATCGTTACTTCTTATATCGAGATGTTACACGTACCCGCATAGCGGTAAAGAAAAATTCCAATAACTCTTAAAATATTCATCCAATCCAAGTGTTGCTTATTACAAAACTTAACATCGTGGATGAAAAACGTTGTTAAGGAACGTTTTTGCAAAAACTCCCAAAAAAGGCACGTTGTTTTGATTAATTCAATTTGGATCCCATTAGAAACCTTCCATGTCAATAGTCCATTCTTTAAGTGGAACCAATATCAAAGGTAGTACATATACCAATTTTTATAGAAATCGATTTTGCCATTTTTGCTTGATGATGACGTAACACACATATAGCATTTATAGCAATAAGGCAGCATATGACGGGGGAGGGGGGAGGCGGGCCCCTGTATCCGCGCTTGTGTGCAATGATTATTCTGCAAAAGTTAACAGACATAATCCGGATTCTGAGCATTGCATATTAGAATATTAAATGTATTTAATATAATTACAGTTATATTGTATAATTTAGCGATCACTATAGTGAGGCAATGCTTACTTCATGTGGTTGTCCAGTGCTGACGACTAGAGGAAGCAACAACAGCAGTTCCAACTTGATGTTCATTTTGATTACTAACGGTGTTTTGCAGCTTGCCCCACTGACAGACAGACAGGAACTGACGAATAACTGCTACATCAGAGGTATATATTATGTGCTACTTCTTGCACTACAGCCGGATACATCGCTCTTGGGTCCTGGAGGAAGTAAACGAGTTTACTTACCAAGCCAAGTGACATCAGAAAGCAGGCGAATTGCTGTGTCAGCTTCATATCCTACACAGATGACGTTATTATTCGTAAAGTAATACAGTCCATGTAGAAAAACTGTCAACACAAAGTTCATGAACATATCTGCCACTACCTTTACACATCAATTGTTTTGTCCTCGTTGCAAATATGACAGTAGGTGCTCTCTTTCAGAGCCTGCCCTTATAGGGCTACACACGCTGTCTCTCTTATTTTTAGCAATAAAACCCACAAATATGCCATCATAAAAATGCTTTTAGAGTATGAAGGCACATTAAATACTTTTTAATAATATACATAATATAACTTGTTTTAGTGAGAAATACCTGGAACCATAAACGACAATGTACTTGGCAATTGTTAGTGTAAGCCAAAATAAAGTCCACTGGTACAACTTGCTTCTTCTATGTTCTCGCTCATACTGAGAAGGAAATAACGGTTGGTGCACTTCAAGGCCAACAGAGCATGCCGATCAAGGAGATGCTGCCACCTACCGTTATTATGCAGAACGTTTTCACAAATCATTCGTTGGCCTTAGTGGTCTACATGGCCTTATTTGGCTCACATAACTTACAGTGATCTAAATGCCTTCGTAAGCTAGCTATCTATAAAATGTATTAAAACCATATGTGAAAGTCCGAAACAGTATTATTTTGGCGTTATCATTTTAAACTTTCAAAGACTTATTTATAGGCACCTGTTTATCTCACTTCAAGAGGTACCGAGTTCGAATCTCGGTTAGGGTGAGTTATCAACCTAAAAAGGATTTTCCTTTTGCTAAAGACGAGTGTAGGGTAACTAACTTCTATGGACCCGAGCTCATTTGAGCATCGTGTCTTCCATTCATTGTCTGATAGAAGCTAGCACGTTAAACTTTATACAAAAAAGGCTGCGTTGCTTACAAGCAGTTGTCTCCTAGGCGTTTTCATTAAGAGGAAAAACTTCTATGATGAAAACCAGACGCTGTTTCATGAAATCCATACCAGTGATAAGCTGCAACCATTTGAACTTCACGTGAGTGTTCTTTTTCAAAATGAATAATAGAACTTCTGAGCAAACCGTGAATTTTTTCAATTCACCTTAATCTCAAAGCTGAGAATTAATTTAAGGATTTTAATCGCATTATTTATACCCAGATGGCATGTTAAATTGCAAAATAATATGTAAGAGATTGAAAGGGTAGAATGAGACTGAAAAATGCAATGCCATAACCGGTATTTGAACCACGGATGTTCCGAAGTCCGTCCGGCCGCTCTAACCACTGAGCTAATTTGGCTAAGGTGCCGACGCGTGGAACAACAATTAATTGCATTGATTGACCTTTTAATTGGTTTAGCTAGAAACCAGGGAGCAGTATCGTAACTCGCCATTAAGATATGTTGTCTCATATAATTTGACATCTTGTGGTTTACCGGAAAAAATGCAGGTGTGTTGGAGAACTTAATGTCGTGGCCATGGTAGCTCAGTGGTTAGATCGGTCGGATGGAGACCAGGTCCGTGGTTCAAATCACGGATATGGCATTGAATTCTTTAGTCTCTTCTACCTTTTAATACTTTGACGTACACACGGCTATTGATTGGAAGGGCAATTAATTGCATGCATTGTGAATTACAAGACTCTCTCATCGGAGAACTTTGCAGTCAATTCGAACTGCAGGTGTATGAGTGACAGATGCATTCACAACCTGCAGGTTAAATAATCATATTTGTTTTATCTTTAAGACATACAAATATTGAACACATTTCCACACAAATTGCTTACACATCTGTACCAACACGTAAAAATTTGATGGCAGGCATCCTGAGCAGGCGCGGCTCCTCAGGGTAGGCAGGGTAGGCATTGCCTACCCTATCGTAATACATCAACAAATAATGTTTAACTATGATTCTGCATTTTATCATTTGAACCGTCATTTTCCCCTAAATTGCAGTTCAAGAAAAGTTTTCTGGGTTATAATGACCAGCGCATGGTCAAATCCTTTAATCTCAATTCCGATTCATCAAAACTGCGCTGCGTGTTTGAAACGCGCGGCAGAAATGATACGCATGGAACCTGGGTAGTGCAGAGCAGGCTAGCTTAACCTCTGCCTGCCCGGCCCCATTTCCTCAGTACGAGGCCCCTGAACAGGGATAAGGAAATATTCGGTCTGTATATGCACTCCGAGCATGCGTAGACGCGTCTGCCAGCAGTCCGAACACTTGCCTGCCCAAATCCGAATTTATGCGACATTTTCCGAACAGCCATACTCCATAATGGAGTATGACAATGAAAAGAGGAGTGTTTTAGCTATTTAACACGAAGCTGCAGTCAGAAAATTTTTCAATTTCTTAATCTATTTTAGCCATGGGCGTCGCGAAACGGGGGCAAGGGGGGCCAAGGCCTCCCCTTGGAAGTTGGTGAACTTAATGTGCAGTCAGTTACTGACTTTTAAACTATTATTTTAATTTTGATGTAAAGAACAATTTTTGTTTAGCACAAATTAATACTGTTATCTGCAACAGATACTATAAATTTTGACAGTAAAATAATGATTTAACATTATATGATTGCAAATTTTCCAACAATCCCCCCCCCCCCATGGAAAAAAGTCTGCCGACACTCGTGATTTTAGTTTTGGCGGTAATTCGTCCGTAAGTCACACTCATTCACTCTGCTCTTATTAAACAACCAAACAATATATTATTTGCGTTGTCCGCAATGACTTCGCCCCCTATATTTCGGATAAACGGGGTTTATTATTATTATTATTATTATTATTATTATTATTATTATTATTATTATTATTATTATTATTATTATTATTATTGTTGTTGTTATTATTATTATTGTTATTGTTGTTGTTATTGTTGTTTGTTGTTGTTGTTGTTACTGTTACACTTTGCCTACCCTAAAATTTTGACTGCGAGCCGCCACTGATCCTGAGCCATCTCTCATCAGGGTTGCCAACATTTGGAAGAAAAAGTATCGTACCGGCCACTCAAAATTATAGATTTGGAATCAAATTATCGTACATCATAAACCAAATGCTACAACAATAAAAATATCAGAATAACACGAGAATGTAATAGTGTTGATGTTTAAGGTACCCACTTACAAGATTGATGATCTCAAACAGTATTACACTTTCTCGCGCTAACAGGCGCGGCTCCTCAGGGTAGGCAGGGTAGGCATTGCCTACCCTATCGTAATACATCAACAAATAATGTTTAACTATGATTCTGCATTTTATCATTTGAACCGTCATTTTCCCCTAAATTGCAGTTCAAGAAAAGTTTTCTCGGTTATAATGACCAGCGCATGGTCAGATCCTTTAATCTCAATTCCGATTCATCAAAACTGCGTTGCGTGTTTGAAACGCGCGGCAGAAATGATACGCATGGAACCTGGGTAGTGGAGAGCAGGCTAGCTTAACCTCTGCCTGCCCGGCCCCGTTTCCTCTGTACGAGGCCCTTGAATAGGGATAAGCAAACATTCGGTCTGTATATGCACTCCGAGCATGCGTAGACGCGTCTGCCAGCAGTCCGAACACTTGCCGGCCCAAATCCGAAATTATGCGACATTTTCCGAACAGCCATACTCCACGAACGAAGATCTCAGAGATCTGAATCTGTCATTATCTCTGTGTAATACCAGTATGACCGACTTAATTAGTGAACTATTACAAATTCCGCTTTCGCGGCGCACTGACAATGAAAAGAGGAGTGTTTTAGCCATTTAACACAAAGCTGCAGTCAGACAATTTTTCAATTTCTTAATCCATTTTAGTCATGGGCATCGCAAAACTTGGGCAAGGGGGGCTCGGCCCCCCTTGGAAGTCGGTGAACTTAATGTGCAGTCAGTTACTAACTATTAAACTATTATTTTAATTTTGATGTAAAGAACAATTTTTGTTTAGCACAGATTAATACGGTTATCTGCAACAAATACTATAAATTTTGACAGGAAATAATGATTTAATATTATATAATTGCAAATTTCCAACATGTGCCCCCCCCCCTGGAAAAATGTCTGCCGACACTCGTGATTTTAGTTTTGGCGGTAATTCGTCCGTAAGTCACACTCATTCACTCTGCTCTTATTAAACAACCAAACAATATATTGTTTGCGTTATCCGCAATGACTTCGCCCCTATATTTCGGATAAACGGGGTTTATTATTATTATTATTATTATTATTATTATTATTATTATTATTATTATTATTATTATTATTATTATTATTATTATTATTATTATTATTATTATTATTATTATTATTATTATTATTATTATTATTATTATTATTATTATTATTATTATTATTATTATTATTATTATTATTATTATTATTATTATTATTATTATTATTATTATTATTATTATTATTATTATTTTTATTATTATCATCATCATCATCATTATCATCATAATCATAATCATAATCATCATCGCCGTCGTCGTCGTTGTTGTTGTTGTTGCTGTTGCTGCTGTTACACTTTGCCTACCCTAAAATTTTGACTGCGAGCCGCCACTGCGCGCTAGTCATCTGAAAGTTCATCTTCCTCAGTCCTTGCAGCATTATGCAAATTTGTTGTTGAGATAAACTTTAACATCTTCTCGTGGGGCAACGAGATCAATGCACACTCCGCCAGTTCTTTGAAATCAGTATTTCCACCAAGGTGACACAGCACTCCAGAAACTGTCAGGTTCAGGCATGTTTTTTATTTCACACGGAATATCAGTTACTCAGAGTTTTCTCTATTCATCAATTTTCTAAACAGTGCCTTCATTGAGATTACCAGATCTAGGTACACGGGCAATAAGAGGATACAGGGTAGAAGGATTAGTAGGATATGGAATGCTTGCCTTAGAGGGGTGGAGACAGGCTATGAGGGCAAAAGTGCTGTCGATGTTGGTAATTAGTTTCATTTCGCTGGTGTGACAAACCAGTGAAAATGATATTTCGCCGATATCGAAATTATCGTACACCCCCATAATTATCGTACGAGTTGGCAAACCTGTCTCTCATCAGTAACCGATGTCTGCACTTGCTCCGCAAGTTCAATGTTCCATGGTAGCCTGGTTCGATGCACATGCTTTCGTCATTAAAACACCTAAAGTGCATTTGTCCTTTCCAGGACAACCGTATTGGTAGGCTGCACTAAGGAGATTTGTATTTTCCATCGATGTCTTTAATGAAGTCAAATAACGTCTTAGATTCTACCATAGGTAGATTAGTATGAGAAGACCAGTTAGAAGTTCTTCCTCCTCTTTTTGTTGTTGTTGTTCTTCTTCTTCTCAAGGTACCAAAACTTCAAAGATATCTTGGCCTTCTCAAAAACTCTTTTCCAGATATTTCTGTTCTGTATGGTAATTGTCCAGTTTGATATTCCTATCTTTCTCAAATACTTCATAACATCACCTTCCCAACGGATTTCCCCCCAAGGGGCCTACAACGGTAGGTACGGGTTTGGTACACCCGGGGTCTCGAGCCATACTCTCGATTGGGTTCCTCTAAGGGCTGAGAGAGCGTCTGCCAGAAGCTATAATAAAGCAAGATACCATTAATCATTTCCAGTGTTCAAAATGGGCTGGCTAACAAATCTCCTAACACTAAGGTCTCTGTGTACACGTGATGAAGCAAGATGGTATTATACAGGGATGAGATCTAGAAGGTTAACTGTCCATCACACACCGAGCCACGAGGTATCTCCTAACACTAAGGTTTTTAGAATAGTAATAGAACAGAATAGAATAGAATAAAACAGAATAGAACAGAATAGTAATAGAACAGAATAGAACAGTACACGTGATGAAGCAAGATGGTATGATACAGGGATGAGATCTAGAAGGTTAACTGTCCACCACACACCGAGCCACGAAGTATCTCCTAACACTAAGGTCTCTGTGTACACGTGATGAAGCAAGATGGTATGATACAGGGATGAGATCTAGAAGATTAACTGTCCATCACACACTGAGTCACGAGGTATCTCCTAACACTAAGGTCTCTGTGTACACGTGATGAAGCAAGATGGTATGATACAGGGATGAGATCTAGAAGGTTAACTTAACTGTCCACCACACACCGAGCCACTAGGTATCTCCTAACACTAAGGTCTCTGTGTACACGTGATGAAGCAAGATGGTATGATACAGGGATGAGATCTAGAAGATTAACTGTCCATCACACACTGAGTCACGAGGTATCTCCTAACACTAAGGTCTCTGTGTACACGTGATGAAGCAAGATGGTATGATACAGGGATGAGATCTAGGAGGTTTGTCTTTCTTTCTTTTAATTTCTTGGTTTGTATAAGTAAATTTGTCATTAATGAGCTTTGACATTTAATTAGTTTTCTTTAATAAAACATTTTTGTTCTGAATCTTACTTAATTATTCACATGATCACCTCTGTCCTATACCTTAAGCAAAACAATTTGAAAGGGCCTTATTTGGAACCACTGGTTCTAATAAAGTCAATTTGTTTCACTTTAGAAAATCGAGAATTTTAACGCCACATTCATTGAGTTATCCAATAAACTTTACATATTCCTTTTCCCCAGAGATCAGTATACATTTCTGCCACATTTTAAAGCATTTGGCCCAGTAAACGTGAATTAGCATTGAATCAAACCTTAGCATGGGCTAATTTGGCGCACTTAACATTATGATATTTTTCAAAATGTTGTTTACCCATAAAATTATACAAAACTAAAGTAAAAGGTTCGTAGTAGTAAACAGCACTAAACTCGATTATTGTAAATGTTGCTACTTTTTGGGCAGCTTTAAGAATAATAGGAACAACTTTAAAATGAGAAACGGAATAACGGAAAAGGTGTATGAAAATAATACTTCCGTTCTACTAAACAACATTTTAATGGGGTATTCAGTGGTACAACTCAGAAGTGTTCTATGATAGAGCATAGTGTACCATTCATTACATTAATATTAGTTTATTTCCTAAAACAAAACAAAAAGTATTTCATACATTCATCATATAGAACACACAACTCCAGAACATTTTAAGTTTGCATAAAGATAATACAGGAGATTAAATGACTGAAATGCTATAGAAAAAATGAGAATGATACACAGAAAACGTGGTGCTAATATTTGATATATCAATGGAAAGATATATTCTAAAAATGTTTGATTTAATGAGGTAGACATGTGTTTAAACGTATAGTAAAGTCGTAATATTTGGAGTAAAATGCCGAGTTATATTTAATAGGACAATAGAATACCACTAGTCAATATGCTGACTTGTTATTTCCTGAATCAAAACTATATTAGATATAAAAATGTGGATGTTTGTGTAGACTAGAAAGACACTAGGAGAAAACAATATCTACTGTTTTTCATATTACATTTTTAACTGCTGTAGAAGATGATTAATACACACACGATAATTCCACAAGTCAGCATTTAGATGGATCCATGTTAAATAGTGGAAAGTGAAGGAATGATACCTCACTAAAATGAGATGAATACTTTTAGGGATTAACTCTCCATATTCCCTAATTTGCTATAACATTTGCCCCCAAATTTTTAAAATCCCTAATGAATAGTAACACTTACTGTATGGGTTCTTGCAGTTGTCATGAACAAACACTTATTTTATAAATGAGAAAAACAACAACAACAACAACAACAATAATAATAATAATAATAATAATAATAATAATAATAATAATAATAATAATAATAATAATAATAATAATAATAATAATAATAATAATAATAATAATAATAATAAATACCAATAATGGTATTTGCAAATATTTAATAACAATCATTCTTACAATAACAACAATCCTTAGATATTAATTTTTTCTTTTTTTTAATTTATTTATTATTTAAAGTCGCTTCAACATAGTCATATCGCGACTAAACATTGAGGAAAAAAAGGAGGAAACAAATCATGAAGTTTACATTGAATTTAAATATTAACTTTGCATGCTTTGATGAACTTGATGATTTTCTTGTGATATTGTTGATCACCCAAAGCTAGCTGAAGGTTCTCAGGAACTCCATACTGAAGTCGCTGGTGAGTGTATCTTGGACAAACAGTGAGCAGATGCTGAAAGGTAAGAGTAGAATCACACAGAGTACATTTAGGAGGAGGTTCACGGGACAGAATGTAGGAATGAGTAAGCGCTGTGTGGCCAATGCATAATCGGGTTATTAGTACCTGATCTCGCCGGTTAGTGTTCTAATTGTTGTGGAGAGGTTAGGTATTGGACAGATATCATGCAGTTTACTGTTGGATGTAGTTGTCCAATCTGTCTTCCATCGGTGTAGGATAGTTCTTTTAAGATGCCGTAAATAGTCTTCATGAGGTAGCTTAAGATCTGGTAAGTTTGGAGGATGCTTGGTAGCTTCTTTTGCGGCAGTGTCAGCAAGATCATTTCCTGGTATGTTACAGTGAGATGGTATCCATGCCAAGATCAGTTGTTTACCTGATGAAATAAGCTCACTGTGTAATTCACGTATCTCCCTTACCAAGGTGTGGCAAGGAGATCGTTGTTGTATAGCCATTAATGCACTAAGGGAATTTTGTTGCTAGCACTGCTTCTTGCAGTTGTCATGAGGAAACATTTGTGTTATAACAGTAAAATAATTCTGATAGTTGCAAGCATTTAATAACAATCACTTTTATAATGTCAACAATCCTTCTATATTCATTTTGCCTATAAAATATATCTCCTCGAGTGATGTATTCCAGCGTCATGAGTAGAACAACTGCGTTACATTTTAGACTATATTGTTCATTGAAAACTATATTTAGGTTACAATAGACTGTGTACATCTCAAATAATAATGTAACAAATTTGTCTGACTGAAAATTAATTATATTATTTCCATACTTCTCATAGGAGAATAACAAATGTTGTCTAACTCAGTGTCTGCTCAACTACTATCAGGAAAAAAGGTCGCCTTTAATTTAAGAAGCATTGTCTTATTATTAAGTTAATAAAATCATTTTTCATTTCTTTTTTTTTTTTTTTTTTTTTTCTTGAAAATCTTCCCTGAATCGTCAATATGGCACAAAACTAAATGGACCAAATCTGTAATTAATTTGACAATTAACTTTAAAGTTTTTAGACATTGTGCAGAAAATACCAGAAAAAAGTGTATATTGAATTAGTCCAGACGAATTGTAGCATGAAACATAAGGTTTTTATGCTTCAAAAGTGTGTGTCAAGTTTTTATAAAGAAGTTTAATTGCAAGGTTGTTAACTTTATTTCTAAATGTTAATTTACTGCGCATTATGTGTCCTATACATTTTATGAATTTTTAAAGATGTTTATATTTCTTTCTAAATTAAAGATTTGTCATCTGAAATTAGTTATTGCTTATTTAGAGATACGGATATGACACTTCGTTCAATTTGGATATTTAAGTCGTCTAAAATATCTCGAATTTATAAAAATCCACCTTTAAAAGAACACGAGCAGAAATTCGTGATTCAGAATGTTAAATGATTAAATCTCTGATACAGGGCTGTTTGAAATGCAGAAGAATCGTAATAGATAGAAACAAGTCTACAGCTGTGGCTTTGTAAATTCAAGGAATATTTTTTATCAATGAAAAAAGAAACGATAACTTTATTTGCCGAAATCTCGCAAACACTACCCATTATTAAAAATGCAAATAGTTGGTATACATAATTCAAGGTAAAATCGCACAATATCAGAGGGCAAAGTAGTGAATATTACAATAAGCGAAAACAAATCTACGTTAATACAAATCATATATCAAAGAAAAACATGGGGAAATTTCACATTCTTAGCTTAATTGCTGGAAAAGCACATCGAGCTACCATCCTAAGGAGAGGCAGTTACCCTATAAGGATTAAACGTCATTAGCATCATTATATCACTATATTCTTACATCTGATATACTTAGAAGGTGTGCTTCTAGCCAGGTGTACGTCCAATTTCAAAACTACACATCATTATGTAATTAGTGTAATGAACACACGTTTTCAAATCTTAGGGAATGAAGCAACACACAGTTTATCCAAACATTCAAGTTGCAAATGCTCGATGTATGTGCAGCAATGACTGCTGCCAAAATACAATTAATTATATGCTATAGGACTGGGCTTTCTGTATTCCTTTTACAATAAGTGTCTTGAAAAGGGAATCAATTAAGTTAGATTACATTTGACGTCATTGGAAACTATTAATAAAATGATGTAGTTTTCAATCAACGGATTTCAGAACAAGAGCACTGTAGTAATTTTTTAAAAAGAGAGTCGCTTTCTCAGAAAATGTCCCATGTGCAGCAAAACAAATCCAATGTGGCAAATCATGTCATTAAAGTAAAACTTAGTCATCTGTAGCTTTTGCACATTGGGCCTGGAAGATGATTACTCACATGAGAGGCAGAACGTCGACAATGACATCCTTAACATTTTGAGGTAGAGATTCTTTGGTCACTAGCAGCTCAAACAGCTCCTTGTTGCGCTGGGAAGCTAGCGTTCCGTCTGAGAGTGTTAGTGGTTTACCATCCATGCTTAAGCCATGACCAACAGTTGCAACTATATCAAGCACGTCAGCATTATCTTCTATGTTATAATCTAGCGAATTAAACTCCGTCAGCAGGAACTTGATGATAACTTCAACACTGTTGATGTTCATGTCGCCAACGTTATCGTGTGCCCGAAGGAACGTGATTGCCCTAACAAAAGAGTATAAGGGGCAAGGAGAGATTGATCCCCTTGTATCTATATCCCATGGACGCATGTCGAAGTGTTTGGCGAGTTTAGCAGCTATCTCTCGTGTCTTGGATGGCACGTTCTTGGCATCGGCGATGTAACGGAAGAAACGTCTGGCAAATTTGTCTCTGGTCTCGGTTTCGCTGAAGTGGAAATCTTTGGCATGATGTTCCAATTTGAAATCTTTTCCAAAGAAATCGAGGAATCCGTTTTTTGCGAACTCTCTTTCCTCCAGAGACATCAAAGCGGGTGTGACGAAGTAGGCATCGTAGTTCACGGAACCACTGTACATGATGAAAAGCAAGATATCCGACATCAATGAACCGAGTCTGCCAACGTATGGAGGTAGTTTTACCTGAAAAAGGAAGAACACTTTTTAAAATACTGTGGATAAACTATCAAAGTCCTGTGTCTTAGTTTCAAAACAAACATGGTTATTTCCATTTATATATCGCTCCAATATCACTACAGTTGCGTTTATCATTATGAATGTCTGGGAGCGACAATTACAGCTATGCTTGTGAGTGATCTTGGCAAAGAAACAAACAGATAAGACAACATGGCAACTTGTCATAATACTGAGATTGAGGGACTGTAGCGGGGCGGTCACGTAGACTTCGCCTCGTCGATCTGTCTCGTTAGAATTCTCCAGAACCCGTGCAACTCCTTGCCTCGGCTTGCGGTCGGTGCAGCTGAAATAAATCCTAGCGCTATCTAACTCATTCTTATATTATATCAGGGTTTTCTGCGGATAAAGGCAATTGACCAGAATTGAATACTTTTTAATAAACTGATTTTATTCCCAATAATGAACTTTCGTGAAGCACTTCGTAGTTTTCTTTCCTTTTCGTAATCTTAAATTGAATGATTAACGTTGTAATTCCTATCTTCCAGTGTGTAATTTAACTAAACCATGACGCACACTGTTCCCCACTCATGCACCCACTTGCTGCAAGCTACTTCCTTAAAGACTTCCAAATAACTGGTAAAATCAGGCGCGGAACATCTTATTTATGGTAATGCTATCTTTCGCGCCGTGATGTCCAATCTTTGTTCTGATTGGTCTCCCACATTCCGTTGTACGGGAACAAAATTGTTCACTTTTGCACTTTTACGTCACGCTTCTTTTTGACTTCCTGTTTATCTGATTATCCTCCCCGTAAGGAAGATAACACCCCCTAGGACTTACAAGCCTGTGCCTAAGGTCAGATGCCTGTTGGGGAGTGGTAAATGAGTGGCGGGGGGAACGGGAAAACCCAGATAAAACCCGCCCAAACGCGGCTTTGTCCAACACAAATATCACATGCGAGTCCTTGGGATCAAACCCGAGCCACCTTGGTGATCGGCGAACGGTCTAACCGTTCGACCACGGCGCCACCCTCTTTTAGACTTCTGAGGGAAAACTGGTTGCTTATGTCTGCCCCTTTGAATATTCTGTCTCATGCTATTTTATTCACTTTTTTCCTGCCTGCATGACTTCTCTCCCTCAGTGGCGGAGATTATTCACAGGATTTCATTCCTATTGCTATCTCATTCTAACCTCGTCTCTCTCATTGTATCCACGTCGATTCTGTTCTAGCGTTCCTCCCCTTAATGACTTACTGTTGCCTTATTATTCTTATTTATTTTATACACATATGATCTGCAATATATGCATTGCTGGCTATACTATGTACCTTACAAGACAAAGACGTTTCTCGTGTTAGATCACGTTTATTTATCCACCTCTTATTTAATAAGTTAAGTATATTCCGTGAACATAGTAAAATAAAATCAGTCTGTTTCATTCTGTAATATAATTGAAATTCTGCACTGGTAGTCTGACATTAACTTTTTTAAGCAAGTCTACTGCAAAATATTGAAAGCCCGCACATTCTAAAATATGTAGTCTTCGTTGATAGCTTGGGGGAATTGTAGAAACATAAACAGAAAATTTTCAAAGTGAGTTATTGCTGTGGGAAAAGAGGTTAGTTTACACAACTTATGTGTTCCAATGTACTAATAACCCAAACATGATATATTAATAAAATTAATTTCAGAAACCTTGGACAAAAACCTTTTGAGGCGGTTTCATTCTAAGCCCTCATATAAAAATGTGTCATTTAGAGGCTTTGGAAACCGATCGTTTGATGTTTGGTGAAATAAATAGCAACGTCTAATAAAAAGTATAAAAGGAGTATAAGGTATCACAAATCTATAATGGAATATATAATTGAATTCATCAAGCGCATCTGTATTTCAAAAGCATTATAACTAACAGTAAAATAGAGTAAAGAATTTAAAAAGGTAGATGATATATTATACAGGATTGTCTTATATTGTCAATATAGCATACTGGATGTCCCAAAAACACTGACAGTTGTGCGGAAATGCACGGTTTGGACGCTGGAGAACGTCGATGTTTGAGAACAAACTGTTGTGACAATTTGTTGATATTCGTTTTGGTATCTTAATACGGAAGGTATGCAAAACCTTTAGCCATCTGTGTAATACGGATAAACGGTCTAAGTCTAATAAGAATCCTGCGCATGCGCTAAATTTTTCCATAGAGTGCTTGGTGCGCATCCTACTGCGTTACTTGTATAGTTTCTAGCAAAGTAATGTTTTGTTTTTCTAACAGAACTGCGACACGTACCAGCTCATAGCCGCTGAACTGGCCGGCATGAGCTACATCACACTGATGCAAATGTGCGGAATCACCTCATATCCAAGTAGATGGATTGCAAGTGGTCGCCCATGTCAATGACAACACGGTCGCCAGAACTGACACCTCTCGACTATTTTCTCTGTAGTTGTATGAAGAGTGTAACGCTCATGTAAGGTCAGCGGAGGACCTTATGACTCGAGCTCACGGAACGATTGAAAATCTTCAAAGATAACCGCACGTATTGGGTCATATGCATGAGGCTCACCACAGATCATATAGGCCCTCCAATGACGTAGGAGGTACACAGTTCGAGGCCCGTTTGTAATGTAGACAACTCGATGTTGGGGAGGGCCCTTGAACCCCACTCACTCACTCACTCACTCACTCGATGTTGGGTTTATTGACGTAACATGACCGTACACCCATCTCACAGGCCTGGGGGAGTCGTGCACATTGAGCAGGACTGCGCTCACGACCTTGAGCGTGTGTGTTGGGTGAGGACTATACTAACACAGACCAGTCCAGTGACGAACCTTTCACAATGAGTGCAGGACGCGTTACGCCAACATTTAATGCCGAATGGGAAGAAAAGTATTTCGCCGTCTTCGAAGGTGAAAAATCACATTGTTTGGTTTGTGGTGCAACAGTATCATATCCTTCACATTATAAACTTAGGAAGCATTTCACAAATGCGCATGCGCAAGAATATAGTGAAGGGAAGCTGATAGGTGCGGCTCGTGAAAAAATGCTGGATCGTCTTAAGGAAAATTTACAAGCCATAAGTGACAATACTAGCAAGACGATAGTTGACCGGCAAAACATAGTTCTGCCAGTTTTAAAATTGCAAACAAAATTGCCAAACCCTCTAAACCCCTCTCTGAAGGAGACTTTATAAAGGAGTGCTTGATAACTGCTGCTGAAGAAATTTGCCCTGATTATTGAATTCCTTTAAATCGCTTAGTTTATCTCGTCGAACAGTCCCCGAGCGAATTGCAGAAATTGCTTGCAATTTGGAATAAAAGCTAAAAACGATAATCGGACAGTTGGTGGCAGTCGCATTGTAGCTATGCTTGGTACGACATAATGTTGTGAGCAGTTTTTCAGTAAGCTGAACAATGTCATAACTGCTTCACGCAGCAGTTTAAGTGCACATATTGCGATTGCAATGTTCGAAATTTTGCAGCCAGAATAATGAAGCACGAAAGATAGCAAGTTTCAACAGTGACTCAGTAAGTAGCGCTCCAGGTTTACGTGATTTACGAAATGTTTTAGTTTATTGCATATTAACATACTTCAAAGTCTTGCAAGTCTAAATAGCATTGTAAAATCTGAAAATGTAACACTACAACATTTATGTAAATATTGTATGATATCTAATTTTGTGTTTGTAATAAATTACAATTAAGCAACACGTGTACGCACATGTGCCTTTATTGCACGCACGCATGGGACGTTAGAAACCTGTTTTCTCTCACGCGAACACACGACGCCTCCAGGCCTGCGCTACAGCGTCCAAACCGTGCATTTGCGGACAGGGATTCCTGTTTGAAAAGCAACCAGTTTGCCGTCCTTCACAACATACCAAGCATTGTCTGTGTTTTTTTTTTTGGGACACCTGTATATATAAATGAATGTTTGCATGTTTGTATTCTGTGCTTGACCGATCACCGCGAAATTCGGCACATATATGAAGTTTTTCATTGAGAAGGTTTGTATGCTACACATTTTATTATACGAGAACAACGTAACATTCTCAATGTTTTCTTTACGTGCTTCTCTTTTTCTTAATTCATTCACATAGTCTTCCGTACTCGCCCTTGAACATGCAATTCATACAATTTTCTATGACTGAAGTGGAAATGCCACCTATAACATTCACACAGTTTTCTCTACTCACTTTTCTTTTACGAAACACCATCGTATTTCTTTCTCTGTTTGTCCTTTAACATACAATTCATACAAGTATCTATTACTGAAGTAGAAAAGTCATATATTACATTCACACGGTTTTCCCTACACACTTTTCTTTTATGAAATAATCGCACTTCTTTCTCTACTCCCTTCTATAGACAGTTCATACAATTTCCCATATGTTTGATACTAAAATGTGGTTTTCCATCAGTACTTTTATGAAACACAATTACACTTGTTTCTCGACTCCCCCTTTTACAAATAATTTCTTTTTCCACTCCTCTTCTACAAAGAATTCATAGGATTTTCTATATACATTCTCACAATTTCCTCTGCTTGCTTTTCTTTCTGTGGTATTTTGCATTCTTCAACAGTTCCTCGCACAGTGTTTTCCCGGTGTTTTGATTTATTTGTGTTTATTTTGGGTTCTTTATAGCATCTAACGTAAGTCTAAAAACTGTGGGTAAAAAAGTGTAAAACCACGGGCAACGTCGGGTGTTTCAGCTAGTTACTATATAAGAGGTAATCGTAGCTTTTCCGTCACCAACACCTGCAAGAAAGCTTAATGCAAACACGACTGAGTTAGAACAGGCACTATAAAAAGAGGTTAAGGAATTGAGATCCTGCCTTAGAAATATAAGAAGTATGTTATCACATATAAATCTGATAAATTATTACGCCCAAAACATAAATAGTTTTAAAGTTGCACTCCATCGAACATAGAAAAGAAACGTACAAATATTTCTTTCATTTTGTAACATGTTGGATTTAGTGAATTTGAGTTTGAGGTAGTACGGAGCGGATTCTACACTAAGCACCAAGTGGGCTGTTGTTCATCAGATACCTAGGAGGAAGGAATGAAATGAGAGTGAGCAACCCGGGCGAGCAGCGTACCAACGTGAGGGTCCCTAACGTGTGGTAGAGAGTCTTCATCTCGACACTAGGGTTCGCTGCATGGAAGACCTGACAACTACAAGGTCGCCCAGCCGTCGAGAGCACATCCCCCACAAGGTATCCCTAACTCTCCATCGCCGACTCAGAAAGACTGGAATGAATGAAAGGTAAAATGAAATGGAGGAGTGCAAAATTCGAGATATGTAACTATACTTCCCAGTATTTGGTGACCAGAAAAGCACCAAAAATACTCATGGGTCAGGAAGGTCGACCGCGGAAATCGAACACACCACCTCTCGAATGAGAGACTTACACCTAACCGTAGAGCCATCTCACTCGGTTGGTTTACTGAGGAGGGAGTTTCTTCAAAATCTTCGTATAGCATCCTTAAATATCTATAAATTATGAAAGTTTTATTTTATGAGAATTTGTTATCGACTATTCAGGGAGGTGGAGAAACACACAATGCAACCTTTATTTAATTTCAATCACTTCAAAAATAGTGTTTCCACATGCATTACCGATGTACATAATTTTTAAGGAAACTAATACTTGTAAAATCATAAGAGATAAAACCGCGGGAATTGTGTTATTTTTGAACGAAGTAACACCATAGAAAGTTAATTCTTGTAAAAGTATCAAACAAAATTCTGCTGTCGAAAATGTGATATTAATCACTTGCTGTAAAATATTTATTACTTACCAAATATAATTCTCGACCTGGTGTGCAAAACTGGTTAAGTCAAAAAATATCGAAAATCCACAGTATTTGATGTAATTTTGTGTGCTCTACCCATCTGTCTAATCGGTTAAGTCATATCACTTATAATAGCCGAGTAACACGTGTGTGTAAAAGGAGGTATATCATGAAGTCATCAGTTGTGCATCTGCAAAGACGGTTAAGTCACTCACCAGCAGTGCAATGTTGGTTAACTCAATAATAGAGCTGACTTAACTTACTAGCACTACAAATTTAAATGACTTACCCAACTTGACACTACACCTATCTGGTGATCGAGTATGTATTTTCATTGCACTAATATGAAGATTAAGTAATGCCAAACCACTAACTGTGGCTTCTCAACAATACATATGAAAAAATAAATTATTGCAACTCCGTATATCATTTCCAGTAAAAACACAGAGAAACCAGTTGCCATCTCGTGTCACTTTAACTACTTATATGAAGAATATAAGTCCTGGAGAACTTGTTGTTATGAAACTATTTTTGATGATCTTGAACTACAGAAACCAAAAGTGGACGCATACCAGACATGTGATAGACTTAAGCTGTAGATAGAGATCTGCGAAGGCGAAAAATACTTGAATTTGAGAGTAAGAAATGCACCAAGAAAAGGTTGACCTGGCAAATCGGGCGCTCCATCAATTGCCCTCTAGTTATTAACCAGTCAGGAGTCATTCTCTGAAGATGTCCAACGCAGTCTTGGGCGAAACGTCAGAAAATTCGTCGACAAGCCTGAAATCTACCATTTATTGGACAAAAGTTCGTTTGGAGGCACATGGGTGGCTCTGTTTTCAAAAGGCCTCCTTCGGACAATTATGTCTCAAGTACAAGTTGAGAAAAGATGATTTCAGATGTAGCAGTTTTCTCAGAAGAGGGAATAAATCTGCAGGTATCAAACCTTTAAGTATTCTGGTCCACATACAGTAGACCTAGAAAAAATAGGACTTGGTGGACCTACTTCCATTTATCTCGGCTACATTCTGGGAATTCTAAAGCATTGAAAATATCTGAAACTGCTCTTAGTATACTTCCAAATGCTGATACCAAAGACGATGTTGAGTGAAGAATGTGTTTTTATTGCTCATATTTTGGATGGCGAAAACAATTTCATGGAAATTTAAAGAAAGTATATAACATTAAAGTTGTAATGAGAAAATGTCTTGTTTCTTTAGTGTCTATATTATATATTGCCAAGTTCATTAAATTTAACAACCTTTTATAAAAGGCTAAAACATATTTACTGTGCGATTATAAGATATTATTTTCAAATACTACAGTGATATTGGTGGTCTTCTTAGTGTAGTGGTAGCGCTTCTGCTTACCAAGCGAGAGACCAAGGTTCGATTCCCGGCACCAGCGTGGGGATTTTCTCCCACTGGGAGACCTGGTACGGGGTGCACTCAGCCTCGATAGGTCCCTGAAAGGCCAATCGCGGAACTACTTGATTGAAAAGTTGGGTCTGCATAACCGACCGGGAGAAACCGGGATGCTGAGCACCAGAACCGCACCACACTCTTGCCTCCTGTGGTAGTTTGAGGTGGGGGCCGCAGCGGCTGGGCGGTAAGGGCTGTTGCGCCTTGGTTAACTATTATTACTACAGTGATATGTCTTTTTTCATTATCCTTGTACTATTTTTATGCTGTCATTTTCTCAAGTTGTGTTAAATGTGAATTCTATATAAATATGGTGGTATTTCATCCCCATGGAAACTGCAAGAATTGATTACATAATTAAAAATACATTTTCATTGTATATTCTAGTGACAAGCAATATATTTTCCACTGAAACCATTAATATAACACTTAAGTGGGAGTAGATATGTCAAAATGCACAATGAAAAGTCACATAAATCATGCATCCACCCTCTAACCCTTCAGATAATCCTCAAATAAGGGATGGAGATTTATAGGACTTAAAGCAACCTGATGTATATGTTTACAGTATCAAACAACGAATATTTTTTTGCAAAATGTGTAGAATTTTAGCACATAAGGGATTTGGGAAATTGATTGCAATCTTTAATTTAGTTTTTCTCATTATGAGGTATTCTGACTTAACCGCTTTTGCACACCCAGTCAACAATTAATTCTCAGCAGTTTTTCCAACTATTGCTAATATATTTGGACGATATAAGTACTGCCCTTTACCAAAAACAAACCAAAATATTCAGTTTTTTATAGTCTTAAAATGCATGTTTTGTGCAAATTTTAACTTATTATTTCATTATATAATATCGCGTTTCATAGTACAGAAAAATACCAGGCTACTTTAATAAAATTATGTATTTTGTATTGATCTTATTACTGAAATTATTATGTAATTTGTAGTATTAAATGCCATGATAATATGCTGGTACGAGAATCACGTTGCTGCTTACAAAAAAATAGAAAAATAACTATGAAACTGTTGACATCAGGTTGCAACTTTGAAAAGCTCTCACCACCATCTTCACTGAATGCATTTCGCTCACGAATTTGGAGCCCGTATATCTGAAAGGTTAAGTCGATCCTGCGTTTTAATTTCTTAATGTGTTTGTATAATAAACGAGAATACGCAAAGAACGTTAGACGCGTTTTCGTATGTAATGCGTGGAAAAAATATCGCTGTCTTCTCTTCTGCATTCCCAACTTAGTATGCAAAGAGAACCTTTAACTTTTGTAAACAATTCAGCTTTAAGCAACTACCAAGTATTTTGCAATAATATCAGTTTTACTCCCTCAGGTTGCCGAAATCTCTTAATATAATATGAAAGCGCAATGCTAGTAAACGCTAGTAAAAGCATTTTACTAAAATGTGTATGTGTGTGTGTATGTGTGTGCGTGTGTGAGCATCGCACTCTGCAACAAGCAGTTGATTAAACACCAAATGACCAGATTGATAAATAAGTTTATTTTAAAAACAATTTTGGCCCAAAATTATTTTCTTGTATGACGAAGCTTTAAAGAAAAGTACTTAGTACTCGATTTCCTTAACTTTTTAACGCAACTGTCGTTCAAAAACAAGTGCAGCATTAAACAATGCATTTCTAGCGCTCGAAGTAAACACAGGCAATTACAACTTTGATTTTCCACTATATCTTTTGTGTGGCCGAATTAGCCACGCATTCAAGGAAACTTCGGTCACACTTCAATAGTTTATATAATTAATATTAATAATAATAATAATAATAATAATAATAATAATAATAATAATAATAATAATAATAATAATAATAATAATAATAATAATAATAATAATAATAATAATAATAATAATACATATAGCAATTATTTTCTGTGTGATAAATGTACATCAGTAAATCTTGTAAAATTTAAATTATGGAATTTAAGTCAACACCTTTATACCAAAATTGGCAGGAAGTTTAAAAAATGTCCAAAGTTAGACCGTTCTATGGTAAATAAATATTATCACTTACTTTTGCTGACGCACATTATAACAGAACAGACAGCACAACCAAAGCTAGGAATGGCTTTATTGTCACGAAATAAGTTGCTAATAAAAGAGCTGCAGGATCTTTAGTGACCTACTAGGTTACTTGACTTGTCAGAGCGTGAAGGTCGGCAGACTTTTTTCCAGGGGGGGGGGGGGGCCAAATGTTAGAATTTTGCAATCAGATAATATTAATTCATTATTTTGTTGTCAAAAGTTATAGTATTTGTTGCGGATAACCATATAAATTTGCGCTAAATAGAAATTGTTATTTACATAAAAATTAAAATAATAGTTTAATAGTCAGCACATTAAGTTCATTAATTTCCAAGGGGGGGGCCGCGGCCCTCCCTCCCCCCCCCCCCTTCGCGACGCCCGCGACGCCCATGTGTCAGAGTGAAGACTGTAGGTGATCATCCAAGAGATGAGACCAGCTGATGATCAAACTCGGTGGATTCTACTCTTACCACTTATATATTATTTAATTTCGCTTTCTTGTCTAGTATACAATTTAAATTTGTCTTGTTTTGAGGGTTATCTAAAAGGTCTTCCCTTGAGGCTTTGGGTGGCATAAAGAATTGGTTCCATAAAATAAAAATAGTCGAATGTCTGGCATTAATATAACTTACATTGCTCCCTTTTCTACAAACTATACTTAAAAATCTAATATGTTGCACTCACATGACTTTCTCTACTCTTTTACTAACTATTCTCACAAACCCTTATTCCTGTAACTTCTTTGTGTTAGTCGAGATAAACATTTGCAGAAATTACCTTGTTGCCGGTTTTCTTGTAAGTGCAAGGGGAATACCGGAATGCAGTAGGCTTTGAGCGAAGGACAAATATTTTAAAGTTCTGAAATTCCGTTTTCTTTGCACGGCAGAGATAAAAAGTTAATAACGACCTTCCATTTGAGAAAATTTCGGGTATTCCAAAACTCACACAATTAACAAGGAATATTTCCAAAATAGCACATTCTGTGTTTTAACGAGATCGACTTTTTTGGATAATAAGATTTGGTCTATCTCTTATGGTTTATCCTTATTGAAAATTCATCAAGAGTAAATAGGACTACGTAGGCTATAGGCAGAAGATTGAAGAGATACATTTCATTTTCCATAAAAATATCTTACACATACGGCATTTTGATCAAAATCGTTAGTCAGTTTTGAGAAAATCAAAATCTTCGAAACATTTTCCATGTAAAGGGTAGTTCAGGTTAGAGGAAATCTCCGTGTCGCATCCTTGAAAGATATTAAACTCAAAAGCCAACTATGGTTTATAACCAACTTTTCGTTGATACCGTAATTATTAGCCGTATTATTAATTATGATTTTAATAATGAATTAAATGATAATTAAATTATAATGAATGAGTAACGTGAATGTATTTAATATAATGATAATTACGAATGGATAATTTTATGATATAAAGCAACAGTATTTAAATTCAATAACTAGTATGCGAGTATGAAGCGAGGCTAAAGCCCGCGGGTTTATAGTTACCGCCCCTAGATTGGCTGAACAGTCTGCTGGAGAACACACTTAGGGGTAGTCGCCTCAGCAGCCTGTTGGAGAACGCTCGTTGGTACAGTCGCACAGGGCCTGCAGTAGCCGCGAACACTAATTCGCGCCCAGACATAACAGCGATTACCGCGAATATTATAGAGTGGACAGTCTTTCTCATCAGTGCATTAAGGGGTGAAGTATATTTTAAAATAGGGAAACGTAATAGTAATTTTACTTTCAAACAACGACAACTCAAGGTGAATATTCATCGTGAAAACGTAACGAGAATTAAATTAATTACCAAGAACTGTGTGTGTTATTATTCCGCCAAAAACACTCACGCACACCCTGTAGATAGTGCTGTTTCAGCTCTAACGGTTAGCTAGGGTAAGATTCTAGACCATTTATAGAGCAGATCTACAAGACCTTCAAGGACCAGACTGCAGATATCCTCTCCAGCGAAGAAGATACATCTGCAAACTTGGCTTTAACGCGGGGCGTAGTATCGCCTCACGGAAACATCAAATTTGGCGCCCACAACGTGAGACCCTTAAAGCTTCCACATCGTTCAGTCAAACACGCGCGCGAGCACTTTTTTCTAAAAGTGTCTTTTTTGAATTCAGGGGGTCTCAAAACATATATTTTCTGTGAAATCTCGACATGGAAATTTTTGTTCGAATACAATACTTCTTAATATATGTAGTAAGGTAGGTAAAGATAACTTACACTTCCATCCACTTTTTGCAAATACAGATAAACATTCATTACTTGTACATTCCGTTTTAGCAACAAGAAGAATAAAAAAATCTGATGTGTTACACTCACATGGCTTTCTCTACTCTTGTGCTAACCATTCTTACAAACTCTTATTCCTATATTATCTTCGTGTTACGATAAACATTTGTACAAATTATCTTATTGCTTATTTCCTTGTATGTGTAAGGGAAATATTAGAATTAGAGTGCAGTAGGCTTTGAGTGATAGTCAAATCTTTTAAAACTTTGAGATGTCGTTCTCTTTGCACACTAAACATATAAAAAATGAACAACGACATTCCATTTCACGAAAGTTGCTTTTCGAAGTTCACACACATAAGAAGGAGTGTCTCCGAAATGGTTCACCCTACAAGAAAATTTATTGAGACATAAATTGTGTATTTTAGCAAGATTTACATTTTGTATAGTAAGATTTGGTCTATCTCTAACGGTTTATCAGATATGCAAAAATCGTCCAGAGTAAATACGAATACAGGGCTATAGCCAGAAAAATATGCATTTCATTTGTCATACAAATATCTGAAACATATGACTTTTTAATCAAAATCGTTAGAGCCATTTTCAAGAAAATCAACATTTTAGAAACATTTTCCATGTAAAGGGTAGTTTAGGGTGGGGCTATTTTCTTCAAAATCTTCGTGTCGCATCCTTAAATACAAATTTGGTTTTTAACCGACTTTTTGCTTTTGAGTTATGCTGTTCACAGACTGACAAGACACACAGACAGACACACGGGCCTTTTTCTAAAAATGGCTTTTTTTGGAGGTTCAGGGGGCCTCAAAACATATATTTCCGGTGAAATATCGACATCAAATTTTTGGGTGGAATACAATACTTCCCCTACTTACCAGTAGAGAAAGTAAAAAAGCTAGAACATAGTTAAGTTAAATTTCAAAGCAGATTGCTATGTAATGGTATTGATGTTTTATTTTCTTTGAATGAACATGAAAGCGGAAAGATAAAAGTAGGTAACGATTTGTAGCTGAGATAAGTATAAAATTAAATTGAGATTTATTAGGACGCTCTTCAACTGCTATGAGTCTCAGCGTCCCATTCTATAGTTGGCGTGAAAGACGCTGAATTTGCTCAGAGGCCTCTTTATCAGGCTTGAGGTTGATTAGGATACCGTAAACATACGACAAGGGACCATCTGCTTTACGTCCCTTCCGAAGGAAGCTATGCTAGTGATTTTACGCCCGATGAAAGCCAACGCCCTCCACCGGGTTTTGAACCGCGAAACAGGTACAAGTATTTTAAAATACAAACCAGGAACAAGGCGTATCTCGGAAATGGCTAACGCCACAAATAACTTGGCATAATTTGCATTCTTTAACTAACTCTGCTTTCGCTGTATAGTAATATTTTGTCTATCGCTTTGCGGTTTAACAGTTATACAACTGTTATTTAGAATGGAGAGGACTTCAACATAATTTTGTTTGTCATAGAAATATCTTAAACATATTAAAATGGTTATTGTCGTTTTTGAGAAAATCAAAATTTTGAAAAAGGAATTCCCTACAACATGAAACTTGGATGTAGGAGATTTTCTTGGAAACCTTCCTGTCTGTCACACATTTGGGAGATACTGAAAGTAAATAGCAAGTATGGTATTTATAAGACCATTTTCGAGATATGCTGCTCACAGACACACACGGAAGTTTTTCTAATACTGGTTTTGTGGGGAGGGGGGGGCGGTTCAGAGTAAATATACTTTTCCGATAAAACATTGACCTCGAATTTTTGGGTGCAATACAACACAACCTCCACTTAAGAGTACGCAGTAGAGAAAGTAAAATTTTATTTACATAATATGCTTTTATGGAAGTAGAAATTAAATTTAACGTCATATTTTGTAATTAAATTTGTGTCTGTTTAAAAATCAATGCCGTAAATACACATTATTTTATTACCTTTATTTTCTCCCTTTTCCTTTCATCCTTATTTTGGTTTGATATTTTTCACCCTGTTTGTTGTTAAAACAATGTATTTCGGGCATACTGACCTATGTCATTCCCAGTTTGGGACATTAATTCGTGACGGTAATTGTTCCTACTCTGCTCATATCAGCCAGCTTTCTATTCACAATTTTCCTTATTAACTGTTAGTTTCAAGAATGTCGGTCAAGAATATAGAAAGTTACTCATATCTCAACTGAAATTTCTAATGTTTGAATATCTGACCTTATGTAAAATCCAATGCCATACAAATCCTTATTCTCAATGTAAATACAAGAAAATGAGTAAATAAATACGAAAATTCTAAGAAAGTGACAAAATAATAAACTAACCGAAACAATATAATGTGTTTCACTCACATGACTTTCTCTACTCTTGCACTAACAATTCTTACAAGCTCTCATTCATCTATGTTGTTCGTGTTGGTCCAGATAAACATTTGCAGAGTGATTTTTTTTTTTTTTTTTTTTTTTTTTTTTTTTTTTTTTTTTAAGTGCAAGAGGAGTATTAGAATACATCAGGCTTTGAGGTATAGTCAAATCTTTTAAAGATTTGAAATTCCGTTTTCTTTGCGTGGCAAAGAGATAAACATTGTATATCGATCTTCCTTTGAGAAAAGAAGTACTGCGAATCTTCCACAAACAACAAGGTATATCTCCACGATAAAATGCGTTTGGCCTTAAATTTTGTGTTTTAACGCCATCCACATTTTCTGTATAGTAAGATTTGGTCTATCTCTTGTGGTTTACCAGTTATGCAAAAGTTATCCAGAGTAAATAGGACTACAGAAGCTATAGCCAGAAAATTCCAAATATACATTTCATTTGCCATAAAAATATGTTAAACATATGGCATTTTAATAAAATTGGTTACAGCCATTTTTTAGAAATATTTTCCAAGTAAAGGGTAGTTTAGGGTGGAGGAATTTTGTTCAAAATCTTCGTGCCACATCCTTAAAATATATTAAATTTAAATACTAACTTTGGTTTTTAACTAACCTTTAGTTTTTGAGTAATGCCGTTCTCATACACACACACGCACACATACTCACACACACACTCAGACCTTTTTTTAGGTTCAGGGGGCCTCAAAACATATATTTCCGGTGAAATTCTGGCATGAAAATTTTGGGTTGAATACAATACTTTCCCTACTTACTATAGGTAGTAAAGAAAGCAAAATGGTCTATAATTATAAAGTGACACAAGCTAGAAATTACATAGTGTAGCCTATTCTGCAAAACCTAAGTGAACCCGGGTCCTGAGCATTGCAAACTATTCGAATATTAAATGCACTTAATTATAGTAGCGATCATAGAGTGAGGCAATGCTTACTTCATGTGGTTGTCCAGTGCAGACGACTAGAGGAAGCAACAACAGCAGTTTCAACTTGATGTTCATTTTGATTACTAACGGTGTTTTGCAGCTTGTCCCACTAACAGCAGACAGGAACTGACGAATAACTGCTACATCAGAGGTAGGTATATATTATGTGCTACTTCTTGCACTGCATTCGCAGCATTTCCTGTACTCATATGCACCTTACACGTTTCAGTGAGGCATATACGTAGCGGTATAGCTTAAAACATTTCACTATCACTTAAAGCCTACTGTACTCCCCATTCCCCTTGCACCTACAAGAAAACTAGCAATAAGAAATTTCTGCAAATGCCTATGCCGATTACTATGTAGCAGATATTGTATAAGAGTGATTATACCTCTACATATATTTGCGAACAGTTCCCCTATATTGAACTATATAACAAGTCTGTATTGCAATAGGTTACCTGACGGTGGGTCTTTTAGGAGTATGCACTTTGACTTTGTCGCCAAATATTGATAGACTTCTTAAACGTAAGCAGTACCAAAGAAGTCATTAATGAGCCCATGTTTATCGCAAAATAATTGAAGGTGTTTTCATAAATCAAACACACCAACCCGCCACTGTAACACAATGGAAGTTTAAGTGCTAAAGAATGGCAAAGTCCACGTGTAGTGGAAGAAGGTAAATGCAACCTCCTCTCTTTGACTGCCTTGGACATTGCTGGTATATAGTTTCACAAACGTATGGGTTTTAACTTATAGCAGGTTAGGCATATAAACTCTCAAGAGCTGCCAGGACCTTTGGGGTGGTCAGTGATTGAGGGAGGTTGGGGAATGTGCGGAGAAAAGGAACTATTAATCCTTGAAAGAGGAAATCTAAGAGTTTTTGGACCCACTAAATATAGACATGGTAACCGGAGAATAAAATCCAATAAAGAATTAAATGAACTAATACATAATCAAGTTATTATAAATTTCATTAGGGCAATGTGATTAAGCCGCCTTGGGATGTTAAGAGAATGAAAAATCAAAGGCTAGTGAAAGAAATGTCTAAATTGGGAACTAAAGCAGCTACCAGATCGAAAATCCATTGGGAAGGTTACGTCATGAATGATTTGAGAAACTTACAAGTATCAAATTGGACAATGACCATACGGAACAGAAATGTCTGGAAAAGAGTTTTTGAGAAGGCCAGGTCATTCAACTTTGAAGTCGTGGTGCCTTGGGGAGGAGAAGAAGAACAAGTTGAAGAAGAGCAGCAACAACAAGAAGAGGAGGAAGAGGAGAAACTTCTAACTGGTTTTCTCATATTAATCTACCTGAGGTAGAATCTTAGCCGTTTGTTGACTTCATTAAAGACAACTATGAAAAATACAAACTGCTTAGTGCAGCCTACCAATACGGTTGGCCTGGAAAGGACAAATGCACATTAGGTGTTTTAATGACGAAAGCATGTGCATCGAATCAGGCTACCTTAGAACATTGAACTAGTGGCAAGTGCAGACATCGGTTACTGATGAGTGACTCAGGTCGCCTGTCATCAATTTGTTACGTGTTGGTACAGATGTGAAAGCAATTTGTGTGGAAATGTGTTCAATATTTGTATGTCTTAAAGATAAAGCAAATATGATGATTTAACCTGCAGGTTGTGAATGCATCTGTCACTCATACACCTGCAGTTCCAACTGGTTGCTATGTTTTTCGATGAGAGAATCTTGTAATTCACAAATCCCTACATGTAATTAATTGTCCTTCCCCCAATAGCCACCCTTGTGTAGGACAAGATATTAAAGGGTAGAATGAGACTGAAGAATTCAATGTCATAGCCGGGATTTGAACCACGGATCTTCTGGTCTCCGTCAGGCCACTCTAACCACGAGCTATCATGGCCAACGTGCCGAAGGAACATTAAATTCTCCAACTCAATCGCATTTTTTCAGATATATCACGTTGTTTTCAACCACGGCAAAAAAAAAAAAAACGGATACACGCTTTGGAATTGCAGAATCACTAAAAATAGGAACATGGAATTTAGGAATATCCACAAAAGATGAACAATTAGCAAAAGAAATAGAAACAATGAAGGTAAACACAACGGTACTTACTGAAACTAAAAAGAAATCAAAAGGCACAGAAAATATGGGGAAATACACTCTAGTTTATAGTGGGGATTCATCAAAACAAGGAGCAGCTTAAAGGAGTAGCAGTATAATTTATGAAAAATGTACAAAGAGAATTAAGCATTATAATTTTATTAATGAACGAATAATACAAGTGATATATAATATATGATACATGATAATAATACAGACGACGTCATAGGAGTATACAGTCCTCAAGAGGGAAAAAGGAAGAAGTTTCAGAATTCTATGAACAATTACAAGAAGTACATACAAGTAAAAACCAATATATGATCATTGCAGGAGATTTAAATGCAAGAATTGGGAAACAAGCGGTACCTAAAATTGTAAGAAAATTTAGAGAAGACCACATTAATGAAAATGGCAAACAACTACGACAATTTGGAACTTTCAATGAGCTTAAGCTTACCTTTTTAAAAAACAAAAGATATCCACAAATATACGTGGAATACACATGGCCAAAGATCATTAAATAATTATATTGTGGTAAATAAAAATTTGATGTGTTACACTTACATGACTTTCTCTGCTCTTTTAATAACCTTTCTTACAAACTCTTATTCCTATATCTTCTTTGTGTTAGTTGAGATAAAAATTGGTGCAAATTATCTTATTGCTTATTTCCTTGTAGGTACAAGGGGAATATTAGAATACAGTAGCCTTTGAGCGATAGTCAAATATTTTAAAGCTTTGAGATCCCCTTCTCTTTGCACGCTTAACATATAAAAATCGGATGTGCTGCACTCACATGACTTTCTCTACTCTTGTACGAACTATTTGTACAAATTCTTATTCCTATATCTTCTTCGTCTTAGTTGAGATAAACATTTGTACAAATTATCTTAGTGCTTATTTCCTTGTAGGTGCAAGGGGGAAGTTAGAATGCAGAAGCCTTGGAGTGATAGTCACATCTTTCGAAGCTTTGAGATTCTATTCTCTTTGCACACTTACCATATAAAAAAATGAACCACGATGACCCATTTCGCGAAAGTTTTAAGTTTTCCGAAACTCACACACATAACAAGGAATATCTTCGAAATGGTTAACCCTACAAGATAATTCATTGAGGCATAAATTGTGTATTTTAGTAAGATCTACATTTTTTGTATAGTATGATTTGGTCTATCTCTAACGGTTTACCAGTTATGCAAAATTCGTCCAGAGTAAATACGACTACAGAGGCTATAGCCAGAAAATTCAATATATACATTTCATTTTCCATAAAAATATCTCAAACATATGACATTTTAATCAAAATCGTTAGAGCCATTTTCAAGAAAATCAAAATTTTCAAACAATTTTCTATGTAAAGGGTAGTTTAGGGTGGGGATATTTTCTTCATAATCTTCGTATCACATCCTTGAAACACATTAAACTTAAATATCAACTTTGGTTTTAACCGACTTTTCGTTTTTTAGTTATGCTGTCCACAGACTGACACACAGACTGACAGACACACCGACTGACACACAGACACACACACGGACCTTCTTTTCTAAAAATGCCTTTTTTGGGTTCAGGGGGTCTCAAAACATATATTTTCAGTGAAATCTCGACATCGAATTTTTGGGTGGAATACAACACTTCCCCTACTTACCAGTAGAGAAAGTCAAAATGGACAACGATGTTCTACTTCACGAAAGTTTTAAGTTTTCCGAAACTGACACAAATAACAAAGAATATCTCCGAATTGGTTGACCCTACAAGAAAATTAATTTGGATATAAATTGTGTATTTTAGCAATATCTACATTTTTTGTATAGTATGACTTGGTCTATTTCTAACGGTTTACCAGTTATGCAAAAGTCGTCCAGAGTAAATACCACTACAGGGGCTATGGCTAGAAAATTCATGATATACATTTAATTTGTCATAAAAATATCTCAAAATATTACATTTTAATCAAAATTGTTAGAGCCTTTTTCAAGAAAATAAAAATGTTCGAAAAATTTTCCATGTAAACGGTGGTTTAGGGTGGGGCTATTTTCTTCTCTATCTTCGTGTCGCATCTTTGAAAGACATTAAACTTAAATGTAACTTTGGTTTTTACCCTACTTTTCGTTTTTTAGTTATGCTGTCCACAGACTAATAGTCACACAGACACTGACAAACACACACACACACACACACACACACACACACACACACACACACACACACACTGACAAACACACACACACGGACCTTCTAAAAATGCTTTTTTTTGGATTCAGGGAGTCTCAAAGCATATATTTCCGGTGAAATCTCGACATCGAATTTTTGGGTGGAATACAATACTTCCCCTACTTGCCAGTAGAGAAAGTAAAAATGTAATATCACAGATTACACATATCAGAGTCTACAGGGGATGTGATATATCTTCTGACCACTATTTAGTTATATCGAAAGTAGAATTATGGACAAGATGGAGAAAATTAAACTTAAGGACAAATAAACAAAATGAGAAGGTTTTCAAAATAAATCTACTTCAATAACCCAGTATCAGGAGGCATTATGAAGAAGTATTAAGCATTCACCTGGAACACACAAAAGAAGAAGAAGAAGAAGAAGAAGAAGAATAAGAAGATATAGATAAAGAATGGTCCAATATAATTAAATCAACCAAATGAGTAGCAGAAGAAGTAATCGGAAGAAGAAATAAGTAGGTATAAAAAAATAAAAAAAGGCCTAAGAATGCGGAATGAAGAAATTAAAAAGCTTTGCCGATAAAAAAGTAGCTTGTAAAAGGTTTCTGCAAAATAAAACAGAAGTCAGAACAAAATGGCATTCATGTCAGACAACAATTTGTCTATTAAGTGATTAAGGCATTAACGAAACAAGAGAAAGGTGAAGTAAGAATAAATACGAGATCTAAAGAAGATTGGCTGAAATATTATAAGGAATTATGGTATAAATCAGAAGAAAATGAAAAGTCAATGGAGGATAAAATAATACTCAACTCATCTATTCACTTAATTACTGAGTAAGAATTACAATTATGTTTACAAAACATTAAAAATGGAAAGGCTTCAGGACCAGAGGTAACAAATGCATAATTAATAAAGTACGGAGAGGTAAAATTAAATGAAAGACTACTTTATTTTATCAACAAATGCTGGAAACTGAATAAAATTCCTAAAAGGTGGTACGATGCACATGTTAATATACGAGTATTTAAATAGGGCAAAAGACATTTATGTGATAATTACAGATATATGTCTCCTGAATACAGGCTATAAGCTGTGTACACAAATATTAAACAAAAGTCTAAATATAATTTACAGAACCGCTATTATTGGAAAACCAAATGAGATTTAGAAAAATATGATTCTAATCGGTAACATTTTTATATTAGCCAGATTATTGAAAAGAGAAGAGAACACAATTTAGAAACTTCTATAGCCTTTGTACATTTAGAAAAAGCTTTTGATAAGGTAAGCAGGAATAGACTTTGGCAAATATTAGATAAGCAAGGATATCCAAAACAATTGATAGATGTACTCAGGAGTATATGTATCAAGAAATAAAAATAAAAATAGTTTTAGAAAGTGGACGATTACTGCAAGATATGATAATTAATAGTGGTTTAAGACAAGGATGTAGTTTATCTCCTATATTATTTAATATTTATATGGACGATATTCTTAGAAAATTAAAAGATCAAATACAATTAGGAATAAAAATAAATAAAAATAGTGCATTAAATATGCTACTCTTTGCGGATGGCATGCTAATACAAGACAGAAAGGATGAGCTACAAATAAGTATGTACAAATTACAAAAATTGATCCTTGAAAGGGAAAACCCGAAATGATACAATTTAAAATTCTATAGCACAATTCCGGTCTTACTGTATGGATCGGAAAGATGGACACTTAAAAAGAAAGATTGGGACCAAATGCAAGCGGCAGAAACGATATATCTCCGAGCAGTAAAACGATGTACAAGACACGATCATAAGATAAAGCAAGAATTAGACAAACTCGTATTTTCATTGAAAGAAAAGATACAAGTAAACAGAAAAATAGAAAGATCATATGCAAAGAATAGATAACTCTCGCATTCCACTACCATCTTACAAATATAAACCTTCTGGTTTCAGACCAATAAGAAGACCAGTAAAAAGTTGGGAGAAAGTATGAGGGCGGAACAGGAGAACTCTCCGAAACCATGAAAAGTTGGGGGTGGTGGTGGTGCTGGTAGTGGTGGCGGAGGCGGTGGTGGTGGCGGTGGCGGTGGTGGTGGCGGCGGCGGTGGCGGCGGTGGTGGTGGTGGCGGTGGTGGTAGTGATGGTGATGGTGGTGGCGGTGGTGGTGGTGATGGCGGTGGTGGTGGCGGTGGTGGTGGCGGTGGTGATGGCGGTGGCGGTGGTGGTGGCGGTGGCGATGGTGGTGATGATGATGGTGATGATGATGATGATGATGATGATGATGATGATGATGATGATGATGATGATGATCACAAAGTGTCAAATTATATGAGATAACGTATGTTAATGGCGACTTCTAATATTGCTTTCCTGGCTTCTAGTTAAACCAACTATAAGGTCAAACAGTACAATTCACTGTTATTCCACACAATAGGCGTGTGTAGGAAAAGGTTTATGTTGGTATGTTGGCCACAGTAGCTCAGTGGTTAAGGCGTCCAGATGATCCGTGGTATAAATACCGTCTATCACATTGAACTCTTCAGTCTCATTCTACCGTTTAATACCTTGTCCTACACACGCCTATTGTGTGGAAGAACAGCTAATGGCATTGATTGATCTTATAGTTGGTTTAACTAGAAGCCTGGATATAGGTACTTACAATATAGTAAGACCTCATTAAAGTATGTTATCTATTATAATTTGAGATGTCTTTGAGTGGTGTACAGGGAAAAATGCGAGTGCGTTGGAGAATTTAAAGTCATGTCGGCTCACTAAAGTGGGCCACGAGTTCGCTCCCAGGCAACCGCATGTGGGATTCATGGTGGACGAAGCGGCGCTGGGGCGGGTTTTCTCCGGATTCTCCGGTTTCCTCCGCCATCTCATTCCAACGGTGCCCCACCTTTATTCCATATCATCAGTGTTATCGCCTGCGGTGCCGTATGTAGTAAAAGCGGGCACTAAACACTGCACAAAAAGGTCGTGTCGGCACGTTGGGCCGTGTTTAGAGCGGTCGGACGGAGATCGGAAGATCCGTGGTTCAAATACCGGTTATGGCATTGAATTTTTCAGTGTCATTCTACCCTTTCGATCTCCTACATATTATGTTGCAATTTAACATGCCAGCTGATTATAAATAATGCGATTAAAAATGCTTAAGTTAATTTTCAGCTTTGAGATTAAGGAGAATTGAAAGACTTCACGGTTTGCTCAGAAGTTCGATTGTTCATTTTGAAAAAGAACACTCACGGGAAGTTCAAATGTTTGCAGCTTATCACTGGTATGGATTTCAAGAAACAGCGTCTGGTTTTCATGATAAAAGCTTTTCCTCTTAAAGAAATCGCCTAGGAGACAACTGCTTGTAAGCAACGCAGCCTTTTTGTATAAAGTTTAACGTGTTAGCTTCTATCAGACAATGAATGGATGAAACGATACTCAAATGAGCTCGGGTCCATAGAAGTTAGTTACCCTAAGTTCATCTTTAGCATAAGGAAAATCCTTTTTCAGGTTGATAACTCACCCTAACCGAGATTCGAACTCAGGACCTCTTGAAGTGGGATAAACAGGTTCCTATAAATAAGATTTTGACAGTTTAAAATGATAACGCTAAAATAACACTGTTTCTGAGTTTCAGTGTTTAAAAAACGTATAGTTTTAATATCATTTTATAGGCAGCTGGTTTACGTAGACATTTAAATCACTTTAAGTTATGTGAGCCAAATAAGACCACGTAGACCAATAAGGCCAACGAATGAAGCGCATCAACCGTTATTTCCTTCTCAGTATGTGCGAGAAAATAGAACAAGCAAGTTGTACCAGTGGACGTTATTTTGGCTTACACTAACAATTGGCAAGTACATTGTCGTTTATGGCGTCAGGTATTTCTCACTAAAACAAGTTATATTATCCATATCATTACATCGTCTTAAATGAACCTTCGTGCTGTAAAAGCATTTTTATGATGGCATATTTGTGGGTTTTATTGCTAAAACTAAGTGTGTATGTAGCCCTATAAGGGCAGGCTCTGAAAGAGAGCACCTACTGTCATATTTGCAACGAGGACAAAATTATGGATATGACAATGTGTTAAAGTGGTCGCAGATATGTTCATGAACTTTGTGTTGGTATAAGAAAGCAAGATATGATTAATCATTTTCATTGTTCACTATGTGACTAGGCTTGCTATCAACTTTCATTTTTTCTCTTAATTTTTTTATTTGCATAAGTAAATTTGTCATTGATGAGTTATGATATTTCATTGCCAGGGAGCGGGTTTTTAGTAGATAAACATAGAAATGATATTAAGAGCACGGAGTATAGAGCCGGCAGCTAGCGCGAGGGTTGAGGAAACGACACGCCCACCCCTACAGAACAGCCTGCTTCTTGCGACTGTCGTACGTTATATTTGGTTGTTTGCTTTTTTTCTTCTCTCTGTCTGTCCAATAATACAAAATGGTTTACTACTTGTTACGGACATGAAGAAAGCTGCCACAGCAATACAGCAAGCATTTCCAAAACTAAAACTTGTCTAGCACATAGTCTCCACCGATTTGCGAAAGAAATTACATGCTCTTTTCCGGATGTAAATGCTTTTATAGCCAACACGAAAAAGATATTTCGCAAAAAGCCCTCCAAAACCAAAATACTTAATCAGATGGCATGTGGAATTACCTTGCAACCACAACCAAATGTAACTCGATGGGGGAGATGCCTACAGGCTGCAGTATATTATACTCAATATTACCACAGAATTGTAAACAAAATTAAAGTCTGTGACGTGCATAAAAATGCGGCAATGTGTGCAGTGAAGCAAATAATTACACCAGCCTCGTTTGAAGATCTTTCATACATTGAGAAGAATTTCAGTAACATATAGTAACAGCAATAACACATTAAGTCATGTGCGTCAAAAATGCTCGAGACTATTAAGACAATAGAAGTAGTTTCAGAGACACCGAGTCATGTTTTTGTACGCTTCTGTTACGTCTGGAACGTAGTTTTTCAAAATACAAAAACTTTCTGCGAGCAAATCGGATGCGACTTACTTTCCATAAATTTAGGAAATACATTATTGCACATTGCAATAACCGCTCACGATGATGTCTCTAGCTAAAATTCTAGACATTAAAACTTTAATAGAAATGAAGTTAATTGCGCGCTCCAAATGAGTAAACACTATTTGCTGCCTAGTAACGCCCCTTAACCAGTGGCGGCTGGTGAACAAAATAAGGTGTGTGCTACAGTACCGCACAATGATTACACATTTTATATAATTAGTCTTACCTAATGCCGAAATATAAAGTCCATACGGCGCTCCTTCCGGCTGCAGAACTTATCGATCACCCTGGTATTAAACCCCTCCATGTTAGAAGCGATGCTTTTCTCCATGGACAGCATTGCCAGAGCAGTAAGACGATCCTGTGACATAGTGTTTCTTAAGAACGTTTTTACGCGTTTTAAGCATGAAAAGCATCTTTCTGGCTCAGAAGTGGTCATTGGCGTTGTGATCAAAATTTTTAGTAAAGTTGTAACTTCAGAAAATGAATCTTGCAGACTGTTAGAAATTATGTATTGCAATAGTTGCACAGCCCCGTCAATGTTTCTAAAGTCAGGTCTTGCATACAGAACGCTAAGTTGTGTCTTTAGCATTTTCTTGTTCAGTGTTGTATACGTAGTCACAGCAGTTTGAAGTTCATCCTCAGGAAACTGACTTAAAAAGCTGCCAAAGAATTTAGAGTTTAACAGCTTTGCTGCATCGAGATGACTAAGCGACTGAAAACGACGTCTAGCTTCCTCGATAATGCGGTCACACACTTCTTTGGCTTCTATTTTTAGACATTCTATCTTCTGGCGTTTGCTCATTGATTCAGGTGGAATCACAAATATATCATCGGCTGCCTCTCGAATGTCACAGATGCACTGAATGAATGAAGACACAGCATTTTGTACTTTAACAGCCTCAGTTGATCTTGATTGCAGTTGATTATAAAGTACATCAACATGAGGCATTACTCGGTGAAAGAATTTCAACCATGAAAGAATTTTGCTGTCTTCTAAATAACGCCGAAGCCCATTTGCTTCCAGACAAGTCTTATCATGGGCAGAATTTTGCAACTCCGAAAAGCATTGCAGCAATTCTTCCTGATTTTCATAAATGACATTAACAGTTCTGGATCTAAAATTCCACCTAGTTGCAGAACCACCAGGAACTCTTCTAGCCACCGCAGAATCCAGAGCTGCCAAGCGCTGTGGGGATCTTGAGAAAAAGGCAGGAAAAGCAGAGAGATTAAGAAAAAATATTCTGGCAGACTTATTCTGCGAAGCTGCATGTTCCATCACTAAGTTCAGTTGATGCGCATAGCAGTGAATATACTGCGCATTTGGAAACTGAGATTGTACTTTGGCTTGTACTCCACCAACTGCACCACTCATTACTGAAGCTCCATCGTAAGTTTGGGCAATAAGTTTATGGCGTTTATCTCTGAATAGTTCATTAAGCACTTTTAATATGCTTTCAGAAATTGCTTCTGCGTTTTGTCCCTCTGATTGCAAAAAACCCCAAAATCTCTCATATGGAACACCCGTTTTCTCATATCTAAATACTAATACAAGCTGGTTCTGATGCGAAACATCTGTGGTTTCATCTGCCATAACAGCCACAAAATCAGCTTCTTGCATTTCCTCCAGAATCACCTCACGACAGACTTCTAACATACAATCTAAGAGTTCGTTTTGGATGGTTTTAGAGGTCCCTTTGAATATATGGTTTGAGTCCATGTGTTCCTTCACAGCACTATCAATGTTACTTACTAAATCTATAAGTCCTAAAAACACGCCAGGATTTTCAGAAGATTCAGTCTCATCATGTCCTCTCAAAGCAAGCTCAAATGCACCACAAAACTTTATACAGTCAATTATGCGGGACAACACATACCTGTTTTTCTCTACTTGTAGATCATGCTTCAGCTTCGCCTCTTGATAAGCACGGCTTAACTGAGTCACAATATTTGTACTACCTAAAGCACTTAAATCTAGTACATTGTTTAAATGTTTTACATTTTGTTTGTGTTTGTTAATAAGAACATTAATATGTCCTAGGTCTGTCACTCCCGTCGTACTCCACGAATCACTGTTCCCAAAAAGCAAACATGGAAAACAGAAAAGAGCATTTCTTTCCTGACATCCACATATCCATGCATGCTCATAAATTTTGAGGTTAAATCGCCTGGTGTAAGAATTATTTCTCCCTCCTTTTGCAGGTTGCGTGATGTTTAAATGTGGTGTTTGCCTTCCTAGCTGCTTCACTTGAACTTTTTCTTCTAGAGTCCTCCTAGAGAAAGGATAATTTATTAGGCTGTCCACAGAATTCATTTTAGCGTACACAACACAGATATTGCTCAGCACACGAAACTGACGTTCATAACCTGAGTTTATGGAGTATTTCGCGGTTATTTGTTGCTGCCAAAAATAAGTAGTGCCAACAGTAATTGCTCCACATGTCCAACTTCCGAGAGTTTTATTCTCTCTGTTGCGTGCAAGTTCTATCACCGGCAACAGATAGTTGTCTCAACACCACATAGATGGCAGAAGTTGTATAACAGCAAGCAAAGTCGTTAGATGACATTGTAATCCTGCTATCTAGCGACTTTGTACGGAAGCAGCATGAATTAATGTGCTCCACTTTATGAGAGCACAACGCTAGGTAAATTCAACCAATAGGAGAACAGATTTCAAAATCGTACACCTATGTTTCGCATGCGTGGATTGGTCTACATTCCCTGCAAAGGACTGAAGAATTTTGTAGCACCCAACGCATCACCTATCTTGTGTATGTGAGGCGTGCATCATCTTCGCACACAATGAGCAAAGAACACCAGCGCGCGGCATATAAAATAGTGAAAGTGAAAGAAAATGTGCAATAATAATTGAGTATATGTTTAACACAAAGAAGAAACTATTTCCTGCAAAATAATCATTGTGCTGTAGCACTGTAGCACATATTGACGAGCCGCGCCTGCCCTTAACCCTGGTATTCCTACCTTTGAAGCAGGGTGTACTCTGTGCTGCCTCCAGTCTACTTGTTTACAAGAGCACTACAAGGTCGCCGGCCGGCGCTTCTACTTCCAGTTTTAGGTGCACGGTTAAGTTGATGCCAGCTTAAAGCATTCAATTACTAACCGGGGTGCTATGCGGGACCCGACTAATGCACGATGATGCACGAAACCTTTAGCATTTTACGAACTAACACGTGGAGGGGTTTTTTAGTGAGTAACCTTCAAGGCGCAGGGACCCTCACACTGTTCGCCTCAGCATGTCGGCCTCCGCCTGTAACGGGGTTTTCCCCTCCACGGTATTTAAAAAAAAAAAAAAAAAAAAAAAGAAAAAAAAAAAAAAAAAAAAAAAAAAAAAAAAGTTAACTTGATGGATTTTTTACTAAAACCTCGCTCCCTGTTCATTAATCTTTTTTAATAAAACACATTTTTGTTCAGAATCTTACTTAATTATTTACATGATCACCTCTGTCCTGCACCTTAAGTAAAATAATTTGAAAGGGCCTTATTTGGAACTCCTGGTCTTTAAGGCCAATTTGTTCTCTTTTAGAAAACCGAGAATTTTAACATCGCATATTTTAAGGAGTTATCCAATAAACTTTACATGTTCTTTTTCCCCAGAGATCAGTATAGATTTTTGCCAAATTTTAAAACATTTGGCCCAGTAAGCGTGAATTAGCATTGAATCAAACCTTAGCATGGGCTAATTTGGCGCACTTAACCTTATGATATTCTTCAAAATGTTGTACACCCACAAACTTATATAGAACTAAAGTAAAGGGTTTGTAGTATTAAATCATACTAAACCACATTGTTGTGAATGCTGCCACTTTTTGGTACTTTTTGGGTTCCTTTAAGAATAGTAATAGGAACAACTTTAAAATGAGAAATAGGATAATGGAAAAAGGTCTATGAAAATAATACTTCCGTTCTGCTAAACAACATTTTAATGGGGTTTTCAGTGGTACAATTCTATGATAGGACACAGTGTACCATTCATTACATTAACATTAGTTCATTTCCTAAAACATAACAAAAAGTATTTCATACATTCGTCATCTAGAATACACAACTCCAGACTATTTTAAGTTTGAATAAAGATAATACAGGATATAAAGATAATAGCAAAAGGAGAATGACACAAAAAACGTTGCGGTAATATTTGATATATCAATAGAAAGATATATTCTAAAACTATTTCATTTAATGAGGTAGACATGTGTTTAAGCGTATAGTAAAGTAGGAATATTTGGAGCACAATGCCCAGTTATATTTAATACGAAAAATAAAACATCATTAGTCAATATGCCACCGTATTTTCCCTGATTCAAAACTGTATTAGATATAAACTTGAAGCACAAACACTGTTACACAAATCCCAGTTTGTGCAGACTAGAAAGACACTAGGAAAACAATATCTACTGTTTTTCAGATTAGATCTTTAACTGTTGTATAAGATGGTTAATACACACATGATAATTCCACAAGTGAGCATTTAGATGGATCCATGTAAAACAGTGGAATGTAAAATAATGATGCATCATTAAAAATAAGATGACTACTTTTAGGGATTAAATCTCAATATTCCCCAATTTGTTATAACATTTGCTTCCAAATTTTAGAACCCGTAATGAATAGTAACACTTACTGTACTGGTTCGTGTAGTTATTGTCATAGGCAAACATTTATTTTATAAATGACAATAAAATAATTCTGGTACAAATATTTAATAACTATCACATATGTATTGCCAACAATTCTTCAATATTCATTTAGTTTAAAACACTTTGTCTTGTAGTTATTGTCATTACCAAACGCTTATTCTATAATTGGCAGTAAAATAATTCTGGTACAAATAGTTAATAATTATTACTTATATATTTTCAAGAATCCTTCAATGTTTAATTTGCCTCTAAAGCTATATCTCGCCATGTGATGCAGTCCAGCGTCATGAGCAGAACAACTGCATTACATTTCAAGACTATATATTTTTCATTGGAAACTATATTTAGGATATAGTAGATGGTGTGCATTCCATATAATAATGTAAGAAATTTGTCTCACTGAAAATGAATTGTTATTGCCATAGTTCTCGTAGGAAGACAACAAAAGGTGTTTAAATCAGTTTGTGCTAAATTACTATCAGAAAAAATACTAGACGCCATTAATTTAAGTAGCATAGGTTAACAAAATCATTTTTGTTTTTGTTTTTTGTTTTGCTACAAATTTTGTCCAAAGCTTAAGTACGCTACAATACTAAATGTACCAAATCTGTAATTAATTTGACCATTAACTTTATAGTTATTTAGCTAATATGCAGTGAATACGAGAAATCATTGAATATTGAATTAGTCCAGGCCAATTACAGATGACAGACAGGTTGCTAAGTTTCAAAAATATGTATCAAGTTTGTATAAAGAAGTTCAGTCGTAAAATTGTTAATTTTATTTCCAAATATTAATTTACAGCACATTATACTCTTATAAATTTTATGAATTTTTAAAGATATTTTCAGTTCTTTCTAATTTAAAGTTTTCTCATTTGAAATTAGTTCCTGCTCAAATACGCATGTCACACAGTTGAATTTGGACATTTAAAGCGTCTAAAATATGTTGAATTTATAAAAACCCACTTTTAAAATACCACGTACAGAAATTCGTAATTCAGCATGTTAAATGATTAAACCTCTGGTACATGCCTGTTGAGATGCAGAAAAATCATAAAAAATACAAACAAGTCTACAGATATGGCCTTCTACAGATATGGCATTGGAAGATTCAACATTTTCTATGAAGGAAAAAAAAAAGGATAACTTTATTTTGCCAAAATCTCGGAAGCACTATTCCTCACTAAAAATGCAAATAGTTGGTATATATTATTCAAGATTGAATCGCTCAATCCCGGAGGCAAGGGAGTGAAAATGATAATAAGTGAAAACAAATCTACGTTAACACAAATAAATTATCAAAGACAAATACGAGGGATTAAACGTCATTATCATCGTTATATCACTTTATTCTTACATCTGATGAGCTTAGTAAGTGAGCTTCTAACCAGTTTTATGTCCAATTTCAAAATGACATATAATTTGTGTAAATGAACACACGTTTTCAAACTATAGGGTTTCTTTTTACAATTTCACTTCTGTTACCCTATGTTATAGCAAATAAAGTATTCACCATTTCAACATTTTGAATTAATTAAAGAGCTTATTTTAATACATATTAGCATATTCAATACAGTGTAGCATTTATATGATTGAATAAAGGCATATTGATTTGATTTGATCATCATTTGCAATATCCCTCCATAAAATCTGTTATGCTTTGCAGGGACTTTTATATGATTAGGGCCTCTGAATGGATGGGATAAAACAACTTTCTAAAGAGTTGTGAAGTTGTATCTAACAGAATTGGAGATTCAATTAAATCGGAACTTCAGCTGTTCTGGATCAACTTTGTCGTGGTATGACCCATTCACGAAGGCAACATTTAGAAACAAATACCAAGTCGTGCGATTAAGGTAAAAGTTGACATTTGCAGTAGTTCCTTGAAGCCTATTGTTCTACACATGAGGTAGGATAGCTTCAATAACCTTTTTTACATGCTGAGGAACGGCTTCTTCGACCAGTAGGCGCTGAAACAATTCCTTGTTGCGCTCAGAGGCCACACTTCCATCGGACAACAATAAGGGTCCAGTGTTCATGTTTAATTCGTGCCCAAAGAATGCTGATAAATCACTTACTTCAGCTTTATCTTCTATATCATAATCTTTTGGATCGAACTCTGTAACCAGAAACTTGATGATGACCTCAAGATTGTTTAGGCCTATTACCGAAAGCTTTTCCTCACTCTCAAACAATGTAATTGCCCTCACAAAAGAATATAAGGGACAAGGCCTGATAAACCCTCTAACATCTACTGGAAACAGGCGCGCTTCGAAATGCTGGGCGAATTTGGCAGATATCTCTCGTGTCTTGGATGGCACGTTTTCGGCATCGGCGATATACCGGAAGAAACGTTTGGCAAATTCTTCCCTGGTCTCGGTTTCGCTGAATTGGAAATCTCTGGCATGCTCTCTCAAGCTGAAATCTTCTGCGAAGAAGTCAAGGAATCCGTTCTTCGCGTACTCTATCTCGTCTAGAGCCATCAATGCAGGAGTAAAGAAATATGCATCGTAGTTCAGAGAGCTGGTTTCCATCATGAAAATCAAAATATCTCCCATCAAAGAACCAATTCTTGAAACAAATGGAGGCGGATGTTCCTGAAAACAAAAATTAATTTGTAAAATACTATGAAATGCTACAGGTTAAGCTTAAGGAAGACAGTATTTGCCTAAAGATAACAATGCACGACTGCTACTCTTAGGCTCCAACAACAACCAAGGCGTTTCGCTAACATGACGCAGCACAAAGACAGGTCTAAAGTAATAAATACCATTCACAATGCAGCCGTAGATGTTGCTATGGATTTCTAGATCCCAAAATTGTATACTGATATCTTTCGAGCGAAACCCTTTTCCAGAATATAATCAACAGTATCCAATATAATTATTTATTCGCTCTTTATTAACAAAACGGGATATAAAATATATCGTCAAACAAACAACACATCAACATTTGGCACCAGCGTTTACAATTACGTGGCACGGCCTTATGGAAGACCACCGTGTTTGCAAAGTAGACGGTGTAAAATCTTATTCCTGATCGTGTGTTGCTCAGAAGCTGGCAGTGCATGAAAAAAGAATTTCTGGATTCTTCCTCTATTCACCCAACCCGAGTACAAAGTTTGAAGTTTTCAATCTCTGGCGTTATATAGCAACGTGAATGACATCGTTAAAAGTCTTGCGTTTATGCTGTGCCTGTGCTTACTTTACATTGTGAATGGCTATGACTCTATAACAAGATTCAGATAGGGGGATTTAGCAGTCGGCCTATAGAAGATCTTATGAGATAATGCCTCTGAATGAGCGCCCTTCCGGCAGCGAGAGGTAGATGAGATTAGGCCTTACTGAGGGTGGTCGGACCTTAGGAGACACAATGTACAGGGCAGCGTCCCTAGCTGCTACATATTGAATCTCCCAGTATCATCGGTTTCTCTTACTCCTGAGGGCCTACACATCACCTGGGTGCCCCGGAAACGTGAGAACTTCCCCGATCAGAAGGATGAGAATTTACAGACAGCAAATTCCTTGCCATGTACGTCGAAACTCCTGCCGACACTTAGGATGAAAGGTGAATTTAAATGAGGTGGAATGTAAGGACAGAAATTCGAGAGATATAGTTGTCAGTCCCAGCAGTCACCTGGCGCCTGGGGCAAAACTCGAGAAAAAGTCATGGCTCAAGAAGGTCTGCCGCCGGGAATCGAATCCATAATCTCCCGGGTGAGGGTCATAGGCACTACTGACTGAATCATGCCGTCCCGTGGCCTACAGAAATCCACGAATTAGAATCAAAATACTTTCATCGGCTCCTAGGTATAACAGGATATGAGTTCATTAATAAGAGTTCTGAGATACACAACATTATCTTGGAAGTAGAATAAATACGTAGAAAAGACACTAAGCTATCTAATCCTAAGAATATTTCAAATTCTGAAACAATAACATTTATCTTTTAAAACCCGACGTAAACTAAATCTAAGATTAGATCATATTTACACGCACACACACATACACATACATACATTGTATCCCAAAAAAGACACCGACAACGCTTAGTATGTTGTGCGGGACGGCAAACTGATCGGTTTTCAGACAGGAACCCATGTCCGGAAAAGCAAGGTTTGGACGCTGTAGCGCATCGAAGTGTGAAATGGGCGTACGTTCACAGTTCGTCAATAAACCCAACCTCGAGCTGTCTCCATTTCAAACGGGTTCGAATTGTGTACCACCTATATCAGCGGTGGTGAACCCCATGCATATGACCCTATGCATGCGGTTGTCTTTGAAGATTTTCAATCGCTCCATGGACTCGAGCCATAAGGTCCTGCGCTGACGTTACAGGAGTACCATGCATCATACTCGTCATACAACTCCACAGAAAACAATCGAGAGGTGTCAGAGATGGCGACCGTGCTAGCTATGGAACTGGTCCACCTCTACCAATTCATCCATTTGAATATGCGATGTTGAGGTGATTTCACACATTTACAACAAGGTGTGCTGGAACTCATTAAGCAATTTCAGCAGCTGTGTAACTGTCGTACTGTTAAAAACGTCACTGTACTTCAAACTATACAAATAGGATGTGTACCATGGATTCTATGGAGTAAATTAGCGCATGGGCAAGAATGTTATTCTGCTCAGGCCGTTCATTCCAGTACGCAAAGGGCTAAAGGTTGCATACCTTCCGTATTAAGATACCAAAATGAATGTTCACAGATTGCCACAACCCGTTCGTTCTCAAGCTTCAACGCTCTCCGGTGTTCAGACTGTGCATTTCTGGACAGACGTTCCTGTTTGAAAAGCATGGAGAGCCCAGTGATTGGCCGCTTGCTCATTGCTCAAGACCTACCTGGCTCCGCCCACCTTGTTTGTGTGTGTGTGTGTGTGTGTGTGTGTGTGTGTGTGTGTGTGTGTGTGTGTGTGTGTGTGTGTGTGTATCAGCATGATTTTTACCCTAGCATTTGTTCCTGATGCCCACCTTGTTTGTGTATTTACTTCCTAAGAACCCCCCCCCCCCAAAAAAAAAGAATGAGCAGACTCTGGAAGCGTCACATTGAATAGTTGAGACTCAATATCAGAAGTGACAACAGAACGACAATAAAGACACGCATTCCGTGACACCATTGTAAACCGGCTGCGGAAACGACATGGACTTCACGCTTCCAGAGTCTGCACTTTTTTTTATTGTCTTAGGGTGTATATCAGCATGTTTTACCCCGGCATTTGTTCCTGATGAAGACAAATGGTCAAAAGCTCGAATTTTATAAATTTGACGTGGCCGATTACACGAGAATCAATTATTAGCAACATTCGCCGAGAAAATTTTAACTCTTATACTACGCACCTGTACGTTTGCCGAGATACGTCACCATCTTAGCACCAGTCGAGCACAGCGCATCACTGGACGTGCCAGTCTAGCACTAGTCAAAGAAAGAATACACATTAGCTACTGTCTCCTGGACCATATCTCCAAAGAGCTTCTCAAGTGTCATTTGTAACTTTATTCTGTACTTCGAGTATTTGGCTGCGAATGGATTGACAACTCTCTAGCTGCTCAGTGTTGGCCATATTGGACCAAAACCACCAACAGACATTAAAAAGTTTAACATACTTCAGTGCGACTCATCCTTGGATGTATCCAAATTGGTGGTAAATCTCACTAAACGAGATTTGGATCTGTCTACTATCTCCGTGTTGTCAAAGGGATTAAACTTTGCCCATGTACCCAGGTTCATTCCCACCAAGGACCTCATCAGCGGTGTTGAACAGGCCTTAAGCCATTTACCGGCAGATACTGCAGAAGAAGTCCGCAGTGAAGTAAGTCTTGCCTTGGTGAAAGCGAGGAAGCCTAAACCCAATTTGACCTTGGCCGAGTTTAAAGCTTTAAAAGCACTGAAGCAGGAATCTACTCTTACCGTCCAACCTGCCGATAAGGGCAATTTGACGGTCATCATGGAAGCCATTAACTACGATAAAAAAAATCAAAGACATTTTGAATGATCCTACCTTTAAAGAAATAGATCGGGTTCCCTCGGCTAAAATCGCCAAGAAGACCACAGCCTTATTAAAAGTTCCAGCTTACTACCCGAGGTTCAGAAAGCTACCATTCCACATGCTGCAGTCACCCCCCCCCCCCCCAAGCTCTACGGATCTCCGAAAATTCACCAACCCAACGCACCACTCGGTCCTATAATGAGCGCTATTGGTTCACCCACTTACCATCTTGCCAAGCATCTCACCAAATGACTCCATCCGTTTGTCGGCCATTGCCATCATCACATCAGCAATTCGCAACAATTCATCATGGTAATTTCAGCGCTGAAGCTGGACCCATGCGACATGCTGGTTAGCTTTGAACGTCGAATCGCTCTTCACCAGAGTACCTTGGAGGACTCCTTAGGTCTCATAGCTCAGATATTATCAGAGGACATCACACAATTATTCATATACTTATCTCAACATATTTCAGCTACAACAAAAATTTCTACAAACAGTCTGAAGGTGTAGCTATGGGTTCGCCGCTCGTCCCGGCCATTGCAAACTTTTTCATGAAGAACTTTGAACATACGGCACTGGACACTTCTACGTACAAACCTAGAGTGTTGTTTCGATACGTCGATGACACCTTTGTCATTTGGCCTTTGACCTTTGTCATTTTCGACGAAAAGCTTGCTGACTTCTTCAACCACCTTAACAGTCTACACACTAACATTAAATTCAACATTGAGGTAGAAAATAATGGTTCACTCCGCTTTCTGGATTTGTTGGTGTACAAAAATCCCTACAGAAGCTTAGGCCACAATGTGTCCAGGAAACCTTTCTGAATGTGTTGGTGTACAAAAAGCCCTACAGAAGCTTAGGTCTCAATGTGTACAGGAAACCCACTCATACCAACCGGTACTTGGATGCGACGAGCTTCCGTCACCCCACACAAAAGGAAACAGTCATCTCCACCTTATTCCACAGGGCTTTTGAAATAACGGACGAGGAACATTTAAATCAAGAAATAGATTTTTGCAAAACACCATAAAACAGAATGGCTACGCAGACCACGATATCAAGGAGGCCCATAGAAGAGTTATACACAGTAGATCCAAGCCAGCACCTTGTAACGTCACAAAGAGTGACAGTACTAAGGCCGTCATGCCCTTTTATGGCGCTACAACGAACAAGATTTCACGCATCCTCTCCAGGCACAATATTGAAACATTCTTTACAGCCCCGAAGAAAATTCGGCAATATTTAAGACCAGTTAAAGACCCCGCGGGACTCAAGGTTCCGGGAGTCTACAGCATACCATGTGAATGTGGAAAGGTATACGTCGGCCAAACCGGACGGACCATTCGGGAGAGACGCGAGGAGCATGAACGAATCACGAGACTCCTGCAACCTGAAAAATCAGCTCTAGCACAACACAGTACTGATAAAGTACACAGAATAAAGTTTGTTGACACTAAAGTTCTTGCCCACTCCGACAAATACTTTGATCGACTTATCAAGGAATCCATAGAAGTCAAATTACATCCATCGAATTTAGACAGAGACTCTGGACGCAAACTAATCAAGGCTTGGCCACCAGCCATCAAACATGCCATCATAGACAATTCAAGAAGATTAGAAATGCTGACTGGCATTACAGGAAAACCCCACCTTAAGTTGATGTCAAATGCACTTTTTGTGGAGTGAACCATTTAAAGATATTTCTTATTCGTTTGAATTTTCCAATACATCTACCTTTCTCAAATGGAAAGCCATTATCCGTCTTTTTGTTGTCCTGGACATGCAAAAGCATGAAATATCTCAACAGGCTCTTAATCTTACATTATGCAACGAGGTTATAGCGGTAGTAATTAAGACGCAAGTATATATTAGGAAACGAGCGAAGCAAGTTTCCTAATTTGCATACGAGCGTCTTAATTACCATTACAGTTAAGCTTCATATGACAATTTATGTTCGACCATATACCTAATTTTATAGCTGAAATATTGTAAAATGTTGTACACTCACCAGGGAGAATGAGCTATATATTACAATAGGCTAATATTTGGAGCTTTGGGCAGGTGCTAAACGATCGATTCGTTTCCAGCAAGTCACAGCTGGATGATGAAAATGATAACCTTGGAATGCCACGTAACATTGAAAAATAAAAGGCAAAATTAATATATTGGTTTTCAGAGAAACTTTATATAACTTATTTGTTGTACAATTAATAAAATTAATCTGCAGGACTGTGCTTAGTGCAATATTCTTGGAAGTTGATGCTGTATTGAGGTTAATTTTGTGCGTTTTGTGTAAGTTGCATCTTACTTAGGTGGAGTAAGTTGCATCTCACGGTCAGTAGTGTCCAACATTTTAGCGTTTCCTAAACACGCGCTTGTTGAGTAAGAGAATTAATCGATATTGCGCTTTGCCATTCCTGCATGGGAATTCTCTGTTTGGTGGAACACCTGTCCTTTAATGAAAATTCCATTGTCCAATTGGATGAAGACCAGTCAGTTTTCAGTTTCAATTTGTTTATTATGGAGTATTGGCCTGGTGCCAGTACATAAGGCCCAGCTTACAGGCTATATTTGACATTTCTATACAATTTGCTTACTTATAACTAATTATAGTTTTCGGTTTGTACAAAAACCCATACATGACCGTCTATCGGTAACCGAGAATAGTTTTCTTATGTCCTCTAAGTTCTATTCAGTTTTTGGTTTATATATACATACATATACACACATATGTACATATTTACAATTATATACACGCATACACACACACGCGCGCATTCACACACACACACACACACACACACACACACAACCTTCACTGGGCACACCAGAATATGCGTCCCAGCGCACTGCACTATTTACACTTCATATATACACTTATCCGCTGTTTTCCTGCGCGGGCAGGGGACAGCTCCTGAATATTTTCCAAGGCGAGGGCCTCTGCCGGAACATGTGTGTGGCTTAGGACCGAGGTTGCGCGGACGCGCATTTTTCGGCAAGCCGTGCCGCTTGAAGAATATTTTTATTCTAGTATGTTTGCGGTGCTTCGGCTCGCCTTTGCCGATGTTGGCGATCACGTCATTCTCGTGGTTTCTAATGCGCGTCCATGCCGCCATTGCTCGTTTTTCTATTGCCTCCGGGATGAATGGGATCCGGGTTTCGAGGTGAAGAGTGTGGTTAGTGGTGAGGAGTGGATCAGAGAGGATTTTTCTGAGGGAGAGGTTTTGGAGGTTTTGGAGGGTTCGGAATTGTTTCTGGGCAGTTTTGGAGGCATTAGCCAAGGCCCCACACGCGTACAGGACCACCGAAAGAATAAAAGACCTATATAGTATCAGTTTTGACTTCAGTCGCAACTGTTTACTACGGAAGATGGGGGCGCACAACTTTAGCAGCTGTCTGCCTTTATTGGCGCTATTTTTTATGTGGGGGGGGGGGGGAACAGCACATTGTGCGGTCCAAGGTGACACCTAAGTATTTAACCTGCTGACGGCAGTGCAATATTTGACCACCGACCGTTAGGTCCATTGCCAAAGTGTGACGCCGCTTAGAGAAATGAATCAGCTGGCATTTGTCGGGATTAATTTTGATTTTCCAGTCATGTTGCCATGAGAGGAAGTTGTTCACATAACGTTGCATTTCTGCAAGGCCGAAACGTGGGTTTCTATGGTGGTTGTATATTGCAGTGTCGTCAGCATACATGGCGACCTTGCATCTGGCGTCCACTGGGAAGTCATTAGTGAATAATATGTACAGAAAAGGGGACATTATTGCCCCTTGTGGGACGCCAGCCCGCATCACTCGCTGCTGTGATGAGGAGCGGCCCACTTGGACGTAAAACTGCCGTTTTTCTAGAAAATTGTGCAGCAAGTATAGATAATTTTGAAGAGCCGGGAAATTGTGGTGCAGTTTGTAAATGAGGTCATTGTGCCAGCATCGGTCAAATGCGGCTTCTACGTCCAGAAATAGCGCCAACGTTGAAACCCCATTGTTAAATTGCTCTGTTACGTCATCAGTTAGTCTGAGGAGCTGTAGTTCAGTGGAATGTCCTTTTCTAAAGCCAAATTGTGAATTTGAGAGTTCATGTGTTGCCGAGACTTGTTTATGTAGTCGAGAAAGGATGCATTTTTCGAGCAATTTACCAATAGTAGACAAAAGACTAATGGGGCGGTAGTTTTGCGGTTGTCTGGTGTTTTTCCCTTGCTTTGGGAGCATGATAAGCTTGGCTCGTTTCCAGTTAGAGGGGAAATAGCCTTGCTGCAAACAGGCGTTAAATATCTTTGTTGGTTGCACAAGAGCTTTTCTCATTAGTCACTTTGTCTGGGCCGACAGCTTTCCCACTAGGCAATTTTCTAATGAGCTTGAAAACTTCCTGCGGTGTTATGATGGGTAGTTGTTGCTCTTGCTTCTGCGCCACCCAGGTTTGTACCCATGTCTGGACCTCCCGTTCTATTTCACGGTTGGTCCTTGGGTTTTCGGTGAATCTGTCTTGGAGACAGTCAGCGAAGACCTCGGCTTTCTCCTCTTCGGAGAAGTGCAGGCCGCCTTGAGTGTGCAGCGTCTCAGTTGCGGAGTTAACGCTCGTGGAAACTTTGAAAGCCTTTAGTAATTTCCACAAAGAAGAGTCCGAATGGGTGGTACTCAGCACTTTGTTTTCCCACTGTTCAATTTTGTTGATTTTAATTTGTTGCCGAATGATGTTGCGTAGCCATTTTGCTAGCAGTTTATATTCAGGCTGTCGGGTGTACCGCCATAGTCTTGTCAAGCGTCGTCTCCTCGCAATGAGTTGCTCTACCTCGGGGTACATGCAAAAACCGGGTGGTCTTGTGGTGTATGTGGTAGCACTTCTCTTGACTGTGTGTAGCGAGGCAGTAAAATTTTCAATGGTGACATCTATGTCTGCCTCGCTATAGTATGACAGTCTGGGTTGCGCCATCCCGTGCATTTCGATGGTGAACTTATTCCAGTCGGTGTCTGCCCTCTTTCGAGGGCCAGAGACACCGGCTGAAATACCACCCTGTATGTCGAAATGCACAGGAAGATGGTCGGAGTCCAGGCTGTGATACACAGTAAAGTTGTTTAACAGTGTCGCATTTTTTGTGAGTACGATGTCCAGAATCTCAGGGTCAAAGTGCCCTGATCGATGCCAAAAGGAAGACCAGTCCTTTAATGAAAGATTGAACTTAAGGAGATACATTAAAGGATCGCTACCAGACTTATAATTAATAAATTTGGATATGGCCGAGCATTAAAGATTTAATACAATATCTACAAATGTTTAAATGAATTAATACGAAGTACATAGTTCTTCCGTTGTTGATTCTCAATTTTGCCTTTGCTATTTCCTTATTTATTAAAAATTACCCCCAAATACTTACATTTGACTACAACTTTAATTTCTTCCTGTGCTAATTCTAAATCCTTTAAGGTTTTATTTGCGATGGACAGGTACTCTGATTCTTTAAAATTGATTTGCAGTCCATGAAGTAAGTATTCTTCATTCGGTATCTTATAGCTGGAGATAATATAACTACTGATCATCCTCATAATGTAATGTATGTAATATGTCCTCGTTAATTTTTAAATGTCTCAATAATAATAACAATAATAGTTGCTGCTGCTGCCACTACTACTGCTGCTGCTATCACTACTACTGTTGCTGCCACTACTGCTGCTGCTACTACTACTGCTGCTGCCACTACTACTGCTGCTGCCACTACTACTACTGCTGCTGCTATCACTACTACTGTTGCTGCCACTACTACTGCTGCTACTACTACTACTGCTGCTATCACTACTACTGTTGCTGCCACTACTACTGCTGCCACTACTACTACTGCTGCTATCACTACTACTGTTGCTGCCACTACTACTGCTGCTACTACACTGCTACCACCACCACGACCACCACCACGACCACCACCGCTACTACTGATTCCACTACCACCACTACTGCTACCACTACCAGAACCACCACTACTACTGCTACCACTACCACCACCGTTACTATTGATTCCACTACCACCACTATTACTACTGCTACCACTACCAGAACCACCACTACTACTGCTACCACTACCAGAACCACCACTACTACTGCTACCACTACCACCACCGCCACCACCGCTACTACTGATTCCACCACCACCACTACTACTGCTACCACTACCAGAACCACCACTACTACTGCTACCACTATTACCGCTACCACTACTACCACTACCGCTTTTTTTTTTAAATATATGGTAAGGGAAAAATCGCCACTGCGGGTTGGATTCTTACCAACTAAAAAACCCTTACTCACATGGTATGCCACCTGGAACCGCAAAAGTGCATAACTTCAGGATGGTAGCCTTATAAGATGCCGCAGTTAATCGGGACTTATCTGTTTAAAATAGCTCTAGCGTATTTGCTCTACAAACTTCCTTTCATCACTCTCTTTGGTTTCAAGGATGTACCTTGCTAACTGTTTCACCATTTTCCATGCATCTTTTTTCTCGATCATAACAGTACAGAGGTTATCTACTGACAATTGCATATCCAGTTTTGCATATATTTCCCTTCTTTTTCCCTACCAACGTAGGCAGTGAAAGAAAGTATGTTCTACTGAGTCCTCATCGTTGCAATATATACAATTAATGGTATCCGTCTTTCCCATTCTAAGAGCGTAACTCTTAAACCTTCCATGTCCGGTTAAAACTTGTGTTAGGAAGACCGCTACCGCTACCACCACCACTACTACCGCTACCACCACTATTACCGCTGCCACTACCACTGCCGCTACCACCACCACTACTACCGCTACCGCTACCACTACCACTACCGCTAACCCCCAGGGGCTTGCTTATTGCAAGATGGGCCCCGGATCCCCAAACTGGATCCTCAATCTTCTTCCGTTTTCTTTTTCGGGTGGGATCCTCCTTTCCTTTACCTCCTCCTATTTCCTTCCCCTGCCTCCATCCTTTGTTCTTCATCTTTGTGATGACAATTTAAACATGGTGGAACAAAAAACACATGGAAAATTACCCCAGGAGGATAGGACCAAAGGTCCTCAATCCCTCTCTGACCTAGTGTTGGACTGCCCCGAGGATTCTGGGGGGTGGGAGGACATTGAACCGCAAATGTTTCAAACGACAGATCCTCGGAGAAGCGACGATATTTGTCGTACACCTTATCTCCACAGAAGTTCCGTGCCTCTTATGGATTCTTCATTGAGGCACCTGCAGGAAGATGCTGAAGTGCGACCTACATCAACGGGGGGAAACCAGAGGTAACCAAACAAAGGTAAGAAGTATATGAAGATATTGAGCCAAATATAAAGAAGAGAAAAGAAGTACCACCTCTAGAAGAAATTGTGTATGCCTAGGATTTTGATCCTTTTCAAAGGAGAGACTCAATACCGAGATTTCCAGGCAAAAGTAGAAGTGCAACTGAATATAAACTTAAAGGGGAAAGTAGTAAGGACAGCGGTGAAGCTGGTATAAGTTCCCATGAATCATCATTCGCAAATAAACAAGATGTCTGACACCAAAAGAGGAAGAGAGCAGGTACACCGGAAAAAACGAAAACTGCTGATGAGGAGAGTTCTCCATTCCTTAAGAGGATGGAAAAGGAAATTAATATGCTAAAATAGTTGTTGAGGAAAACAATGAGTGAGATAGGGATATTACAGAAAACAATAGTTGAGATTCCAAATACAAAGAAAGAGGTTAAGTTAGCTATTAATAAGCTGGCTAGCTATTCTAAAAGGATGCCAAGGGCTACTGACTGTATGACAGAAATAATGGATGAACTCAAGGAAGTGTAGGTTTTGGAGGAGGTAGCAGTTGAAAGGAAGACTCTTGAGGCACAGACACTGACTCCTGCTGAAGAACAAAAGACAAAACAAGCGCAAATTGAAAGAATAGAAGATAACTTAAAGAAGGATAATGGTGTAAAAGAGCTACAAAATCTATTAGAACTTAGCTGGCCTGAGTAGGTATACTAAACATGTGAAATATGTGATGAAATTCCCGCAAGCGATGACCAGAACTTAATTTTATTAAGGGCACAAAAGAGGACAGGAATGATCCAGTTATTAATAAAGTAATACAATTTAACTTGCATCTGCAAAAGGTGTTTAAGGAAAATGAACCAGAACCAGGTAAAATGGTATGCAGCGTAATTAGAAATGGAATTATGGATGATGGTCTGTCATAATGAGTAGTTCGGAAAAAGTACAACTACAACTACAACTTGGTTGTAACTGAAGAAGGAGGGAAAACACTCAATTATAGAAGTAGCTTGAAAAGAAATCTAGAAGGGTAATCAAAAAGGGTAAAGAAAGGGATAGGACAAGAACAGTATGTGCTGTGAAGAACAAAATTGATGGAAGTGTAGTACTTAAGATACTTGAAATTATAGGCAGAAAGGAAGAGGTTAAAATTCTGATATATGATCAGAAGGAACAAATTAATAGAACGAGGAGATCAGAAGATGGTGAGATAGAGATTGGGAGGACAAAGAGATCAAGAAATGAAGAGGTAAAATCATGAAACCAATGGAGGGAACCTCGTATGCCGACTTAGTTAAAAATATGAAGAAGGAGGTGAGGACAGATGGAGGCTTTGTACAACAAATAAGTACAACAAAAAGTGGTAATATACAGCTGAAAATTAAGGGAAATGGAATAAATAGTCGTCAGGCTTTTAGGAAGCAAATAACAACCAAACTAAATAAAGTCGCAAAAGTTCATTTAAAGACAGGAATAAAGATCGTCATGATTTTGGACATAGATGAAACAATAGAAGAGGAAGATATGAAAGCAACTATAATGAGAGAGGTAAAGAAAACAGATGATGAAATCTAAATAAAATGATCAGAAAAGGTAAACAGAAGGAGATTAAAGTATGCTTTTGTAACGCTTGATAAAGATGCTGCCCAACAAATTTTGACTAAGAAAAGGATAGGAGAAGGATGGGACAATTGGAGAGTAAGAGAAGTAGACACTCTACCTAGATTTTATCGCTGCTATAGAGTAGGATACATAGCGAGAGAATGTGTAGTTAATCATGAAGAAAAACTATGCTATAAATGTTACCATTCAGGGCTGGTGGTGAAAACGACTTCATGATTTTAAATGATGGAAAAATACCTCGTTTTGACACAAACGGAGGTACGTCCTTTATAGGTGTTTCTATATGTACGTCAGATATTAGTAGTCTAGTAAGTAACTGGTACGTGAGAGAGGAAGAGAATTTGAGTTACCATAGGAATAATGTATATGGAGATTAAAGACGATAGGAGAGGAGTTCAAAGAAAAAATCAACATAAGGGACGGATATATAAAGAAGAAAAGAAAGAAGAGATACTTGAGAAAGTCGAGGAATTTATAAAGAATCCATATTATACTCGTGAGGTACATGAATTAGATGAGGCTTTTGAAAACGTTTGTAACCTAACCCTAAAAAGGAAAAGCCTCATGCCGGCCGCAGAAGTACTTATTGGTGGAACAACGAAATTGCAGCATTAAGGGAAAACTGCACTAAAGTAAAGAGAATTTTAACCAGAATAAATAAGAAGAACGTTACTCATGACGAAAAGGAAATAGCACGAAATAATTATAGGCTCTGCCGGGATTCTCTAAAAAGTGAAATAACAAAGGCCAAAGGTGATGCATGGAAGCAACTATGCATTGAAGTAGACAATGGCATAAGGGACATTGGCTATAAAATAGTTACCGGCAAGGTGGGGCTGAGATCACCAATAGTAGCTACTGATGACAAGCAAATGAATATAGCGAGAGGATTGTTCGAGCTAAGACGACGACATATAGCACCTTATGTCATTAAACCTATATGCAGCTATCTACAGAACCGTGTAATCATGATTGCAGAGAAGAGTACAATGGATATGATGTGCGAAGTACCACAGGGCTCAGTTTTAGGCCCGACACATTGGAACGCATATTATGATGATGTATGGAAGCAAGAGGTCCCAGAAGGAACAACAATTGTGGGATATGCTGATGACTTAGCACTACTAATCAGTGGTGATAGTAGAGAGGAGATAGAAGATCGGATAGAATGGACCGCAGGGGAAGTAGAATCAGAGATACTGAGAAAAGGTCTGCAATTAGCTCCTCAAAAAACTGAAGTAGTTGTCCTTGTAGGGAAAAGAACTGTAAGAGAAATTGAAGTTACTATAGGAACTACACAAATAAAATCTGCAAGAAGCTTAAAATATCGGTATCAGAATAGAACATAACTTTGGTATGGGCCCACACATCCAAAATGTAACAGCAAAAGCAGAAAAAGAAATTGCGACTCTGAGCCGACTAATGACAAACATAGGAGGTCCTAGGTCATCTAAAAGACGAATATTGGCTAGTGTTGTCAATTCAATTATATTATACGGAGCGTCTGTATGGAAAGAGTGGATCGATAAAGCCACATACAGGAAGTTGGCTGAAAAACCGCAAAGGAAGATGGCCATAAGAATTGCCAGTGCGTATAGGACCGTTTTCACCAAAGCGATTCAAGTTATAGCCGGAACTGTGCCCATACACTTGTTAATTGTGGAGAGAACCTACCAAAAAGAGGCAAATCGACACCAACAAAAAAGGTAGCAAAGGAACGTTCCTATGAGAGGTGGCAACACCAATGGAATGAGGAGCAGGTAACTTTACAATGGACTAAAAGGCTGATTCCAGAAATAAAACCATGGTTACATAGGCCACATGGAGAAATGGGCTACAATGTAACAGTTTCTCTCAGGAATTGGCTGTTTGTATTCCATGAAACTGGCACAGGAGGACAGATGCCCATATTGTGGCAATACCGACACAGCAGAGCATGTAGTGCTAGTCTGTCCTAGATGGATCTCTGTTAGACACACTGTGGAACACTATATAGGCGCAGCCATTAATGCAATGTTATAGACTATATGCTTCAAACGAAGGGTAAATGGGAACTGATTGCCAAAATGATTAATTACATTCTTAAAACAAAATATGATAACACAAAATAAGATAACTACCCATGCAAACACAATATGCTGAGGCAAAATAAAGTAACAGAGGTAGGCGTCTTTCGATGTTATGTTCTTACGGTTCCGAAAGCCGTAAGTTGCAAGAGGGTCACTTGATCTGGTTAGCGTGACGCCAACAACGTCCGTATAAAAAAAAAAAAAAAGCTACCACGACCACCGCCACCGCTACCGCCACTACCACCGCCGCCACCATTAATAATAATAATAATAATAATAATAATAATAATAATAATAATAATAATAATAATAATAATAATAATAATAACAATAACAATAATAATAATAATAATAATAATAATAATAATAATAATAATAATAATAATAATAATAATAATAATAATAATAATAATAATAATAATAATAATAATAATAATAATAATAATAATAATAATAATAATAATAATAATAATAATAATAATAATAATAATAATAATAATAATGCGCAGAGTGACTTCCACTGTTATAAAAGCTTATCGTCTTTTGATACCTAGTTAGACATTTAAACCATTATATGATACCTATTCTTCAAAATTTCACATACCTATAAAACTATATAGAACCAAAGTGAAAAGTTTGTAGTATTTAATAGTGTTAAACTCCATTGTTGTGAACGTTTGTACTTTTTGCCACTTTTTGTGTAGCTATAACAATAAGAGGAACAATTTTAAGTTGAGAAATAGGACAGTGGTAAAGGTGTATGAAAATAATACTTCTGTTCTCCTAAACAACATTTTAATGGCAAATTTAGTGGTACAATTCAGAGGTGTTCTATGACAGAACACAGCGAGCCATTCAAGAAATTCATATTAGTACGTTTCCTAAAACAAAAGGAAAATAATGTCATAGATTCATCTTTGTAGAATACACAACTCCAGACTATTTTACATTGGAATAAAGATAATACTGGAGTTAAATGAGTTAAAATCCGTAATGAATAGGAACACTTATTGTAGGTACTAGTTCTTGTAGTTAGCAAACATTTATGTTATAAATGACAGTAAAATAATCCTGGTAGTTGCAAATATTTAACAACAATCACGTTTATTATGTCAACAACCCTTGAATATTCATTTTGCTTAATGCCCTAATTCTTGTCGTTATAGTCATTACCAAACACTTATTTTATAAATGGCATTAAAATAATTCTGGTAGTCGCAAACATTTAATAACAATCACTTTTATAATGCCCGATATTTTGCCTGTAAAAGTATAACTTGTCATGTGAGGTTTCCAGCGTCATGCGTAGAACAACTGCATTACATTTCACAGTATATGTTTTTCATTGAAAACTATATTTAGGTTACGACTGTGTACATTGTAGATAATGATATAAGAAATTTTCTCATTGAAAATGAATTATCTTATTTCTACACTTCTCAAGGGAAGACAGCAAAAGCTGTCTAAATCAATGTCTGCTAAACTACTAATCAGGAAAACTACTGGGTGCCTATAATTTAAGGAACATTGTATTACTACTTAGTTAACAAAATCATTTTTAATTGTTTATATTTCTTTTCATGCAAACCTTCCCTAATCCCTCGGTGTAGTACAAAACTAAATGGACCAAATCTGTAATTAATTTGGCAGTTAACTTTAAAGTTATTTAGATATTGTGCAGAAAATACTAGAAGTCATTGCATATGAATTAGTCCAGGTGAATTATAGGATAAAAGATAAGGTTGTTACGTTTCAAAAAATGTGTGTCAAGTTTTTAGAAAGAAATTTAATTGTAAAATTGTTAACTATATTTCTAAGAATTAATTTACTGCATATTATGTGTCCTATAAATTTTATAAATTTTTAAAGATATTTATATTTCTTTCTAAATTAAATTTTTCTCATTTGAAATTAGTTATTGCTCATTTAGAGATACGTACCTATATGACACTTTGTTCAGTTTGGATATTTCAGACGTCTAAACCATCTTGAATTTATAAAAACCCACTTTTAAAAGAACACGTGAATTCGTGTTACAGCATCTAAATGATTAAACATATGGTACAGCGCTATTGGAATGCAAAAAAATCGTAATAGATAGAAACAAGTCTACAGATTCAAGATTCAAGGAATATTGTTTATCAAGGAAACAAAAACGGTAACTTTATTTGCTGAAATCTCGATAGCACTAATTCTTACTAGAAATGCAAGTAGTTGGTATACATTATTGAAGAATGAATCGCTCAACCCCAGAGGGTAAAGGAGTGAAAACAAATCTACGTGAACACAAATCATATAACAAAAACAAGCACGAGGGAATTCCATATTCTTAGTTCAAATGTTGGAAAAAAACATCGAGCTACCCACGTGAGGAGAGGCAGTTACCCCATGTTAGCATTAAACGTCATTATCATCATTATATCATTGTATTCTTACATGTATGAGCTTAGTAAAGTATATTTCTTTTTACGTCTAATTTTAAAACTACATATCATTATATAATTAGTGTAAATGAACACACGTTTTCAGACTTAAGGGAATCAAGCAACATATAGTTATTCAAGAGGTTGAATCAGAGACTGAAAAATTCAATGTCATAGGCGGGATTTGAACCACGGATCTTTCGCTTATCGAGTGGCTGCTCTAACCACTAAGCTACCATGGTCAACTTGCCAGTACGACATTAAATTCCCCAGCTGATTCGTACTTTTTCCCGGTTAACCACAAGAGACTCTCACATCAGAGATAAATACCCCAAGGGCGACTTACAATTATAAGTACTTTATGTCCCGGGTTTAAGTAACCTTTAGATGGTAATTATTTATTTATGCCAACAAGCTTACTGCTGGGAAACATTGCCCACACGCGGCTTGTGTGCTTAAAAACACCATCAGTAAATAAATACCTATAGTTATTCAGTTTATCTAAATATTCAGGTTGTAGATGTTTGGTGTATGTGTAGCAAATACTGCTGCCAAAATACCATTTACTATATGTTATAAAATTAGGCTTCCTACGAGTATATTTCCTGCACAATACGTGTTTTGAAAAGAGAATTAAATAGAGTACATTTTATATGAATGGAAACTATTTAATAAAATGATATAATGTTCATAATGGCAGTCATTTTATTATTCTAAAGAATTTACTGGATAATATGCTCAACATAAAATGTGATGTGATAAGTTTTCCAAAAGATATTTAATACATAATCAAGAACGTCTGTTTACGCAATATTTATGGTGGAAATTTTACTTCTGTTATGTAATAATGTTATAGCAAATAAATTATTCCTTATTGCAACATTTTGAGATAATTAAACAGGTAATTGGATACATATTTCCATATTCAATACAACTAAGTTATTTACTTGGGTAAATTGATTTGATTTTACTATCATTTTCAATATCCCTACATAAAATCTGTTATACTTTGCGGAACTTTGAATACAATTAGAACTTCTATATGGGCGTCTAGCAGAACTGGAAATTCAATACAATCGGGGCATTGCAATACTTCAAATGTTCTAAAGTTATGAGTTAACTTTGTCCTGGAATGACAAATTCACTGAGGCAACATTTAAAAACAAATGCGGAGTCGTGCGATTAAGGTAAAAGTTGACATTTGCATAGTTCCTTGAAACGGATTGCTCTACATATGGGGTAGGATAAGTTCAAGAGCCTTTTTCACATGCTGAGATACCGCTTCTTCAACCAGTAGGCGCTGGAACAATTCCTTGTTGCGCTCAGAGGCTACGCTTCCATCGGTCAACAATAAGGGTTCAGTGCTCATGCTAAAACCGTGACCAAGGAATGCTGATATATCAGTTACTTCAGCTTTATCTTCTATATCATAATCTTTTGGATCGAACTCTGTAAGCAGAAACTTGAGGACCACTTCAAGATTGTTGATGCCCATTGCCCAGAGCTTTTGGTTATTCTCAAACAATGTAATTGCCCTAACAAAAGAATACAAGGGACAAGGCCTGATAAACCCTCTAGCTCCGTTATCAAATGTTCGCGGTCGGAAATGTTCGGCGAGCTGAGCAGCTATTTCTCGTGTTTTGGATGGCACGTTTTCGGCATCGGCGATGTAGCGGAAAAACCGTTTGGCAAATTCTTCCTTGGTCTCGGTTTTGCTGAATTGGAAATCTCTGGCATGCTCTCTCAAACTGAAGTCTTCTGCGAAGAAGTCAAGGAATCCATTCTTCGTGAACTCTCCCTCGTCTAGAGCCATCAATGCAGGAGTAAAGAAATATGCATCGTAGTTCAGAGAGCCGGTGTACATAATAAAAAGCATAATTTCTCCCGTCAATGAACTCATTCTTGTAACATATGGAGGCAGTTGTTCCTGAAAACAAAAGTTAATTTGTTAAATAGAATGAAATGCGATGGGTTAAACTTGTGGAAAGCAAGTACGTATCTAAAGATAACAATGCAAGTCTGCTACCATTAGGCCCTTCTTACACCGAAGATGTAACATTAACATAACGGTGCGTAAGGACAGGTCTGAAATAAGGCCATTCACATTGCAGCCGTAATTGTAACGCAACAATGTTGGCATGGATTTCTTGATCCCATTGCATGCAGAAATTTCTCGAGCGCAAACCTTTCGAAGTTTAATAATATCACCAATAATATCCAATATAAATATTCATTCAGTCTATGTTAGCAAAACAGGATATAAAACATATCATCAAGCAAACAGCAGTTCAGCATCTGGCGTTAGCATTTATAATAGTGGAAGAGCACCGTGTTTGCAAAGTAGACGGTGTAAAAGCTCATTCGTGATCGTGGGTTATCCTCTATGCACCCAACCCAAACACGTTCACAATCTCTTGCGTTAACCACGGATTCCACATGGTTAGTGCAGCAAATATGCCCAAAACAATTGTCAGTAAAAAACCGTTTTGGGCAATGACCTAGCTGTCGACGGGCCCTTAAATCCCAATCACTCACTTAAAACACCGTTTTGCTCCTCCCCCCAAGAAAGAAAATAAATTGTGCCAAAGATTTGGAATATTTGGAGCGTTGTAGCTTCTTAACGGATGGATATGCAAGGTTGATTATGTCACCAAGCATACCGCAAACAATGTAAACAACGCTTTAATGTCTTTTCATTTCAATTCGAATTAATTTAGTCATAGTTTAATGTTAACCTGACGTTGTCAAATCACTGTTGGAATTAAACTTTGCATGACATTTTAACATTAAGTCATTACAGTCATTCAAATTAAGATTGAAAATGCATTTTAGCATTGTTCACACATTATTTGCGCGACATTTAGTGAAGTAGTAAACCGTTTATATCCATTCGTCAAGAAGCTAGATGGCTCTGAATATTTTACACAAATTATTATTTTTTGCGGGTAAGCGGTTCTTTATTGACAATAATTGTATTGGACATACTTGTTACTCATGATGCAGAATCCCTGGTTAACGTATGGCCTTGCACCCGATATAGCACGTTCCGTGAGCCTATGTGAATGCTCCTACTAAATGACATCGTTGAGTCTTGCATTTATGCTGTGTCTGTGCTTACTTTTCATTGTGAATGGGGTATCACTTCTATGACTCTACCACAAGAAGCAGATGGGGTGGGGGATTTAGCCTCGATCTAGAGATCTTGTGAGCCTATGCCCATGATGGGGGTCCCTTCCGGTAGGGAGGGATGGGTGACATGAAAAGTTACTAAGGGTGGTCGGACCTCAGGAGAGACAACGACAGAGGGCAGGGTCCCTAACTGCTACATATTGAAACTCCCCAGTGGCGGATCTATCATCAGCTCCTTGCATCTCAAGCTGTAGGTCTAGAAGGATATAAGAGTTTACCAATAAGAGTTTCTCAATGACCTTCTGATATGCTTAACAAATCCTGGAAGTAGAATAAATGAATGAATGAACAAATAAACAGAAAAGGCGCTAGGTTAACTAGTACTAAGAATATTTCTAATTCTGGAACAATAAAAAACGTTTATCTTTTCAAATCGAGTATAAATTAAACGTAATATTACATCATATTTACACACGTGTTTGTTTTTTTAAATCTTTACCATCTTTATGTAGATTGCCGAATTGTATCTCGAAAAGTAATATCTGTTGCTTTTATGTCCAGTAACAGAATAATTTTATATATATATATATTAATTATATATATAAATTATTATAAAATTATTATTATATAATTATTATATTATATTACATTATATTATATTATATTATTATATTATTTATTAATTTATTAATTATTAATTATTATTATATTATATTATTATATTGTAATTATATTATATAAATTATTATAATTTATATGTGTGTGTGCGTGTGTGTGTGTGTGTGTGTGTGTGTGTGTGTGTGTGTGTGTGTGTGTGTGTGTGTGTGTGTGTGTGTGTGTGTGTGTGTGTGTGTGTGTGTGAACCATTAAGAAAATGGTCAACTTGCTCATCCGATTACCATTCCATTCCTGATCAATATGCAGCGGATAGGAGAACCACTTTTATATCAATTCTACAGGTTTGCTTTCTTTACTACGTATAGTAAATAGGAGATGTGTTGTACTCCACACGAAAATTCGATATCGAAATTTCACCGCAAATACACATTTTGAGACTCAAAAGTCTTAAATAAAAAAAAAACTTTATTTGAAAAGATTCTATGACTGTGCGTGCCTGCGTGCGTGCTTATGTGAGTGTGTGCGTGTGTGCGTGTGTGTTTGTGAACATCACGACTTAAAAACAAAAAGCCGGTTAAATACAAAATTGCTATTTAAGCTGAACATCTTCCGAGGATGCGACACGGAGATTTTCAACAAAATCTCCATACTTCAGGCTACCGTTTACATGGAACATTTTTCCAAAATTTAGATATTATAAAATAACTCCGATTTTCTTAAAATGCCATATATTTAGGATATTTTCGTGACAAATGAAATGAACATCTTGCGGGAGTCCTCTTCATTCTGGATGATATTTGCATAACTGGTGAACCGGAAGAATGTTCAAAGTGTTACTACACAAAATATGTAGATCTTGTTAAAACGCATTATTTATGTCCCAGGAGGGAGGGGTGAGGCGAGAGGAGACAGAGGGCGGCCAACAATAGGAGGGTAGCACATCGAGGGTAGGGGTCCCTGAGTTTTCCCAGTTCTCCGACACAAACCAGTGCAGTGGTCCCCCGCCGGTTTGCGCAGAGAGCCCTCCATGGCTCAAAGGCCGCAGTGAGGACACGATCCGGAGCCCGGCTTTCGTGTCAGGGGAAGTAGTTACTCAGAGCTGCATACGAACACCTGCTGACACTTTCTAGCCTGAAATAAACCAAAGGGATGAAAGAATCAATGAAATTATTAGTGAAGTAAAATGGAGGGACAGCAAATTCGGGTATGAAGATAGCGTACCCAGCATTCGCCTGGCGGCCCGGGAAAGCGCCCAAAAATCCCATGGGTCAGGTAGGCCGGCTGCGGGGATCAAACTCACGACCTCCAGCATTCGAATCTCATATGTTACCTTGGAGCAATATCTTTTTTTCGCTTTCTTTTTCATTCTTTCTTTCTTTCTTTTTTTTTTTTTTTTTTTTTTTTTTTTTTTTTTTCCGGAGTAGTGAAACACTTCGAAGATATATCTTGCTATTTGTCTGGGTTTTCTAATACGTGCACATATGGGAAGTCGTTATTCACTTTCTATACCTTGACCATGCAAAGATAATTGAATTCAAGGCTATCACATAGCTACCAGCTTTAAAACATTTTCAATACCTCAAAGCCTACTATTCCCATAAGATGATAAGATTGTACCGATAAGAAAATTAGCAATAAGATAATTTTTGCTAATGCTTATCTCGATTAACATGAAGTGCATAGAGGAATAAAGTTTTGCAACAATAATTTGTACAAGAATAGAGAAAGTCTTACGAGTGCAACACATGTGTATAGTTTCACTTCCTCCACAACGTATAGTAAGTAGAGGAAGTATTGTACTCAATCCAAAAAATTCGATGTCGATATTTCACCGAAAATATTTGAGGCCCTGAATCCAAAAAAAGAAGCATTTTTAGAGAAAAATGTCCATGTGTGTGTGTGTGTGTGTGTGTGTGTGTGTGTGTGCGCGCGCGCGTGCGACACGAAGGTTTTGAAGAAAATTCCTACACCCTAAACTACATGGAAAATGTTTGGGAAACTTTGATTGTCTCTAAAATGACTAAAGATTTTGATTAAAATGCTACCCATATGTTATGACAAATGAAATGTATATTTTGAACTTTCTGGCTACAGCCCACATAGTCCTGTTTACTCTTGACGACTTTTGCATAGACCAAATCTGTACAAAAAATGTTGATTTCATTAAAACACACAATTTATGTCCTAATGGAATTTCTTGTTGAGTGAACCATTTCGGAGATATTCGTTATTATTTGTGTGAGATTTGGAATACTAAAGGTTTCGTCAAATGGAAAATCGTTATTCATTGTTTATATCATAGCCGTGCAAAGAGAGGGGCGTTTCAAAGTTTTAAAGGATTTGACTATCGCTCAAGGCCTACTGTATTCCCATATTCCCCTTGAAGCTACAAGGAAATTAGCAACAAGGTGATTTGTGCAATTGTTTATCTCAACTAACACGAAGAAGATATAGTAATAAGAGTTTGTAAAAATGGTTAGCACAAGAGTAGAAGAAGCCATGTGAGCGCAACACATCAGATTTTTTTCTCGAATACCTAATACACAAGATGATTAATTAGACGAGCAAATTTTGTGAAAACGTTTTTAAATGTTTGGATAAATGTGAGGGTTATTAGAAAAGGTATCAAAAGCGCAACCAAGTTCTCTGCTCAGGACTATTTAAATAGTTGCATAACTCCTTTTCATTCCGATAGCAAAACTATTTACACGAAAATGTACCTAGAAAATGGACGTAATAATAATTTAAAAACCTAACTTGCAATTTTTTATCAGTTTTGCCAATTTGCACCAGTCGGTACCCTTAATTAAGAACTCGTAGAATATTTTCAGGAACAGTTGGAATATCAAACAGTCTAATGCTTGCTAGTTTGTGCAACATACACACTGCCATTTTCTTTATTTTAATAAGCAATAATATGATCACATCTTCAACGAAAAAAAGAATTCCTGTGCTGTTGTTTAGGCATGGGTACTTCTTGTGAACTTTGAAATTGACACAGCTCTTTAAAGAAATCTAGGTTCGACACCCTCCAATTTCCTGAGCTTCTTCACCGTCGGATAAGTCCATGATTAGAGATTGCTGCCAAGGACTACCAGAGACCCAGGCATGCCAAACAGTCAACGAGGGGAGGTACTAAGCACTGATGTAGGTACCTACAGAAATAATGACAACAGATGCTTGCAAAGGTCCGAACTTCCAACTCCGCCACCTGTAAACATGTTTCGTTTGCCATCGTTACCATTAAAATATATGCTAGAACGGATTTGCAACTACGCAACAAGCATTCGCCAAGTATCATTTAGTGAGGTGTGAAAATAGAACTCAGCTAATAAACACACTAACAAAAGATATAATTTAACAGTTCGTAAGTATTGTGTTATAAATGTATAATCTATGTTATAATCCATATTATGTTTGCTGTTTTATTCCATACTCTTGTGAGCGAGCCTATTTTCGTCAGATAAAATTGCTTTTTTACGATCTATAAATTCGCAATCTAGTTATAACTTGCTTATTCTGGACCTTGAAGGACAGGAAATTTTTAAGATCTGACCGTGGGAAAAGCGTGTCGTTTTACAGGCCAGAAGTGATAACAGTATCCACTCCACACATTGCGGAAGGAAGTCTGCGGTAAAACCAAACCTGGATTGAAAACAATAGCTGAATAATGTTGTAATGTTATTTGCAGCTTATTTCTTATTGCTACTGACTGTAATTTGATGATATAAAAGTGTTTAAAAATAACCTGTAAAATGACTAACATTATAAAAGCTACATGATTGTTAAAAGTAACCTAAAATTATATTTATTTACCTTTCCAAAATTAGTGAACACAAAATTATAAATTAATTTATACGTAGATAAGACTGCTATACAGGTAGAAAAACAACTTATAGAAAGAAAATGCAGTACTCGGATAGCTGTCCTATTTTAGGGTTGTCATAAAGATACGCCTGCTAATATATCTGTAGAAAAAGACAATCTTAAATATTAATGATAAAGGATGAAAGATACATAATGAAAAATATATGATAGATAAATTGCATTAATGTGTAAAATTATTACAAAATTTGGAAATAGGACGGTTAACCATTTTAGAATTATTTGTTTAATTTAGTGCAGTACACAGATGATTGTGTAAAATGTACAAAGAATTAATGATAATTTGTAAACCAATATCTTCTAAAACACTTAACTGCAACAAAGAACAGTGAACATAATAATGAGCCAATTTCAATATTTAATGTAAAATATATTTGTTCCATTTTCTTGCTTGAAGAAGCTCAAAATTACATTAAGAGAATTGTTTTTAAGTGGGTCAAACAAAACTGTAGTGATAACTCTTGACTTCTCATATTATGTAAAGTTTATTGCGAATGAAGAGGATTTCACAGCCTATAAGCACAACACGATAAATTGGCTGTAATCAGTTATTTATCCCAAAAAGGGAAAAGAACAAGTCTGATTCTTTGTTTGGGTCACGGGTTCATAATTGTAATAATGCCTGCCTCTCTCTCTGTACAGCCGAACTTTAAATAGCATTTTGCTTTCAACAATGTGACTCGCGTTACCTTTATTTAAAAAAAAATAATATAAAATAAAATAAAATAAAATAAAAATCTGTATAATAACCCTGGCACCTAATTACTTACACCAGGGCTAATATGCCAGATCTTTAAAATTTTTTCTACACATTCATACATACAACACACTTTACAGAAATATTTTAAAATAAAATTACAAAATAATATAATATATAACAAATTATAAAGATAGATAAATTAAATAATATATCATAAAACAAAACACAAGAAAATAAGAACAAAAACACAAATTATAGCATTTCACACATAATCACTCTAAGAAATAAATTCTCTAAAACAATAACAAATCATTTCAAACAATCAAAATACAATAACATTTCTAAATAAATTAATATATGTTAAAAGAAAGAAGAAAAAAAAAATAAAAATAAAATTTTAAAATTAAAACAAATTAATCTCCTCAATACAACAAAATATAAATTTCATACACAACATCACTCACAACTACAAACTATTACTAAACAATAAACAAATATATAAAATCAAATTATTAATTATAATTATTACATAACATTATAAATTATATTATTACTATTAATATCATTATCATCATTATTATTACCTATCATTATTATTTAAAATTTAATTAATTTAATATTATACCTATAACTAATACTTTTTATAAATATATATTTTTTAATTTAAATTTACATATTTATTAAAAATTTTAAATAAACAAAAATTTACTGGTATCCAGTAAAATATAACTGGTAACCAGTTATATATATATATATATATATATATATATATATATATATATAAAAGAAAAAGAAACAGCTATAAACTAAAACTCTAAACTGCCGCCGATTACCGGCGGCATACTATATGTACTGGTTTCCAGCACAAAAACTACAAAATCTACAAAATGTGTGTAGTATAAAGTTCAAAATATACAATAACCAAAATTTATAAAAACAACATACATAAAAATGTTATACCTTTATTTAAGCTGAATAGTGAAACTCTTAATGTTTGATAACTTATTCTTGCATAAAGTCTCAATTATATAAGAATATATAAATGTAAGAAAATGACCAAGTGAAAACTCAAGAGTAGATAAGAGACCAAATAATGACATAAAGTCGAAAAAAGGCCATAAAATTAGAAAATGGCACAAACGACCTAACATTAACGTAATATATGTGCATGTTTACTTTCTCTACTGCGTATAGTAAGTAGAGGAAGTATTGTATTCGAACCAAAACTTCGATATCGAGATTTCACCGGAAATATATGTTTTGAGGCCTTCTGAATTGAAAAAAACGCATTTTTTAAGAAAAAGGTTCGCGCGCGCGTGCGTGTGTATGTAGGTGTGTGTGCGTGTGCGCGTGTGCGGGTGTGTGTGTGCGTACGAGTGTGTGTATGTGTGTATGTGAGTGCGTGTGAGTGTGGTGTATGTGAGTGTGTGCGTGTGCGCGCGTGCGGGTGAGTGTGTGTGTGTGCGTGCGAGTGTGTGTATGTGTGTGTGTGAATGTGCGAGTGGTGTGAGTGTGGTGTATGTGAGTGTGTGTGTATGTGAGTGTGTGTGTGTGTGTGTACGCCCGTGCGGGTACGTGCGGGTGCGTGCGTGTGAGTGTGTGTGTGCGTGTGAGTGTGTGTATGTGAGTGTGTGTGTGTGTGTGTGTGTGTGTGTGTGTGTGTGTGTGTGTGTGTGTGTGTGTGTGTGTGTGTGTGTGTGTGTGTGTGTGTGTGTGTGTGAACAGCATAACTCAAGAAGGAAAAGTCGGTTAAAAACCGAAGTTGGTATTTAAGTTAATATCCTTCAGGGATGAGAGACGAAAATTTTGAAGAAAATTCCTCCACTGTAAAGTATCCTTTACATGGAAAATGTTTCGGAAATTTTGAGTTACTCGCAAATGCTCTAACGATTTTGATTAAAATAGCCTATGTTTAACATAATTTAATGGCAAATCAAATGTATATTTTGAATTTTATGGCTATAGTCCATGTACTTCTGTTTACTCTTGATGACTTTTGCATAACCGGTAAATCGTAAGAGATACACCAAATCTTACTGTACAAAAAAGTACATATCGTTAAAACACAATGTATGTCCAAATACATTTTTGTGGAGTGAACCATTTTGGAGATATTCCACAGTGAGGTTTGAGACATCCTTAGACCAGCCAGCAGAAGTGGATCGTGAAAAGAAGAAAATATATGAGCCCACAATTCCATTCTTCAGTGCCTCATATAATATCAGCAACATCGTGGTCACAGGCCTATTCTTCGGAGCAAGGGGCACAATACCAAAATCATTTGTGCAATGGAGACAACAATATAAGCTCCCTAAACAGCTACAGGACGACATTGTCCTAACGACTATAAAATACTCTGTGGCAATATGCCGAAATCATTTGTATGGAAACCACAACATTTAAATTTGAAAGTACTAAGATATAAGATAATCATTTAACTGTGTCATATACTAACAAAAACTTTGTATTTTTGTTGTTGTTGTTGTTTTATTAACCTTTTTATGTATTCATTTCAAACACATGAAAGCTATTCTGTGTCACATGGCAAACCTTTATATAAGGTCAGATTCAATAATAAATAATTGTGCGAGTTTAGTAATACACTTTTCTCAAATGGAAGGTTGTTATTCACTTTTTTATCCCTTGGCCGTGTAAAGAAAGCGGAATTTCAAAGCCTTCGTTTAGTGACCAGCTTTAAAAGATTTGACTACCGCTCAAAGCCTACTGAATTCCCATACTCGCCTGGAAATTAGTTACAAGGTAATTTTTCAAATGTGTATCTCTACTAACATGAAGAAGATAGAGAAATAGAGTTTGTAAGAATGGTTAGTACAAGAGTAGAGAAAGTCGTTCGAGTGCAACACATCAGATTTTTATTCACTGGTACCCAAGTTAGTGATGTCCACAGTTCAAAGATGGCTTTTCATCAGGACCTGGTGTGTGAGGAATTATTCCAATTGAATATTGCTATATTTAGACTCGCTATGACTTGGGGGCTACAGGTTCCAGTCATGTCTCAGTTATGGGTGTGTTTCTCTACCCACAATATTTTATGTTATATAGATTCTGTAAATTAATGTTAAATATTATATTTTAATTCCAATGTTAAATGTACAAAAAGTTGTCAAGTCACGATATGACTAATTTAAAGCGACTATAAAAAAGGACACAATAAAAATATTATTACTCTATCTACTTCAATTTTTTGAAGCAAATGTTTGCATTTACATATTCATTCCAGGATTCATTATAGTTACAAGTGGGATAGCGAAAGTCTAGTGTTTAATACGAGCCTATATAGCTAATAGCTTTGGAATTCCATTATGTTTCCAAGATATTGCGAAAACAAATGACGATTGATAGTTATCACCATCACCATCATCATCATCATCATCATCATCATCATCATCATCATTATCCTGTAGTATCACGAGTACAGCCCCTTGACTCGGCTTCCCTAATGACAGATGCACGATCCAAACCCTTATTTCTCCACCTTTTTACTCCAAGTTGTCTTAAATAATTTTCTACGTCAGTACTCCATCTAAGTCTGGGTCTTCCTCTCTTTCCACTACCTCCTATCTGTCCTAGCCATCTCTGTCTACTTGATTTTAGTGATACCAGAATGTCAGGTGTATTATATTTACTCATAATTTCTAAGTTTCTCCTACGTAATTTTTAAATATTGGACCATAAATTCTTCGAAATATTTTCCTTTCCCGAGTCATTATGCTTTTTTGACTTTTCTGGTAATATCCATGTCTCTGCTCCATATATTGCATCTTTTATAATTGTTTTATATAAAGTTTATTTTTACCTTTGTGACAAATATATTTTCTTAAAGAGAGGTACCATGCTTTGAAGCATTTGTTTCCTTGATTAATTCTTGCTTTGATTTCTATCTCGATCTCATTTTATTCCGTTATTAATGAACACAGATATTTAAAACTCAACTTTTTCATATATTTGACCACCTAATTCCACTTCCTTCCTTGGTAGACCAACTTTTCTATTGATCGTATTGACCATTTTGCTTTGAAGATTTATATTGATCCAATTTTTATTGCAGTAGTTGTCATGTCTCTTACGGTTTCTATGACATGTTTAGTTGTTCTTCCCAGTACTACAGTATGATTTGCAAGAGCTAAACTTTAACTTGATCTGTTACATATTGTTCCATCTGGGATTAACTTTAATTTTTTAAATTATTTTCTCCATTGCTATATTCCATAGGGCACTTCAGAGGCTATTACCAGAAATTCTAAGGTTTGCCATGAAAATATCTTAAACAAATGCTATTTTAATGAATGTCAAAGCCATGTTTGAGAAAATAAACATTTTAGAAATTTTTTCCGTACAAAGATAAGTTTGAGTTAGAGGAATTTTCTTGAAAATCTTGGAGAGAGAGCCGCGCGCGCATACTTTTTACAAAAATGTGTTGTTGTTTTCTTCACAAGACTTCAAAATATCTATTTTCAATAAAACCCCCGTATAGAATTTTTTGTAGGAATGCAGTATGTACACTCTTTACCTAATATGTAACTACATGATAAAGAAAGTAAAAATGTAAAGTCGAGAAACACCAAACAGGAAGATTTTCAAGGAAGTCATCCCAAACTGAGCGTTCTTATGTGGAAAAGGTTTCGCTCTATTTTTCCCTCAAATTTGACTTTCACCATTTTGAAAATCTTTCTGCAATTCTCTGGGAATAACCTGCAAAGTCCCCTTCATTCGTAGGTATTCTGTAAAATAAGTAAACCATATGATAGAGATGAGAGGAAGGGAGAGAGAAAGACAGGATACACAAAAGTGTACTGTTTGTTACCAATAACCTTTTTGTGGCATCAGCCATTTCCGAGGCATTCGGTGTTATTGGTTTCAACTTTTAAATAATTCTGTTATTTTTGAAATGCAGTATCCACTCATTGTCTCTCGCGATCTCACATGAACAGTATGACATTTCAACGCTAACACCTAGCGACCCACTTTGGAGCATTTGACAAACGCTTCACCTCCTGTGTTTACTCTGCACCTGTAAAAAATCTCTAACGAAATTATTTCGGTATAGTTTTAGCTTGATAAGCATGAGGGGCATAGAAAAATAACTTTTGGCAGGAATAGTTTTGTAGGAGCTATATTAAAATAAACTATGGTGGCTAGAGAAAATCGTGGGAACGTACTACGCATACAATAAGATAAACATTAAATACTAAATAACAATAACAAGAACATTACAGTTCAGCATGAATGTGTCGCATGAAGCATAGGAATCCGTCATAGCAAAAATATTAGAGTAAAATAAATTATTAATACGGAAATATATTTCAATTTCAAAGACCGGGCAGTCAAATACAAATGCTGCACTTCCTGTTAATGGCCAGTTGTTAAGTATCTCCAATACTGACTGGAACCTTTTGAAATAATCTTCAAATTTACCCTAGCCTGTCATAGACTGTGTGTTTTCACATCTAGATAATTCTCTTTTTTCATTTGAAGCGATTATTTAAATCTGGATGAAACAGCCTTAGTGACTGAATTTATCTCCAATAGATGAATTGATATCGGTTGAGAGTTGGTATATATAGAGTTACGGTGTACGGAAAGTGTACAGCAGGCATGGGGAAGGGGGGTAACAAGAATGCAATAGAGTATTTACCCTCTCCACTTACTGGCATAATTTGAAAGACTGGCCAGTTCTCTGAGCTAGACAGACAATAGCGGCAGGTCTGGTAGGTAATCGTCGTGAGACAGTGGACGGGGTTAAAACTCCGATGTAGGAGAAGTGACACATTGAGTCAATTATCCCCATCTATGGTGTACAGGGAACTCTTAACATTATGTGTTTGCTAAACTTTTAGCTCCTTAAGATCCGTTAGTGCTTTTTTCTAAACTTAAAATTGTGATTTTCCACTCCTTCCTGTTCCTTGCTAGTTATGTCCACTGTGGTCCAACCATTTCCGTAAAGTTCTATGCCCATCTCCTTCTTCGTCTCCCCCTCTTGTCTGCTAAATGCAATTAGCCATGTTCTAATAGATTGCACTGCTGTGTAACCATATGCTTATTTCAAGAACATCGGTAACAGTAATAAAATACAGTTGGCTATCCTGTAGCATATGCGACATCGTGGTTCATTGTTATGTTCTCATCCTTGTATTTCTTTGATATAGCTGGAAGATGGGCGTGTTTATTCATAACGTAGACCTTAGAACCAAGCAAACACTTAACTGAAGAACAGAACTACATTTCTAATATATGCAAGGTTAAAGATAAGCAATAAGTATTTGCTCAGAATGGAAGTGTTGGAGTGGGAACTTAAGTTGTTAAACGAATACAAATACAGTATTTTATCAAACCGGGTTAATTTTATATTTCAATTTTCATTCCAGTCGTTCAAATGGTGAAATGAATACATTTTCACTGATGTCAGAAACAGATGCACTAAGGAATTGATCTAATCTGAATTACAGCTGGTTGTAAACTTTACATATTCAGGCAAACAATTTTTGAACTTGCAAAATGTGATGCAAAATTGTTTTAAGAAAACGCAAAATCTGAAAATAAAACACCAACAATAATAGCGCTCATGACCACAATGAGTCTCAAAAATTGTATTGTGGCATTTAGTTGTGTTGGTAAAAACATCTTCCTTGTTTTTCTATAAAAAAGAAGAAGAAAGCCTTCCTCTTTCTTGGAAGCAATACCTGGCAACCATAAACCCATATGTCTGCAGGTAGTCTGGCCACGTCCTCGCCATTTCCATTTGAGTCTTCCTGTCATCTTGGTGCGTCTCTGATGCCACGTTGTAATCTCACTTATTTTGTCTTGTATAATTTCCAAGATTTTTCTCTCCATTTTGTGCTGGAATATGTGTATCTTCTGTTTTACTTGTTTTGTCAGATCCAGGTTGACAAATGAATCAAGCTTGTAGGATTTCCAATCTTAATTGAATGTTAATGTCTTTGACTAAGGGTAAGAATTTGAGCCCCCTGAATTTTCCCCATGCTTGACTTATTCTTCTTCAAATGTCTTTGTTCACTTGAGAGCATTCTTCCATTGATATTTACCCCTTTCCTCTTCCAGCTTAGTTTTCTGAAGATTACCTCTCTGAAGAGTTTGAGCGAGATGGGTTCAACCTGTTTGACTCTTCTTACTCTAAGAATTTCTCCCTTGATTTCTATCTCCAGCATAGAGAAATGGCAACGCCGTTGCCCAGTGGGAAATCACTGCAAACAGCCACCCGATTATTGGCAGGAAAACCAAAACCTTTCGGGGTTGGGAGGAAATGTCCAATCCCTACATCAAGAACCGAGGACCTATCAGAGTACCCTGGGGATAAAACAGGGACCTTAAGCATTGGGCTAATCCCCCACCTCAAGTAAAGTTGGATTCAAAAGGAAAGTGTGAGCCTCGGAAGATCTGATGCCGCAATAGTGGTAGAACAGGGAATTTGAAGAAGAAGATTTCTATCTTCGCCCATTCTTTGCTGTTCTTGTACATTCTGTTTAAGATCATATTTATTTTTAATTGATAGCTATCATTATATAGCTATCAGTGCATTCAACATTAAGTTGTGTTCTATTGAATCAAAAGCTTTTTTTATAATCAATAAATGCTATGTATATTCTTTGACTGAACTTGTGTGTTTCTTCAATTATTTGGTTTATCGTGTGTATGTTGTTTATCATACTATAGTTTGTGCGGAAGCCTGCTAATTCCGGTGGTTCGTTCTCATCCATTACTTTCATTAATCAGGTTATATGTTTGTAAATATTTTATATAAGCTGATTGGCTGATAAGCCATAATTGTTTCTTTTCTCAATAACATATACAGTAAATTGCATTGATTTGTATCCAGGCACAACCTCATTTTATACTGTGAGCAATATGTTAGCAGATTACTTTGCTGTGTACATTCAGAAACATTTTTCACTCCTATAAAAAAATCTAGAAAGGCATAATAATTCATCATTAAACAGCATTATACCTAAGTTTTTCCGGTTTAACCGGACCTGACTGCATAATATGTGTTTTAAATGGCACAACTTTTATAATTTATTTATTTATTTATTTATTTATTTATTTATTTATTTATTTATTTATTTATTTATTTATTTATTTATCTATCTATCTATTTATTTATTCATTCATTCATTCATTCATTCATTCATTCATTGATTTATTTACTTATTTATTTATTTATTTATTTATTTATTTATTTATTTATTTATTTATTTATTTATTTATTTATTTATTTATTTATTTCTTTATTTCTTTATTTCTTTATTTATTTATTTATTTATTTATTTATTTATTTATTTATTTATTTATTTATTTATTTATTTATTTATTTATTTATTTATTTATTTATTTATTTATTTATTTATTTATTTATTTATTTATTTATTTAATTATTTATTTATTTATTTATTTATTTATTTATTTATTTATTTATTTATTTATTTATTTATTTATTTATTTATTTATTGTATTCTTCTTTTATTACCGATAGCTTTTCAATTAGCACCCGCAATAGAAAAACAAAGAGAAAGAAAACAAAATAAGACAAAGCAAATTTAGTTCGCCTTTTAAATTTCAACTCCAGTTCGTCAGTATTTACACCAGGTTTTCCCACGACGATGGATTGATAGGAGGGGTCACGGAGAGTGGCCTCTGGACTTATCTTGCGGGACCATTTAAGGTCAGTGAAGGTATATCGAGACAGACCCAACAGTTTAGAAGATCTGGAGCATCGAATAATGGGAACGTTGAGAAACATCTTACATCCTGTTAAGCGATATGGGCGTCCTGTGCGTTTAAGCATTTAACCCTTATTTATCCCTTATCCAACTCAACTTATTATAATTTTCCCTTTATGAAACATTTTAGTAAGGTCTATATACTTTATTGGCTTACCTTAATATGTTCGTTCTGCAGTGATTTACCTCAAAACAGGGATAAACACACAAGGGTACGTACATCTCCACATTCGCGAATTCCCTTCTTGCGGCACACGAAACACTTTCGAAATGGGCGGGACTTCTTTGCTGTTGGTGGTATCCTTTTAGGATAATGTTTTCCTTGAAGTCTGAGGGGTGCAGGGGTTTTGGATTTTCAACCCCCAACGTGGTATTGTTCAATTAGTCTGCGAGTTATTTATAGTCGGTAGTCAAGGTCGGTCATTGTCCTGTGTGGGTTTAGAGAGCTGTCCAAATCCCCAAACAATTGTATATGGTTATATCCAGTTGGTGCAAAAACACCTTCTTATACCACTTCTCCCTTCAGCTACAAGCAGGAAAGAATACGTAGTATGTATTTCAACGAAGAAAGACACGGACTCTACTCAGTTACGAAACTTGCGTAAGCAAAAGTTGTAATGTTGATCTATTCTGGTGACTCAAGAGACCACGCATGCAGAAGCGCTTTATTACACAGTATGCTGACGCATAAGCCACACATACAATGGGTGTTTCTTTACCGTATCTTTCCGAGAACTTATATTAGATGCGTTCGACAGAGCAAAGTTGACTTTTCACCACAGTGAAACAAAATTGTGCCATTTCAACGTTTTGTAAATACAACTCAACTTTGCTGATGACGTACATTTATACTGCAAATAACGAGTTTTATACCAGTTTTTGTTTCATTAAAATAACTTAATATTTACACAAAATACAGCTGTGTATATACGAAGAGCATTTAACAATTTAAATGCTAGCAGTTCTCGGCTCGCGGACGTTTAAATGGCCATCGCTCAAGAGGTTAAACCAAAAGTATCAAACAGCATTAAAATAAAAAAGTCATATTTCTTTAATTTAAACCAATTACAGCCAAATAAATGTATTTTCACGGATTAAAACAAAGGACATTCGAATAACGGGAAGGAAGATAGAAACGTTTTACTCCGAATTATAACTCATGCAACAATAATACAGCACAGAAATGTTCATTGTAGGAACTTTTTTAAAAATATATTGAACTAAAAATATTTAGGCTGTTCTGTTTAAAATAAGAAAGTTCACTTCCAGCTAAACCGAAAGTAGCAAAAAAATTTTAATATATTTTTTGAGCTGCCTGTACATGACTACATCCGTACAAGAGTTTCGTGTTAATCAGTCACGCTTCAAAAGTTATTCAGGTAGTGCGAGACTTTTCACTAACCCTGCATAAATGCAGCATAATCATTAAAGAGATCCAGTTTACAGCCTGTTGTATAGCATATGCACAGCATATGTTTCAGCTGGTATACGGAGTATCAAGGTCGGCACGTATGCATTGATGTATTCTATTTTCAACATATTCACGAGGGAGAAAATAGAGGATGCTTTTGCACTGGAAGTTCTTCACGCCGAAGAAGGATGAGTCATAATATTTATGCTGATGTGAGAAGACACAAGAATTGGAGGACTAATACTGTTTTGTCAGTTAGTCCAGGCATACTAGCGTGCTGCACGGAAATTATGTTGGCAACATGTATGGGTAATTTGGTGGGATGGTGTCCTTGTATCTCTTAGTTGCGCTGGGACGCTGCAACTTAGTGTTGCAAGATTATTCCTCATTCCAGAATCGTTAAATATGCAACACGATTCTATGTAGAATAGTTCTACCTATTATTTCAAAACGATCTTTAAAGCAGCGCATTCTAATTTGTTTCGACCTCTCGTAATATGATCACATCATGGCCTTTTCTACTTAAGCGGAACATAAATTTTATGAAATAAAAAGTGTTCTCTGTTCCACAAAACGAGAGATTATTGGCGCCACCTTATATAAGTATTATACGAGTATATTTAAACCAGCAATTCTTGTATGCATATGTATATTCCGCGTAACTTGGAAACGGCTCTAACGATTTCGATCAAATTTTGTATGCAGATAGGGTTTTCTTTAGTAAGTTCATCTATATAGGTGTAATACCCGAAAAAACGCGATTTTACATAAAAATATTTTTTATACCCGTTTCTACAGTGCAATTCTTGTCTATATATTCCCGGTATTTCAGAAACGGCTCCAAAGATTTGGTTAAATTTTTGTATACATGCATATTATATTCACAGTGTTTTCTCTACTCACTTTTAGGTAACACATTCACATCTCTTTCTCTACACATTCTTCTATAAAACATTTTCCATAAAATACGTGGTTTTACACACAAAAAAAAAGTTCCATCCCCAGTTTTAAAATAAGTCATACCATGTTCTGTATGTTTGAAATAGAAATGCTATTACATTCACACTGTTTTCTCCTCACACTTTTAGGTAACACATTCGCATCCCTTTCTCTGCTTACTCTTCTGCAAATAAGTCATAAAATTTTCTGTATGTTTGAAATAGAGATGCTGCATATTACATTCACAGTGGTTTCTCTACATAAGTACTTTTAGGTAACACGTTCACGTCTTTCTCTACTCACTCTTCTATAAACAATTTTCCATAAAAAACATGATTTTACACAAAAAATCATTTTTATCCCCAGTTTTAAAATAAGTCATATCATGCTCTGTATGTTTGAAATAGAAATGCTATTGCATTCACACTGTTTTCTCCTCTCACTTTTAGGTAATACATTCGCATCTCTTTCTCTACTCACTCTTCTACAAAGCAGTCGTACAATCTTCCGTATGTTTGAAATAGAAATGCTGCAAATTACATTCACAGTGTTTTCTCTGCTCACTTTTAGATAACACATTCACATCCCTTTCTCTGCTCACTCTTCTACAAATAAGTCATACAATTTTCTGCATATTTCAAATAGAAATGTTGCATATTACATTCTCAGTGGTTTCTCTACTTAGCTACTTTTAGGTAACACATTCACATCTCTTTCTCTACTCATTATTTTATACACAATGTTCATAAAAAAAAGTGATTTTTCACCAAAAATCATGTTATCCCAGTTTTAAAATGAGTCATACCATGTTCAGTATGTTTGAAATAGAAATGCTATTACATTCATACTGTTTTCTCCTCTCACTTTTAGGTAACACATTCACATCTGTTTTTCCACTCACTCTTCTACAAAGAAGTCACACAATTTCTTGCATGTTTGAAATAGAAATGCTGCATATTACATTCACAGTGGTTCCTCTAGTTAGTTTTAGGTTTTCTCTACTCACTCTTCTATGAACAATTTCATGGACGTCGCGAAGGGGGGGCAAGGGGGGGGGGGGCCGCGGCCACTCCCTGGAAGTTGGTCAACTTAATGTGCAATCAATTACTGACTATTAAACTACTATTTTAAAAGATCAATTTTTATTTAACACAAATTAACACGGTTATATGCAACGAATATTATAAATTTTGACAATAAAATAGTGAATTAATATTATCTGATTGCAAATTTCAAACATGTGCCCCCCCCCCCCCTGGAAATGTCTGCCGACACTCATGAACAATTTCCAATAAAAACGCGATTTTACGCCAAAAAAAAATTTATCCTCGCTTTTAAAATAAGTCATACCATGTTCTGTATGTTTGAAATAGAAATGCTGTTACATTCACACCGTTTTCTCCTCTCAGTTTTAGGTAACACATTCACATCTCTTTCTCTACTCTCTCTTCTACAAATAAGTCATACAATTTTCTGTGTGTTTGAAATAGAAATGCTGCATATTACATTCACAGTGGTTTTCCTACTTAATTTTAGGTAACACACTCACGTCTCTTTTTCTACTCACTCTTCTGCAAACAATTCCTATCATATAGATATATATATATAAAACCAACAAAAGGTCTTAGAAAGTTTTAAAGACGAAGTCAGAAATGAAATTGAAAACGTGAGACCAGAGGTTAGGGAAAACCAAGAGCAGCTTAGGGAGGAAATAAATATGGTAAAACAAGAAATTAGTACAGGAATAGGAGAGGAGATTAGAATTGTAAGACAAGAGGTTAATGATAGGTTAGAAAAAGAGAACCGGAAATTAAAGGAAGAAATTAAAACTAATTTTCAGAATCTTAGTTGGGATTTAACAGAAAAGTTAGAAAGTAGTCATAAAGAGGTAATGGAAGAAATGAAAACTAGTTATCAGGTTTCAGGTGAAGAGATAGAAAATAGTAACAAAGAGTTAATAGAAAAGATAGAAAATAGTAACGAAGGGTTAACAGAAAAGATAGAAAATATTAACGAAGGGTTAACAGAAAAGATAGAAAATAATAACAAAGGGTTCACAGAAGAGATAGACAAGAGTAACAAAGGGTTAACAGAAAAGATAGCAAATAGTAACGAAGGGTTAAAAGGAAAGTTAGAAAACGAGATAGGGAAAATAGAAAATAGTCAAAAAGAGTTAAGGGGGGAGATGAAAGCTAGTAGGGAAAAGATAGTAAAGTTAGAAAATAATCAGGAGTTAAGGGAAGAGATGAAAGCTAGTAGTAAGAGTATTATGGAAAACCATGAAAAAGTTTTAGAAAGTTTTAAGGACGAGGTTAGGAGTGAAATTGATAACGTGAGATTGGAGGATAGGGAGAATCAGGAGCAGGTTAAGGAGAAAATAAAAATGGTTATACAAGAAAGTAGTATAGGAATAGGAGAAGAGATAAAAATTGTAAAACAAGAAATTAGTACAGGAATAGTAGACGAGGTTAGGAGTGTAGATAAAAGTTCTACAATATTTTTCGGGCAGGGGGCACCGTCAGGAAATATTAGAAGTGATGTAACCCGAGAAAGATATCAAAGTCCCGTACCGAAAAATGGTAACCATTACGAGCATAGGAGGAGAAATCATTTCGACCATAATCATAGGGGTCAAGTTGAAACTGTTCATAGAGGACGGAACGCCCAAGTTAATTTAGTACAGGCAACTAGATTTTCCAGAGATAGAGGGGGATAATTCCATAGAAATAGGTGTTGTTCTGGAAATAGCTACCATGAGTATACGGACATGATTAGGTTTATGAAAAGAAAAAAATATGTAAATTATAATAATAGCATTTATAAGGTAATTATACTAACTGTACTGAATAGTAATTATGAAAAGAGGGTATAATTGTGAACAAGTATTAAGTGTGAACTTTTGTATTCATTGGCATCAAACTACGTGAAGAGTACAGGAAAGAGAAGGGAAAAGGTAGAGTTTCAGGCCCTGTTAAATGTTGAGATTTGCGGAAGAATTATTAATTTGTTATTTTCAGTTGTACCTAGGCTAGTTACGGATCTTCTAATCGGGTATGATAGTCTATATGCTTGGAACGCTATTGTGAACTTCGAACATAGATTTTTGAAAATTGTTACGGAAAAATACACCATTGTCGTGCCAATTTTAAAGGACAGTAATTTGGGTATAATTGCAAGAGATCAGGTAGATGAAGAAACTCAGGAGAAAACATTTGTCGTGGGAATAATAAATATTGGAGCAATGGAGTTAGCAGAAGTTAAATTAGATGAATATAATGATATTGATAAGAAAAACGTCGCTTATAGGAGAATATAATGATATTGATAAAGAAAACGTCGCTTATAGAGGATATGATGATTTAGGTAATAATGTTAAAAAAATGAAGTATAAAGATCCCAGATTAAACTCGAAGGAGAAGAAAATAAAGATGCATGATGGGGTGAATGACTGTATCGAGGTAGAAAATGTATTAAGAGAACAAGTGAACCAAGCAAATAGATTGAGCGAAACGCACTTAGGAGAAATCATAGGTTAGATTTATTGTATAAAGGTCCTGCCATCATTACAGCAAAATTTGGGGAACATACTTTCGAACTAAGGGATAAGAAAACTAGCAAATCTATTGGCCCATGGCATAAACAGCTACTGAGACCCTATCGGGAACCTTTAAATATTCCTGAGAGTACGTAAACGGTGCAAATTTCCTGAGGTTGGTTAGAACATGAATGTACAAACCGGATAGTTTTTAAGAAAATATTGTAAATAGATGTAAGAAAATCCACCAAGCGAAAGCAAAAAAGTGAAGTGAAAGTGAAAAGGACGTTACTATACAAAACAAAACAAAAACCAGCAAAGACTTTTGCAAAATTATTATATAGAAGCAGAAGATATGACAAGAAAAGATATGTAAATTATAATAATAGTATTTATAAGGGAATCATAATAACTGTACAATTGTAATCATGAAAAAGGGTATAATTATGTATTTATTTATTGAGTGTGAACTTTGTACAAATGTTTAAATTGAATTTATGTGAAGCGTGATTTGTATGTATGACGAATGTTTACAGGACAAACATAACCATGTTAAAATTATAAAATGAATTGATGTTAACCAGTTGTGAAAGAAAAGAAAAAGAAATTTATGTAATCAGCTCAAGGTTTGCCGATCGATCGCGTAATATTTTTGAAGAAAATTGTTTTCGGGCAAGACATAAACATTGCAATATTATTGTATAATATGACAATGTCTATGCGGGGCATTTGAAGCCGAAATTGTGAACGCCATAATTATGGATATAATACTACATCACATGGCGGAATTAGATAATCAGAATATGTTAAAATTGTTACGTGTATAAATGTACGAGATCTGGGAATATTAGTTGTGACTAAAATTGTCAAAAGGCACGAAAAGGTACAGACAAGTCATTAGGGGCGAGCTTCAGGTAGTCGAGCGAGACCTGGAAAGACCAGTTTTCCTGGAAATCGCTCAGCGCAGGTGTGAGCCTGAAAAACAAGGGATGGTCCTTTCTTCGAAACCCTGTCGCTAATTAGGAAGTGAAAGGTATAGAGAGCGTCATAACGCACAGGCACTTGCCTGCGAGAACCCGGAGAGAAAGGGTCGTTGAGAGTTGCCCTCCAGAACCCGGTGGGTCACTACATTCATCGCCCACATCTTCAGTCACGGGACTTGTATTCCGGATCCTCAAGTGTGAGGACACATTATAGTTAATATTAACGATTTTCTGTCTGAGTAGAGACACGGTAACGACTCAACTAATTTAATAACGATCGGCAAATCTCACGCTTTCTTATTTTGGTGAGAATAAAAGTGTTTCAACGAAGTTCTGGTTTTATTCGCAAACACCCACGCATACCCTGAGATTAAAGTCACATGCCAGAGCAGCCGGAGTAGAAGACCAGAAAGCAGCAGTCGGCATAGGAGAGCATAGGACGGACGAGTCGACATCACAGCCCATACATTTTTCCATACATTTGAAATATAAGTGCAACGTATAACATTCACACGGTTTTTCTACTCATTTTTCTTTAGTGTGGCTATAGCCCATGTAGTCCTGTTTACCCTTAATGACTTTTAAATAGCTCGTAAACGTAAGAGATAGACCTAATCTTACTATACAAAAATGTAGATCTCGTTAAAATACACAATTTATGTCCAAATTAATTTTTTATACAGTGAACCCTTTCGGAGATATTCCTTGTTATTTGTGTGAGATTTCCAATGCTTATATTATTCTCAAATGAAGGCGTAATTCACTTTTCTATATCTTAGCTTTGTAAAAAGAACGGAATTTCAAAGCCTTCATATAAAGACCAGCTTTAAAAGATTTTGACTATCGCTCAAAGCCTAATGTAGGCCATGATGAGGCATTTGATTTTCACACACACACACACACACACACACACACACACACACACACACACACACACACACACACACACACACACACACATACATACACACATGCACGCGCGCACACATAAACACACCTATAAATAAATATTTATTTATTTATTTATTTATTTATTTATTTATTTATTTATATATTTATTTATATATTTATTTATTTATTTATTTATTTATTTATTTATTTATTTATTTATTTATTTATTTATTTATTTATTTACTTATTTATTTATTTATTCATTCATTTATTTGTTGTTTGTTTATTGATTGATTGATTGATTGATTGATTGATTGATTGATTGATTGATTGATTGATTGATTGACTGACTGACTTATTCATTTATTCATTTATTTATTTATTTATTTATTTATTCGTTCGTTCATTCATTCATTCATTCATTCATTCATTCATTCATTCATTCATTCATTCATTCATTCATTCATTCATTCATTTATTTATTTATTTATTTATTTATTTATTTATTTATTTATTTATTTATTGTTCGTTTAAGCTTAGGAGGTACATACTAGTTTGTGGAAATATTAGTAAGAAGATCTTTATATCCATGAATAAATAATTACGATTTATTGAAACACATACATATGTTGCGATGGTTTCGATGTGGCGATATTCACTTTGACAACTTTGACATATTTTCTAACCTTTTTTATGAAATAATAAGACGTAATTGGCATTGACAGGCAACAAAGTAGGGGATTAGTTATTGACCCCACAATCCCATTTGACAAAGATCTAGACCAAATTAAGGAGATTGATAAGGGAAGATACTACCTTTTGAGCCTTGTATTTCTCATTTAAGAGACAAATACAAAACTTCAAATTGTGAAGTAATTGGCCTTTTTCTTGGTGCTCGTGGAGTGATTACCAAATTTACTGTTAATTTGTCCGACACTTTGAATTACAATAAGTGTATTAGAAGATACTGGTTTACATATTATTCGAGATAATTTGTACATTTTACACAATCATCTGTATACTACATCAAATTAAATAAACAAACATTTTTCTAAAATGAATAGCTGTCCGATTTTCAAATTTTATAATAATTTTGTACATATTACACTTTATCTATAAAATATTTTCACTTTATATGATTTTTTATCTTTATCATTCATATTTAAAATTGTCTTCTTCTACAGATCTATTAGCAGGTCCTAAAATAAGACAGCTATCCAACTACTTCATTTTCTCTCATATTTCCCTTGCATCTACAAGAATACTGGCAATCATTCTGTAAATGTTTCTCTTGACTGACATGAAGAATATAGACAAGTGTTTGAAGGAATAGTTAGCACAAGAGTAGGGAAAGTCCTGGGAGTGTAACACATGAGTTTTGTATCTAAATCAGTGAGAACAGTAAGCTGATTCATTACTATAGCTAAGTTATTATCGATTTTACAAGATATTTATTACCAAAGGGTTAAAATACTACAAATAAGACAATATAGATATACCCGTGCTAACTTTTATTCTCTGAGAAGATTATTGAGTGATAATATCAAATGGCATAAAGGGAAATTTTAATAATTTGACAGCATAAAGAAGTTTTGAATATATTTATTTGGATATAGAGCTTTACATAAAGAAATAACACATAAGAAAAAAAGTGTTTCAAATCTAGATAATCAATACAAAATGTGGTGTAGCCAAATTTGAAAAAAGGAAGGTGCTTAACATGAAGTTATATGATGTTGCATTAAGGAAAATGTTAGATTTTCTGGGATCCAAAATTATGTACTAACTACCCACTAGCTTATTTTCAGTAGGAGATAATTAAAAAACGGAAGTATACGCTACTAATTGTTAAAAAGAACATAATAATTGAACATAAAAGTGAAGTTTTACAATGTGAAATCACGATAGGTCATAGTAGAAATACGTAAATACGTAAATATTCGTGCGTTAAAAGAGCTGCAGAAATCATGGGGGTAAATCCAGTCAGTGGTGTGCGTGAACTATGTCCTGCTTGTAAGAGAAGCGGGCGGGATGCCAGGCTAGTGTGTGTAGCGCATGATAATAGACAAGAATAGTCTTAGAATATGTTCCACTTCACTTACAGGACTCTATTTTCTAGGGAATAATCTAATTCGTGTGTTTGCTGCTATTGTCAAACATTACTGATTTTAAATTGCCGTAACAAAATCCATGCAAACATGCGGGCGGGCAACGTTCCATTGGTATTTCTTAGTTCCTTATTGATGTTATTGTTGTGTTTTATTATTTTTAATAATTATATTATTGTATTATATTATTTATATTAACCTTAATATTAATTTTATTGTTTTATTTATTGGTGTGCTTATCTGCATTACTAGACTTATCACCATTGTTATTATTACTGTTTCGATTATGTTCATCATTGTTATTATTGGTGGTGGTGGCGGTGGCAGTGGCGGTGGTGGTGAAGGTGGTGGTGGTGGTGGTGGTGGTGGTGGTGGTGGTGGTGGTGGTGGTGGTGGTGGTGGTGGTGGTGGTGGTGGTGGTGGTGGTGGTGCATGGTTTCCTAATGTAGCACCGTGTTGCTAACTCCGTTTTACAAGGACCACGTGGTTTCAATTACTTTGGTGCTTGTGCAAGTTTCTTTTTCCGGTAGGTAAACGGTATAACAACTTCTCCATATTCTACTATTCTGTGATAATTTATATGCATGCTGTCCACGTAAATTTATGAAGTAGCGATGCGATTTGAAGACGTATGAAATATTTAAATGCCCCGTTTGAAATTCCCGCTAAAGAACTGGCAACACCACGTCACGAGGACTTGAGAAATGTCAGAGCCGGAAATCCACTGACCGTACAATACTGCAAGGTGAGCTTCAGGATTTTCTTGAGGAGGTTCCTGTACCATTGCGGTACAACGCTGCAGTGGTTCAAACCAGATGGTGTACCACCTTGCTATTATGAACCTGAAAAGGTCCATTTTAATTAGCCTTGGCCAACAAGATCTCATCTAATTCCATTAGATTATTTCTTTTGGAAACACTAAAGAATATTGCGTTTTAAACAAATCCCCTCAAAGAATCGTTAAAGCATATGCATCTGTCACACTCTCAGCTCCCAAAAAGATCCATATGGGTACAAGAGGACATTGTATCAATCATTTTGAACACTTATTCTATGAATTAAGTCACCGTAACAGCAGCCTTTGATGATAACAGCGGTGAAAATAATAGCATAATAATAAAAAACCATGACAATAACAGCAATATTAATGTAACAATGAAAATAATACTAAAAGTAATTTAAATAAAACTAATAACTGTAATACTAATAATAATAGTAATAATAACAAAAAATGACTAGTCATAATAATAGAACTAATAAAAGTAATAATACGGATACTGTACTAATTACGATGGTAATAATAATAATAATAATAATAATAATAATAATAATAATAATAATAATAATAATAATAATAATAATAATAATAATAATAATAAACAATAATAATAAATAAATAAACTAATGAGAATAAAATAATAAGAGTAATAAAATAAGGTAATAAGAATAGCAATAATAAAAATAACTAAAAATAGTGATAAAACACAACAATAACTTTAATAAGAAACCAAGAAATGCCAATGAAACATTACGTGTTCTCATGTTTGCATGGATTTTGTTACGGCAATTTACAATCCGTAGTCCGTAATGATAGGCAACAGTAGCATTTACAGGCATGAGTTTATTCCCTGGAAAATAAAGTCCTGTAAGTGAAGTGGAAAATATTGTGAAACTATTGTTGTCTATTATCACGCGCTACACACACTAGCCTGGTATCCCGCCCGCTTCTCTTACAAGCAGAGCAAAGTTCACGCACACCACTGACTGGATTTACCCCCGTGATTTCTACAACTCTTTTAACGCACGAAGGGTTATCTACTTACCCCAATCCCGGCTGGAGTGCGCCAACTGGTATATATAATAGGTTGCCTTAATAAGAGGAATAAATGAGAAGAATGGCAAGAACGTTAAATGGGATCTAATATGCACAGAGTCGTCAAGCATGAATAAAGGGAAATAAGTAGAAGAACACGCTTATTTGCCAATAGTAAAATATTGGAAGTTGTAGAAGATAATGAGCATTATTTATTAAACAATGAACCCAGCTGCACTGGTGCAAATAACGCAGCCATTAAAATAAGCAAATCAAACACCTGTTCATTTTTATTACCATTGCTTTGCTTAATTCTTAATACTTAATCTTGCTAAATATGCAAAATAAATGCAACATTGGCTGCAGATTTTCTTAAGACAGGTTTATTCGCATTCTTGCTGCTGCAAATTTTATACAAAAGCGGGGTTATAGAGTCAATGGCATCTATCTCTGGTTTACTTACTTCATATGGATGTCCTGTGCAGACGACTAGAGGAAGCAACAACAGGAGTTTGAAGTTGATGTTCATATTGATAAGCAACGGTATCTTGCAGGATGTAGCTTGTTCCAGCAACAGACGTGAAGTGACGAATCACTCGCTCTAGTAGAGGTATATATTACGTGCTACTCCCTTCAACAGACAACCTGCACTCTACTGGGGGTTTCGACTTCCTGCACTCATGGTTCGCTGGATGAAAGATAAACATTCGCTGCGTAGCATTTATTAGCGTCGCTTTTTCAGTCTGTCTGTATGTATAACACAAATGACTACTCTATAAAGCACCAGATAGAAATTTTGTAGGTGTATGTCATTTAAAATAAGTACTTTTGGCATTTCAATAATCTTTGAAATAATTAAGGGTTGTTCAAATAGAGACAAACCAGAAAGAAATTTTTTAGGTATATATGAGTTTAAAAAAAAAAAAAAAAAAAAAAAAAAAAAGAACAAACGTTTACGATTTCAAATATCTTTGAAAAACTTAAGGGTGGTTCAAATAGAAATCCAGTTAAAATGAGGATTAAGTAACAGCTTGTAGCAATTAATATTTCTTACTATCACAAGGTTGATGATGTAATATTATGGTATTGTATTCCCTGGCCTAGCTGCAATCGGTGAGTGTGCAGACTCTTTTTAAATTCTCTCTATCCCGGGCGCGGTACGGACGAACTAAATTTTATATAAAGTTGGAAGTTGCTTTTATTACTCTTTATTGATATTAAACACTTCTCAAACAGTGATCTTCACACTTTTCACGTCGCTAAATAATCCGCAAAATTATGGTGGATTTGTCGCTACTATACAAATCAATTTATATCTGATCAATCCTTCCGATTAATGTTCAAATACTATGCAGAACGTTCATAGTGCAGTTCAGACTTCACGAATATCACTTAATTTGTCGATAACCACACATGTAAATGTATTTATTCGTATTTAAAGACAAAAGTCAATTTCAGACACTTCTTTCCTCCATTCATTAATTGCAAGGGGAAATAAAGGAAGTTGTTGTTGTAGTGTTTAACGCCCGCTTTTACTACTACGGCACCGCAGGCGGTGACACTGATGATACATGAAGATGGAGCACCGGTGGAATGAGATGGCGGGGGAAACCGGAGTACCCGGAGAAAACCCGCCCTGACGCCGCTTCGTCCACCACGAATACCACATGCGGGTCCCTGGGATCGAACCCGGGCCGCCTAGGTGGTAGGCGAGCGCGCTAACCGGAAATAAAGGAAGTCAACATAGGCCAGCCACATAACAAATTATTACTATGCTTCCTACATTGTATATTCTAGATACAGAAGACTTATAAAGAAATAAATTGCTGTAGAGGGCTTACTGAGAAATACTGCCTCAAACTGCAGCTGCGATGTTCAAGATCAAAGTTTGAAGAAAATCTAGCAACTTGTTTTCAGTATCATTCACTACCTTTCAGTGGGGAGCTGAAATCGATTTGAGTCCAAACCAATTATCAATACGATCCGCCTTTCTATGTTACATTCAATCCGGAATGAGATCGATTTGGATACGCAAGGTTCAAGCATAAATAAATCAAGCTTTCACTTGGTTTATGTTGGCGAACTTGTAAAAACATGTTTTCTGCGTATTTTAAGTATGTTTTGAGGTTAATGAATGTGTTTAGAAGACTATATTGCTAGATTATAGAACCAATAAAAGTGGCTTTGTTGTGTTTTATTACATCATTTTCGTTAAGCAAACAAAATGACGAGCGTGCAGTGTGTTACGAGTACAGGATATCTTTGGCGTATTCAAATCAATTTGAATGCAGTAGGTGTTTCCAAACAACAAAATCTCGATCCAATCCCACTTTTAAGAGCATTGGATCCAAGGATTTAATTTGTTCTGAATACGCACTTCGATATAAGTAATATTCAATCCGGAATGAGAACTCATATCAATTTGAACTCCACATGAAAGCGTATGACTCTAATAAGCACAAAATTAAACATAGTCTAAAATTAAAACAAGTTTCGCAAAACGTTACATTTATCAGTACACCAGGTACAGCGATGAATTTGGAAATAACCAGGTGGCCCACCAGAGCCAGCCCCACCGTAAGTAGATAACCCTTCGTGCGTTAAAAGAGTTGCAGAATTTCACGGGGGAAGGGAGGCCAGTGGCGTTGCTGCTTCTTAGCGGTACGTGAGGTGAGAAACAATTGAAGCAGCGTGTGTGCTTCGTGATAATAGGCAATAACAGTATCAACAACAGAGAAAGTCTCATTCTACTTACAGAATCTTTATTTTCCGGGGAATAAACTCACTCCTGTATATGCTACTATTGTCTAACATTTGAATTTGAGATTGTGAAGAGCAAGCATGATGGTACGTAATGTTTCATTGGCATTTCTTCGTTTCTTATTAATGTTATTGCTGTATTTGTTTATTACGTATTATTAGTTACTGTTATTATTGAGGTTCTCAGTTTATTACTGTTAATTTTTATTTATTATTATTTCTATTAGTGTTTATTATTATTTTTATTGTTTTTGTTATTATTCAGAATGCGCTTTGCAGAGTAAATCTAAACGTCAAAGCGATGGGATCTACGCTGTAAGCTTAAGATAAACTGAATATAAATAACACTAATGCATTTTTAGTTAGCCTTCTGTATGCAAACAACATTTTGGAAGCTTTGCTTAATTCTACTCTTTATTTTCACTCAACGCGATTTAATAGCGATACATAGGAGCTGCCTATGTATCTAGATTTATTTCTAACTGATGAGCTTTGCTTTTGCACACATACATATCTCTAGTGTCCCCTAAAGAGGTATTCGACATTTTGGTAGCTTAGAATACACATAGGAACACGCCTCGGTCTGCCTGATACAGCTCGCGTATTCATTCTAGAGCAGTGACCTTGATTCAGAAATCAGTTAGCGAGCCTAGATATTACCCTCGCTCTCCTGTAGTCAGCGAACTTACGTCTCGTGTTACTTGATGCTATACACAGGTGAATCGTCTGCTCTAGAGTACAGCTCACTGCAAAGTATTATCGTATGGATGTTAGTGTGCATATGTTGAATTATCTTTGTGATAATCTCTCCTTTAATTCCAAAGTTAAAAGGAAAATCATTCATAGTCAGATTCGTAAGGTGTTTGCTAACGATTGTGAATACATGAAAGAGGTCAATCATAAATATAGCTACTCAATGGAGCTTTATAGACAAAACAATTTATTTAAAAATTTCACAAATTGCAAGAAACATTAACTGCAGCCCCAAGCGTTTCACACAGTTGTGTTCGCATAACTGTGCACGAAGAATAAAAATATGAGGAAAGAGCATCACTTGGGGCTCCTAGGAAAAGTTACACACAACGTCTCGACAAGAGAACAGGAAGTGGCCAAATATGGGACAAAGAATTAAAATAATTATAATTGAAGACAATGAGGCGGAAACCGGTGTCGGAGATGTTGACTAAGCCCCGGATTCTTAAATTCTGATCTATTTTATTCTTGGCCTCTTACTCTCTGAATTTCAATTCATTTAAATGTTCTACCTAGCAAAGAGTGATATACTTCTATTTTATAGAGCCAAAATGGAACTAATATTTGGTTAGGACTTGAAAAGACTTATTTTTCTATAGAACCTAATAATAGCTAACTTGGTTAAGTAAATACAGAACACATATTTATGTAAAATATTTTCAACGGAGACCATTCGAATGAGGAAAATGTTAAATAACTAATATCTTATGAAATCTTTTATAATAATAATAATAATAATAATAATAATAATAATAATAATAATAATAATAATAATAATAATAATAATAATAATAATAATAATAATAATAATAATAATAATAATAATAATAATAATAATAATAATAATAATAAAATTACAAACAAGAAAAATGATAAACATAATAATATATTCAAGATGCTCTCGGGCTTCGAGCCAGGTGTAGTGATGAAAAGACATCAACGTTTCGGGAGTGTACATCTCTCCCATCTTCAGGATGAATAACATAATAACGGTAATAAACACACTAATGGAAATAACAATATATAATAATTAACACCAATAAACTAACAAGAGTAAATATAACAAAAATAATAAGAATGTGATGGTAATAACATAAATAATAATAACTAATAATACGTAATAAACAAATACAGCAATAACATTAATAAGAAACGAAGAAATGCCAATGAAACATTACGCGCCGCCATGCTTGCTCTTTACAATCCCTAATTCGAATGTTAGACTACAGTAGTATATACAGGAGTGAGTTTATTCCCTGGAAAATAAAGATCCTGTAAGTAGAATGAGACTTTCTCGGTTGTTTATACTGTTATTGTCTATTATCACGCTGTACACACGCTGGTTCAATTGTCTGTCACCTCACGTCCCGCTAAGAAGCAGCAACGCCACTGGCCTCTCTTCCGCCGTGAACGTCTGCAACTCTTTTAACGCACGAAGGGTTATCTATACCTTGTTCCACTCTTAGATGACAGTATGGAGTTAAATGGGACATCTCTGTCTCTATCTAGCGCATACAAGTTGCCATTAGCCGCGTCCTTTTCTACCTTGGCGCTGTTGCCAGATTCCTAATAGCATGGTATAAATAGTCATTTATTATAAATTTCAGGTTTGAACACATTATCCTGTGCAGAATTTTTTTCTCTATCAGGTTATATCCTTTTCAGAGTCATTATACATTTTTATAGGCCCAAATTTCTTCAGAAAGCGTTTTTTTTTTTTTTTTTTTCAATAGAAGTCCGATATTTGCTGTTTCTATACTCATCACGCACTAACTTCTTAGGTAGAGTAAACCATAGTGCTACTACCTGCCTACTTTGAATTCTCTATGTTTACCCAGTTAAGTGTTATAATTTTTTTAATTAAATGTTTTCGGAAAATTTTATATCTGTGCACTGCGAAAGTTACGCAGTGTGAAACTTTTATTGAGTTTACATCAGGGAACCAGCGAGAACAAATGTTGAGGAAGGTTGGAGAAAGTTTTTAAAATAAACCAAAAGGCAGTAACCTCTTTCTTTTATCCAGTAAGGCAAACAAAAGGTATTCATCTATTCAGCGTATTCTCGCGTCCGGCCTGACACAAAAGATAGTGTAAGGAGCAGCACTAGCATTAGTTCGAAAGAAGCCGTGTGTGTAACTGTGAGCTGCTATTGCGTTATTTGTTTAATATTTTTCTAAATATTTGTAGTTATGGAGGGAAAGCTAGGAAGAGACGATATGTTGGTAAATTAAGAAGCAAGGAACGCCAAATAATTATGATTGTGTTAATTTTTGAAGTAAAATGCGTGTAAGTAAGGCAGTAAAAGAAACAGCCAAGGCTATCGGGTGTTCAGAAGCAGTAGTGTTTAGGGTTAAAAAGGAAGTAATGAAAGGACCTTTAAGAACGCCATCGAAAAAGAAAGCAAAACGGGCGGGACTACACAAAACGCTAGGTTAACGCAATATGATTGAATAGTGCAAAGTGGAGTGCGGCGAATTGTTCATTCTTTACAGTTTGCAAATATTCCACCCACGCTGAATATACTTTTATCACAGTGGTCAACAGTGGTGAGACCCTACCAAATTTCTCAAGGACCACTCTTAGTCGATTCTTACATGATTTGGGGTTCGAATATGAAAGAAAAGGTAACAAGTGCATATTAATAGAAAGAGACGATATCGATATCATCAGATGGCGACATAAATATCTAAAAGACGTAAAAAGGTTTAGGGACATGGGGAAATCAATTGTTTATATAGACGAGTCATTTGTAAACGACAAAGGCGTGTAGGGATGCAAGTTAAAAGTGCCCGTCCCGTCAAGCAGCAATTGAAGGAACAAGTACAGGACACCGGCCACCTCGGGGTCGCTCGCGGAGAAAGATTCTCAACTAGTACATGTTGCAACACTGCGCTCCATTTAACGTGTACTGTCATCTAAGGGTGGAATGCGCTTTACTTACGGTGGGGCCGGCTCTGGTGGGCCATCTGGTAATAAAGTTAAGGATTGCCAATAGTGAAATAAAGAAAAAAACATTACGCAAACCGTAATGAAAACTTGAAAACGCAAAAAAGTAAAAAATCAAGAGCAGTTTCAAAGTTCAAAAACTAATTAAGTCAAAGGTTCTTGTTTTTACTTTCACTATTAAGTATGGTAAGTAGAGGAAGTACTGCATTCCAACAAAAAATTCGATGTCGAGATTTCACTAGAAATACATGTTTGAGGCTCCCTGGATTAAAAACTGCATTTTTAGAAAAAGGCCTGTGTGTGAACAGCGTAACTCAAAATGAAAAGTCGGTTAAAATCAAATTTGGTACTTAAGCTTAATATCTTTTAAGGATGCGACAAAAATTTTGGAGGAAATTACTTTTGTATAACTGGTAAACTGTAAGAGATGATCATATATTACTGTACAATAAACTGTAGATCTCGCTGAAACACAATTTATGTCCAAATCAATTTTTTTGTTGGTTAACCATTTCGGATATATCCCTTGTTATTTGTGTGAGTTTTGGAATACTTAAACTTTCCTCATTATTCATTTTTACTTTCTCTACTGCGTATAGTAAATGGAGGATGTATCGTATTCCACCCAAAAATTCGATGTCGAGATTTCACCGGAAATATACGTTTTGAGGCTCCCCTGAATCAAAAATAAAGTTTTTAGAAAAAGGTCCGGGCGCGCTTGTGTGTGTGTGTGTGTGGGGGGGGGGGGTGCAGCCTAACTGAAAAACGAAAAGTTGGTTCAAAACCAAAGTGGATATTTAAATTTAATATCTTTTAAGGATGCAACATGATTTTGATGAAAATGCCTCCACCCTAAATTACCCTTTACAGTGAAAATTTTTCGAAGATGGCTCTGACGTTTTGATTAAAATACCAAATGTTTAAGATATTTGTATGGCAAATGGAATGTATATTTTGAGTTTTCTGACTATAGCCCACTCTTGACGGCTTTTGCATAGCTAGTAAACCGTAAGAGATAGACCAAATCTTAATATACAAAAATGTAGATCTTGCTAAACCACAATTTATGCCCCAATAATTTGTTTTGTAGAGTGAACCATTTCGGAGATATTCTTTATTTCTGTGAGTTTTGGAATACTTAAAATTTCGTCAAATGGAAGATCGTTATTCATTTTTTATATATTAACCAACTAATTTTTCCAGACAGACTGTTTTGTCTGTAATGCATACTATACTTAACATGTAGAACAGAACGACAACCGTAACTGAACAAAATGTGCACCGCTTCTGAAACACACAACCGACATTATCGGTGCGCCGTGCACATGATATATAACTTCAAGAAGAGGAAGGAGATTTACGATTACCAAGTACAGTTATATAGGGATATGTCGTAAGGAGAGTAATAGTATGGGTATTTGAAACTGTTTAAGAATAGTCAGAAATGCTGCAGTGAACTGTTACTAAAAAATTCAAGCAACTACGGACTCACCTATAGTCGAGCTTTTTTGATCAATAATGAAGACTATTTACGGCATCTTAAAAGAACTATCCTACACCGATGGAAGACAGATTGGACAACTACATCCAACAGCAAACTGCATGATATCTGTCCAATACCTAACCTGTCCACAACAATTAGAAGGCTAACCCGGCGAGACCAGGTGCTATTAACCCGATTATGCATTGGCCACACTGCGCTTACTCATTCCTACATTCTGTCCCGTGAACTTCCTCCTAAATGTACTCTGTGTGACTCTACTCTTACCGTTCAGCATCTGCTCACTGTTTGCCCAAGATACACTCACCAGCGACTTCAGTATGGAGTTCCTGAGAACCTTCAGCTAGCTTTGGGTGATCAACAATATCACAAGAAAATCATCAAGTTCATCAAAGCATGCAAAGTTAATGTTTAAATTCATTGTAAACTTCATGATATGTTTCCTCCTTTTTTTCCTCAATGTTTAGTCGCGATATGACTTTTATGTTTAAGCGACTTCAAATAATAAATAAATTTAAAAAAAAATGATTTACAGGACACATAAACTCATTTCTTTTCAGCATCACAAGAACAATGTGTTTTGATTGGGTTAAACCATAGTAAGATGCCATAAATGACTGCAACAATGAAAACATTCATGTATGCTGTCGGCAATTAGGATGTTAAATTCATAATTAGAGCCTTGGTAAAATAGTAAAATGAGCAAGCAAATAAGGACGAAAATGATGAAAATAAGCACCAAATTGTGCAAAAACAGTTATGATAGTTTGACAAAACTCTTACTTCATTGAAGGCTGTTATAATTACAGCCACAATTCTTAGTCACCTTATGGTGTGCATGGGGCTGTTTCGTTCAGTGCTGATGACTGGCCTTTCGGTCTGGGCGAACACACTCACGGCCTAACGGACACTCCTGTACACGATGCGGTATTGTGGCTTTAGTTATAATAGTACATAGGCAAGGTAATCCTGAGGTTTTCCTGTGTAAACCTCCCAAGTCTATCGGTGAAAAGTATTTGTATAATGAAAATGTTTTTCCGACGTCGATGATGTCACATGAGAAAAACACCACATCTCCTCTTCGGTGGATTCTCGTCAATATGTGCTTCTCCACCAGAAAGGTTTTTAGAAATTTTAGACAGTATTTGTAACGGAATATTTCTGTAGAACCTGGTTGAAACCCAAACGCAAATTTTGGAACCCCGTGTGTTTCTGACGACAATATAACTAAAATTTCGTCAATCAGAGAAAGTGAATGCACCAAAGATAATTTCGAGCTTCCAGCTGCTTTAGAAGTATAGATATTTTGGGGAAATGATTATGGATGTAGGTACTGTATCTTTTCTTTGGTGCCGCTTTTAGCAAAACATTATTGTGTTGTGGCAATACTGACTGCTTTTTCTGCATTTAGGAACGTCAAAACAGTTTTCACTTCACTGAAATAGTCCGCGTAGTATGACACAGCCTACAACCACGTTCCCCTTGCGTAAAATATGCTGTTTTAACTAAACATCGTAAAATAAGTAATCCCTGTATTCCTGAGAAATAAGCATAAATAAGCACAAGCAAACATAATTAAAACTTCACATCTAGATGTGTCTTGCTTACCCTTAAAAGTGTGGAAAAAGTTAAGCATTTTGCTTAGAAATCTGGGCTTTCTCATTAGTCTATTGCTTACAATATTAATTAATAACACTGATCAACAATTTTTTCGAGCTCTCAGTTACACGATAATTTTTACTGATTCTTAATGCCTTTGATCTGCTGATTTCAAATCTGAAATCGGGTTTGCTCTCCATGCTCTTTTTGAGCAACTTGAACTTTTCCATTCCAGTCGTATGGAGTTAGATTAAATACATGTTTATGTTATAGACAGAGTTGTGGTTTGTATATTTTTCTTTTAGATCTGATGTCATTCCACCATGGCTTCGAAGAGATAGCAATGTCACAATCATTCAGGCAGTTTCTGTTACATTTGTGCATACCACATCCTTATTCGTCAAGGACGTAATAGAACATCCTTTATGTAGCAAGCTTATAAAACGTACTTTGGACTTGCTCTTGAACGACCAACGGAAAACATGAATCCATATACCGCATGTTAAAATTACGAGGAAATTCTGCATGACTGGACAAAAGGATAGCGTAAGGCTTTACCTTGCGAAGTCCCTGCCTGGCGAAAACCAGAACCAAGTTTGATTGCTATTTTTTATTTTTAATACAGAAGAGCTTGATACGAAAAGCATACATAAACTTACATATACTAATATCTCCTCAGCAATCAGACCTACTATGTGCTCTGATGAGCTACAATATCCAGTTTTTGCAGAATTTACTCCATCTTCCGATGCGAATGGCGACCAAAACCAAGAGACAGGTGATGAAAGTAACTCTGGCGTGACTGTGATTGTAGGAACGGATGAGGACACCCGACCCGACAGGGATCCATGTATTGCGGTCGATCACCTCCCAGAGGGAAGGGATGAGCTGAAGTGAGACCTGAGGCTTGTCAGAGTATGGAGCCAGGGAAGCCCAAAAGTCCCTAAGTTTCAGAGACTGCCACCTGGCGCAGTATCAAGGTATTTCTGCTACCTAGGGAGAGGGCGACGACGCGACCCTTGCGGCCCGGACAGCAACTTCCAGGACGGGCCAGGGCAGAAGGGTTTTACAGAACGCAAGCCTCTGTGCCACCTGTCGCATCCGCAGGATCGTACTGTGCCACCAATCAAACCTGAAAGATGACAAGGGAGTGAAATGAGAAAGGAAGGGAAAGGAATCCGTGGGGTAGAGAATCCATACCAGCAATCACCTAGTAACAAGGTGAAACCACGGAAATACCCAAGTCAGAGTGATCGGTCGAGCCGACCACCTCCCGAGTGGGAGTTGCACACGATACTGCGGCGCCACCTCGCTCGGTGTAACCTTGACCTGTGTCACCCCCGGAAAGCTCGAATCGAGTACCCAATCGAGGGGTCTCCGGCCCATAGGAAAAAAGGTCCTCCACAGCCCTCAACTTCTCAGCAGTTTAACGAGTGTGGGCTGAATGACCTTGTGCGTGATTTGGGGCTTCTTCAAACTTGCAGCTGAATTGTTAGCCTCTAAATTGCAACACAAATGTATACAAGTGATACTGTATCATATTTCTGAAAGTGGGAAGAGGTCTTTCTTTGATATTTTACAAAGGAAAATAAGCTTGTTTATTGTTATAGTGTCTCAAGTGTTCTCCAGGAGTTAGGGATTACATTGTAAAATTCAGATGACTGGCGTTTATTTATAGACAATTCAAAATGCAGTCTGAAGTGTGTTCTACTACATAATGGAATGTCTATGCACCTGAACCAGTTGGTCATTTTCCACATTTATGAGAGGAACATAATGACATGACTGTAATTAAACTACTAGAATACCAGGAGCATAAATGGAGCCGCGCAAACTTTTTCACGTGCAGGTCCAAATTAACGTAGGCGATTGATCATATGCACAGTCACGTGCCATATACACAGTTTAACGAAATTAGATAAATTTAATAGTTTACTGAGTATCAAAATAGACTTCACCGGATCTTTTTAAACACATCGATCGTATTTTACACGGTATATTAGCCAGCTTGAAGAAGTTTGCGCTATTAGTGTAAAAGCATGGAAGTCTGTTGATAAGTGTTGAGCTGGTGTTTTGAACTTAATAGGTTGTTGATGTGTGGTTTTTGCTTGGATATGCTTATAAACTACACATTTTGAAGATATCTATCATTCAAGCTGGATCTTAGCACTGGTTTTTGAAGGTTCATTTAAAAAAATGTTTTTTCGCATATTCATGTTGATGCAAACATCGACATCAAACGTCCGGCTTGTTCCTTCAGTGTTCCTCTGTTAAAATTTGTAGAATTTGATATCTCTAGGGCTGAAGGTTCATCCTCCTCACACTGCAAGTCTGACACCTCTGGCTGCAGTAGCTTTGGCGCTTTATCAACATTAAAATTGAAGGGTGATGGAAACAGAGAAACCTCCGATTCCAATTAAAAAAATCGGTGAACCCATTTGTAAACTACTCTTCACTGTCCCCAATAGCTTTGGTGAAAGAATAAGTGTGGAAATATGGTTCCGAATATTGGCTTTTAAGAGTAAATGTTGTAAAATGTATCCAGTTCTACAAAGTCATTTCTCTTTTAAAGAATTCCAATTTCAACTGAAACGATTTAACTCCACATTAGGCATCATTGATGAGTTTGTCTTTACCTTGTAGTATCAGGTTCAAGTTATTCAAATGTTTAGTCATGTCAACCGCTAAGCAGGACAACCAGTCGGAGATGAACTAACAATTTACATGCATTCACCCTTCATTAGTGCAATCACATGGTAATAAATCACTCTCATCACTTGGTTCACGTGCCTTTTTACAAAATAATTACCAAGCCATAATTCATTAACCAAGCGGGATGGCTCAGGCGGTAGCGCCGTGGCCCACGTTCGAAAGGTTGTGGGTTCGATTCCCTGGCAGACCTTCCTGGAACTCGGTTCTTTTTGGGGGTTTCCCTGGATCGCAAGGCGAATACTGGGAAGGACAATTACATCACCTTCTGCTGTTCTCGACGCAGAGGTGGCGTTGTAGTTCCTGGCCCTCTGGGAGACCGATGTCGGCTCTCAGAAGCTATGCAAACTTCTCCGAGGATACTGCGACCGCTCGTTAAAGATGTCCGCCGCAGTTGTGCACGAAACGCCTGTAAACTCCAGCAGACCATGGCATACCAGCCCGGAAATAACTTCCAGCTATATTGACTCCGGCCGTGAAAGCCTATGCTCTCTCACATCTAAAATTCTCCAATACCAGACGTTTTCTTCTCTAGGAATATGTTCAAATAGTAGTATAGAAAATAGATATTAAAGCAACAAGTTCTCTTTTTTACACTTCTTTGGTTGAAAACAAATAAATTTCGACAAGTTGTGGGACAAAACAAATTGTTTAATTCTGTACAGATTTTAAAAGCATACACTTTAATCATTACATACACTGCATATTGAAAACCTAATGAATAAAAACATCAAAAATAACATTATTAAAACACTTCTAATAATTTGACAATTAATATTAGTGTTCACTAAGGCATGTGTATACTCTGTTGCTGTGACAACAAGACACTAGAATATTGTCATTACTCAGCGAAGCACCTTACATAAATAGTGTAGATAAAAGCTGCCCATGCTGTGCAAGTTGATCACTTTTAAAAGCCAGCGATTATCGCACAAAAATATCACAGCTCCGTTCTTTCTAATCAATCTCCATATTTAAATTAATTTATTTTTATAAAGTTCTAATAGTTATTTTTGCTTTGTCACCTTCTTAAGGTTCTATATCACAATTTCACTTAAAGTGCACGTTTCAAGGTTGGCTAAGCCAAAAAGAAAAACAAGTGTGTGTGGTGCGCGCGCGCATGTGTAACGATAAATCCCAAATGAAAAGTGGGATAAGTGTAACATTTCACATTTTATAATTATTATAACCAGACAGTTTTTAAGGATGCAGGATAGATGAATTCCCTTAAATCTAAGTTCAATCTAAGTTTAAATCTAAGTTCAATTATTTTAGGCTTTTTACAAAACGCCTCTAGAAGGGTAAAGGGTACAGGTACAGGTGCAGAGGGGGACACCTCGGTCACGCCGACCTACACAGGTCTATTGTGGCAACCACCCCCAGGAGGCAGGGATGAAATGAGGGAACCAAAGGGGTGCTACCAGATCTGCAGACAGGCCCACCAGAGACGCGTGGAAGTCCCTAACCAGTACTGAGATGTTTTCATCCCGGCACAGGGCGCCGCCAAGCAGCCAGCATCACACTGCGAGTCCGGGGCGGTATCGCACGAAGCGTCCCGTCGCCCCCCTCCCCCTCGACGGAGGACAAAGGCCACCAGACGCCACCCAGCGCCGAGAACAGCAGTTAACATGCGCAGTCATCCACGCCATCTGTCCGACACTGCCCACACTACATGCCTGGAACTGCACCACCTGAAAGATAAGGAAATGGAATGAAAGGAAATGATGGAAAGGAAACCGTGTTATGAAATAATGCACCCCAGCATTCACTTAAGTGACATGGGGAAGCCACGTAAAAACCCATATCAGAGTGCGCGGCCACGGGGATCGAACCCGCGACCTCGATGCGGGCTACAGAGGTTACCGCCTGAGCCATCTCGCTCGGTAAACGCCTCTAACTATACTGAGGCTGCCTCGTGCGACTGCTTGTGTGTGCGTAACTAACAAAACCTCAAAATTAAATGTTTAGAAAAAGGTCTGTCTGTGCATCAACTGTTGCCAACTGTTGTCAACTGTTATCAACTGTTGTCAACTCTAAACTGAAGTCTGATAAATATTAAACTCGTTATTTAAGTTCAGTCATATATCTTCCAAAGATACGATATTAAGATTTTCAAGAAAATTGCTCTATATTGATATATTATTTACATAGAAAACATGTTGCTATTTTTTTATTTTGAATAAAAATATTGAAAAAGTTTCATGACAGATAAAGCACATAATCTGTACTCATATATTGAATTTTCTGTGAATAGCCTGTTAAGTTCTCATTTAGAAAAAAAATGCAATAATTACAACAACGATAAGAGAGAAGCAGAGATGTATTACACAGAAAATGAAGGGAATTTAAATCACACAAATTATATTTGCAAACATTAGTCATTTTCAAAATATCAGCTATCATTTGTTCAAGTTTTCCATATCACTTTTAAAGTGCTGTTGCTATTCTTGTGTTCCCTGTGATATCAGGCGAAGGCTAATTTCAAGGCCAGCTCGTGTGGCCCACTTTAATCACCTGATTACCAACAGTTTTCTGTATCTACTTGTATCCACAACAAAATATGTATTGAAGATATTTTTGCAAATGTTTATCTAGCATGAATAAGTAGAAAAAATAAGCTTTTGTTAAGATAGTTTGTTTAAACTATATAAATGATAGCAGATAAAGAAACTCATGTGAATCTGCGTACAAGATTGCTAAACGCCAAAGTTGCAACGTCTTAGAGGTAAGTTTTTGGTGCTAATGATCTGTGCTTAAACAAAGATACTCTCAATGTTGTTCTCTCCGAATACAGTTTAAATTATCTTTGTCTTACACTCCACTTACAAGCTCAGGGATAAAAAAGCAGAAAATTTAATCAATGGATTGTGCAGCTATTGCTAGAATGTGCCTACTGATGACTAGAAGATGAAATACTTAGCAAACTGCCTACAACGCAATGTTTTATTGCTTGTAGGGATTAATAGTGTATATTTTAAGAGTAGCAATAGTGCATAACCAAAGAAAAGGGGTTTTCTGCACCTGCTAAGAGTACCCTACATTTTATTTTAAACAAGAAGCAGTTACTGGAGGGGCATGTTTCTCTGTGGTTCCCATGGCAACCTCTCCGTATTACTCTAGGTTCATTTCCCTTCGTCTACAAGTTGAACTTGACACAAGCATGTTGTCATACTACACCTACAGTGTGTTCGTACAACAGCCGGACCGTCCAGCGACGGCACTGGGCCGGGCGAGGACTGGCGCACCTCCCGCCAGAGTTACACGCGAAAGACCGGCAAGTCATAAGTATGAAACACTAATTACTATACTAACTTACATTAAGCTTACCTGCATCACAGCAGATGTTGAGATTGATGACCTTCAGCTAGAACACATTCCCTATATTTCCGAAAACAATTTGAGTTTATTCGCAGAAGTTCACTTTGATTTATTGCCTGAATTTCTCTCGTGATTTTGTCCTTCTTGAAACGTGTGCCAATTTGATGCTTACACTATATTCTTTAACGTTCACCATAAATAAAAATCTCATGGAGATAGGTCAGGAGATCGAGGTGGCCACAATCCTCGACTAATTATTCTGTCACCATACCCATTACTTCGCAGTAATTGCGCTATAGCTGAATCCAGCTGAAACCAGCCATACAATCTTTTTCTTGTTAGTTGTTAAAACAATATTTAAAATAAAATTTAATAAACTGTGAATCAACTGTTGTGTCGTAAAATACAGGATGTCAAAGAAACGGGAAATTGTGAAATAAAATCTTAGATAATGCATTAAATGAATTTTTATTATATGAAGATCTAGAAAATAGTACGCCATTTGCTATAGCCACATTTCTTGAAAATAACATCCTTTAAGTGTCCACGCAGGCATTCTTGTAATCGATCTTTAAAGTTTCTCATCAATCTTTGCAACATAACTACTGGAATTCTGGCAATTTCTTCCCGAATTTCTGTCTTCAGGTCGTCAATGTTTCGTGGGTTTTTTGCGTATACTTTACTTTTGAGATACTCCCATAAAAAGTAATCACACATAGACAAATCAGGGGATCGTGCAGGCCACGGAATGTTTCCATTTCTCGATAAAGGCATGATTTCCAAACAAATTTTGCAGTTCCGTCATAGAGATTCGTGCAGTATGTGCTGTTGCACCGTCTTGCTGAAACCAAATTGTTCTGTTGATCCCATAATAAGTGGGCTTCATCAGACGTCCATAAATTTGGAAGAACTTCTTCGTTATTTTCGATCCCATTCAAAAATCGCTCACATAACATGTCACGATTATTTACGTCCTGCTGATTTAATTGATGCACAACTTGCAACTTGTAGAGGTGAAATTTTAGATCGTGTTTCAGTATTCTTCGTACACTAGAGCGATCCATGATAAGTGCCAGAGAATGTCTCTGGACTGAAGTGTCGGGCTGTTCACTATAGCAACTCTAACTTCCTCAATATTTTCAGGTGTACGAATAGATTTTGGTGTGCCTGGAGGTTTCTTCTTTAGTGTTGAGCCTGTTTCTTCTGATTTACGGACCCAGTCATTTATCGCATGAGCAGAGGGCACAGGATCATGATGAGGAGTTGAAAATGATGACGAAACTCCGTACGAGCAGCTTCGGCGCTTTGACCATTTAGATAATATTTTAAAGCAAATCCTCTTTGCTCACCAGTCCACCGTTACATGTTTACTAAATTGCAACTATCACGCTCAACAATGACAAGAATCTAAGCCTTCTGATATAAACCATGTACTAACAACAACGAAATTAAAATTTCCCGTTTCTTTGACCCACCCTGTATGAGACAGATGATTCTACACGCACTCGCTGCGCATCAAACCCTAACTTTTGTACCGTGGTGAAGAACTTCATGAATAATATGAGAATTTTCGGTAGATCAGCATTGTTTTCGGAGATATAGGGAATGTTTTCGTGCTGAAGATCATCAATTTCAACATATGCTGTGTTGCAGGTAAGTCTAATGTAGGTTAGTATAGTAGTTAGTTTTCTGTATTATGAGTTACTGGATGTTTAGATGTAATTCTGGCGGAGGGCGCGCCAGTCTTCGCTCGGTCCGGTGCTGCCGCAGGGGCGGTCCGGACATCTACGAACGCATTGTATTACTTTGTAGCATATACTTTCATACTGCTTACTGACTTTGCAATACAACCTGCAACAATGCTCTCTCACTTTCCTGCTATGGGTGAACTGTCACAATATGCTTCTTGTTTAAATGTCACTTTAGTGACTTGTATGCAATTCAATAAGGCTTTGCATAAACGATTGCTCATGTTGTATGCACTTACACAGAAAGGGCTAAATTTAAAAGACTTTTAAAAGCAAGGCAAGATATCTGCAATAGCTTGCTTGACATTTTCTGGTACAGCTTCATGGTTTGCCAAACGTTCCAACAGTTCTTTGCTTCGCTGCCGTGCTGTAGTTCCATCAGCTAAAGTCACAGGTGTATCATTTCCACCAAAGCCATGCCCAAGGATTGCAGTGATATCGTATACATTTCCTTCATCTTCTATACCGTAAACTTTTGGGTCAAAGTCTTTCAAGAGAAACTCAATAAAGACTTCCAGTTTTTTCATATCAACTCCACTAACCTCCTTTTCCATTATATTGGCAATTGCCACTGCCCTAACAAATGGATATAGTGGACAAGGTTTGAGAAACCCATTTACATCTTCCCCAGGATTCCTGACTGTAAAACCTTTGACAAACTTTGCAGCCAGAGCACGTATGTTATCAGGCACGTTTTCGGCAGCTGCAATGTGGCTGAAGAAACGTTTGGCAAACTCCACCTTTGTCTCGCTGTCGCTGAATTCAAAATCCTTAGCATGTTCCTCTAAGCTAAAATCTTGTGCAAAGAATTCCAGGAACCCATTGTCCTGAAATTCATTCTCTTCCAGGGCCAGCAATGCTGGGGTGAAGAAGAAGGCATCGTACTTGATACCACCAGAATACATGGTGAAAAGCATAATGTTGCCCATCAGGGAACCCAGTCTAGATAAAGTTGGGCCCAAGTTCTGAAAAATAAGAATTCATAGTATTATTCCCTTCAAAATTGATACTTTATGTAAACTAGCCAAATTAAACAAATTTTAATAAAATGAACTGTCTCCTGAATAATCAAAATTCCTTTAAGGAACCTTATACAACATTTACATAGTCTATACAATATTATATAGTGAGATAAAACTAGAAAGTGAATCAATTTAGGTCAAGAGAAGCAAGTTTCTGAAGGTAAGCAATGTGACTCCACCCGGCATCTGCTCAAAGATGCTAAAGGTCAAGTTACCTCACACCACTGCTTATAAATACATGTTCCGACAACAATGCAGCAGTCAGAACAAAGGTGACTATGATCGAGACAGAACTCACTATTTGCAGGATGTTTGAGAAACTGTCCACATGCCGGGCTTGTTTACAAAAATTTTGATTTTAAGAAAAATCTTTACTGTACCATTCTTGCCTATATAAACAAATACAACGTTGAGAGAAGTCGGTCTGTAAGTGTTGAATGAGACAGTTGTCAGCTGTTTTTAGTTCAGCCTGTTTGAGTGAGTGTGAGTGTATTGTCGGAAGCAGTTTGTGAAACAGAGTATTAGTGAAGTGTATATTAATATTTAGATCAGATAAAACAGCTGAGTTGCAAGGTCATGACATACAACTGTAGATTGTGTTAACAATAAAAAAGGACTATGTTTTTGTGATTCAATTTTAAGGGAAATAAAGTGACAGAAAAAGTACCTGAACTTGTCATTTGTCACAGAACATATGAAGGATGCCATACAAAGGAAGAGGACTGCAATGAGGAATAACGTTAATACTTTTTCAGAATCTTCTATCATAGCAGTTTTGCATTTGAATTTTTTAAGTCATAACATCCCCCTTGTACTGCCTTTGTGTTGCTTAGTGCTCGATGGTGCTATCTTTATAACAGTAATGAGAGTGAAAGGTGAAATTTATATTTTCTATGTTTTAAAGCTGCCTACTTGATTTTTGTGTACACAGAACACCTAAGATAATCTTACTGCATCTCGCATCTATGTCACATTATCTATCGTTATACGAAGCCTTGTCCATTTCATTGATTTCTTTAGGCTACAGTAGAGGGATGTGCCACTCCTTTTGCTGAATAACCTGAACCAATAACCAAAACAAAGGATGCAAAGTGTCATAGAAATGAAATAAATGTTACATTTTCGAGTGTATTCGCTAAGGAGAAAGAGGGAGTGAGTGCATTCAGTTTGTCATACAGACCCCTTATCATGATTGGTGGCCTACTGCAGGACAAGCCTTTGAAGGGGTTGAAAGCTAAGGGATGAGGGCCCAGGTTACCAAAATATATGTGTATGTGTAAGAAGATTTTCGGGGGATGCAAATTAAATATTGAATAGTAGTCATTAAATATATAGCAAGGCAGATCTTTATAAGAAAAAAGAAAATAGAACAGTGTTCTCACAGTAATATCAATGATTCTTGCTGCATACAAGCAAAAATAAATAAATAAATAAATAAATAACAGAACAAATGATACATTAATAAATAAGTATAAATGAATAAATAAAGTAGCATATTCTTCCCCAACTCAAACTATAATTGGTTAATTTACCTCTACTAACCTTTTGCTGCTCATAGGAATATAGACAAAAATATAGGAAACACGATTTTATCACCATAGCTTGTATTGTCATATTCATGTAAAACCACCTGGTAAATATATTTATTTCTAGTTTCTAAACAGGATCAGTCAATTGTAACAAAAGAGTAATTTATCTAATCACAGACATCTTTATTCTCATAAATGTAAAATTGTAGCATTGACATGGGAAAGGTAGTAAGTAAAAGAAATCAAATTTGGTTTTTTCATGGAGAAAGTAGTGAATGCACATGCCAATGGCATGGAGAAGGTAGCAAGTGAAATGGTAGGATATAATAGTTACTGGGATTGACGCAAGATGGTACGTCAATGAGGTGTGGCATGGAGAAGGTCCTCTGGTGGGATTATGTATAACCTTTGCCTCTTGTAGACTGTCAACTGCATGTAAACCTCGTTTACAGCTGTTATAATTCCACATGGTGATATTACAATCACCAGAATGCCAGACATTTACAACTACGGTATGATAACTGTGCAGGCCAGAATAAGGACCACATGATTATTATGGTGCTGTTGTATGTCATTACCAAAAGCTATTTTGATAGTATTGACCTAAAATTTTTGGTATCAGGTCACTCACTCATATATTGCATATATTGCATTTTGGAATAATTAAGAAGAAGAAGAAGAAGAAATTGTGCACAACAGGGGTTCCAGAAGAAGTTGCAGAAATGATCAGAGATGCTAAACGTTCTCAACCATTTCATGTACTCATGATGGTCCCTGGGGATGTTTATGACTTTGCCATGGAATGCGACAAGATATTTAATACTACACCTCTCAAGGTTAGTACTGTCACCTGGATAAGGATTTCAGGAGCTGAATTTCCATCAATCAAGACAAGGCAAACATTCGAGTTAGAATCATGGATCGCACACGACATCCTCAAAACAGAGAAATCCCTTATGTCATCAACAACATACAGTCTTTATAACCACTTAGGAGGATTCCAACCATCAGCAACCCCCCCCCCCAAAAAAAAAAGAAACTTATTAAACATGTTGGACTACTTGAATGTGAAATATCACGAGTATTATCACAAAATTTGTGCTTGATTTATATTTAAATAGACAAAAACGTATACAGTGATTCTTTATGACATGCTTGTTTTCACAATTTGTATCTGAAACTAAAAGAAATCTGATGTGTTGCACTCACATGACTTTCTCTACTCTTGTACTAACCATTCTAACAAACTCTTATTCCTATATCTCCATGTTAGTTAAGATAAACATTCGTACAAATTATCTTATTGCTCATGTCCTTGTAGGTGCAAGGGAGATATTAGAATACAGAAGGCTTTGTGCGACAGTCAAATCTTTTTGATCTTTGAGATTCCGTTCTCTTTGCATGATTAACATACAAAAAAATGAACAACGTTGTTGCATTTCGCTAAAGTTCTAAGCTTTCCAAATCTCACACACATGAGGAATATATCCGAAATGGTTCACCCTACAAGAAAATTTATTGAGACATAAATTGTGTATTTTACAAAGATCTACATTTTTTGTGTAGTATGATTTGGTCTATCTCTAACGGTTTACCAGTTATGCAAAAGTCGTTCAGAGTAAATAGGACTACAGGGGCTATAGCCAGAAAATTCAAGATATACATTTCATTTTTCATAAAAATATCTCAAACATATGACATTTTACTCAAAATCGTTGGAGCCATTTTCAAGAAAATCAAAATTTTTGAAAAATTTTCCATGGAAAGGGTAGTTTAGGGTGAGGAAATTTTCTTCAAAATCTTCATGTCACATCTCTGAATGACATTAAACTTAAATACCAACTTTGGTTTTTAACCGCCTTTTCAATTTTGAGCTATGCTGTCCACAGACTGACAGACTGACACACAGACTGACACACAGACACACACACGGACCTTTTTCTAAAAATGCTTTTTCTGGATTCAGGGGGCCTCAAAACATATTTCCAGTGAAATCTCGACATCGAATTTTTGGGTGGAATACAATACTTCCCCTACTTACCAGTAGAGAAAGTAATTAGTTTAATTTTGTGTGTTTAACTGATAAATGTATTGCTCCTTGATTTTTTCATCAAGTTTATACAATAATATCTGCTTCACAATGTTGGCAAAAAGGTTTTTTTCATCTCCTGTAGATTTCACTTTTTGTGACTTACTACCTTTCCCATGTAAACACCTCAATTATATATCACTATATACAATATATACAAATATAATATATTCCTATAGTTCTATCCAATTTGGTTTCAATTATCAGTGGATTTAAGCACCTATATAACTAGGTTTCCTCGCCAGCATACATTTATGAGAAGTTGTATGTGTGTATATTACTGGATCGTTTTCGGAAAAATAAAAGGCATCAACCTCTCCTCTTTTCCCCTTATTGCTATGTTATCAAGGCAGCATGCTCTGTGATGGGTAAGGTGAAGAACACACGTCAAAAGACCCCGGGAAACGATACAAAATCCACCTAAGATTTTCTTTGGAACTGTGTGTACATGCCTATGCTATAACAGACAACAGTTACCAGAGTTTCATTTCATTCATTTCATACAATCTCACTGTCTGGCAATGTAATTGTGGTCCTGCAGCTCCAGTGATAAAGAACATAATTAAGTCATGATGGAATCAATCATTTAATAGGAGAGACATAATAGGAAAGTGTGTACTGTGCCAGAAAACCGCTAGACTTAATGTGTGTGAAATGTAAAAATAGAGTAGGTAAGAAATATTCTCATGAATATTTTTGATAAAAAATTAACAGCAAACTAACATTGAATTAGTTTTCAATCAAGTGGCTATTGTATGTGCAAAAGTTAATAAATGTTGTAAAATGCAATAGTACAATTTCATTTGTATAAATATGAAGGTGAGTTAAACTTTCCTTAACTCTGAAACCATTAAGATTTATTTTATTATTCTCCTATCTTAACAGTTTTATTCAATGTTCCTTTTAATAAGGAGTAGTAGATTTGTAACTAAATTACTGGTAGGAATCTATTTCTCTGGGTTTACAATACACAGCTGGTTGTAGCATATCCCACCTGAGCAACAAAGACATCACTGACATGATCCCTTTGATTTTGGAGAGTTCTTCAGTAGTTATTTACCTATTGCAAATGTGCTTAAATTCCATAGGCTGAGATTTCTTTCCTAATTTGTTCATTTATTATCTAAGTTATACATTCAATAAGATCATTTTGAATACTACACAAAGTTCCTTTAGATTCCAAATTCTCTCTTACGAACTGTTCTTTGTGCCCAAGAATTCAAGATAATAATTGCCTTTATCGGCAGAGTCTTCATTCATGTTGTGCCCACGAATAGAAGTTAGGTAACACACCGCTTGAATCAATCTTTAATAAATCATTTATTGTGACTTAATGATTGCTGCTTCTGATAAGGCATGATCAATTCTACATTTTCTAAGAAGATGGAAACGTTTGCTATTCAGCATATTCTTTTGGAAACTTGATATTTACATGACCTTCTAAGAAAAAAATTTACACAGCTTATGCCAATCTCATCCCATTCACTTCCTCCTCTAAATAATATGGAAACATAACAATATAATTTACAGTTCATTACATTTGCTATGAGTCATAGGTACTCCCTGCAGCATTGGAACTAGAAAGCTCTCATTTGGTTTCCATCCTTGTGTACAATATTCAGATGTGGTGTCTGTCACTTATTCTGCAGAGCACATTTTTCTTTAAAAGAAAGGGATGATAATGGTGTTTCAATAAAATGGATAACCAAATCATTAATCTCACTAGTTGTAAAGTATGAGACAAGGGCACAGAATGAAGGAAAGACTGCAAATACTTTGAATTTGCAGCACAGTAGATAATGAACATTCCCACTGTTCCATGCTGCAGGAAGCTGGAGTCTAGACTCCAAGAATGCCCACAAGCATTAGAATAACATGACATGGAGATGGGCAGTTGCTTAGCAATGCTTTGTAAGCTCCTCCCTGTGACAGCAAGTGTGAGTCTGGCGTTATCCTAACTCCTAAATTTTTATATTGTTATAATTTGCTTTAGGAGCATACATGCAACTTATTGACGACTTTTATACATTGCTTCCTTGCTTTTTACATCCAACATACACCATACAATTTATCTCTATTTAGTTTGGATAACCTGACACTCTCAGACACCTCTTGAGCTTTGCCACTGGAAGCAGCGTCATCTTCTTTATTGCATAGCCTACATTCTGGTTCTTGTTTAAAGTTTCCCATCATAAGTGGGTGTTTCCCTAATCTAAAAATCCAGTTATTAGGTTTATTTGGAATCTACTGAGTCTTAGTACTTCTTCAGAAAGCAAGGAGGATATTTTTACTCAACATTTGCTTACTGTGCTTGCATTTTTTTTCTTGAATCCATTGCCTTTGTCAGGAATAACTAATCCGTGTTGTGATGGTTCTTGAAATAGTATTTAAAGGAATACCCAAAACTGGTTCTGGTCTGCTAAGATTCCCTTGTGTCCAGGCACCCATCCAAGAGTAACCTGTATACAGTCAGCTGTATAAAGTTTGTTAGGTAGCCCCACACTAGCCCAATATTATCTGGAGTTTGCAGTAGTTTTAAGCACTGCCTCAATATCCAAGAAAACCCTAATGTTGCTATAAGAATACAGTAGATGCAATTGTGTTAAATTCAGACTTAACAAATTAAAAATTAGCATTCTTAATAAATAAATATTTTCCACAAACCACTTTTTCTTTGTACTTTATTAGGCACTGGAAAACAATGTGTCATGTTTTGGAAATGAAAGTTAAAATTGAAATCGATCATGGAAAATAAAACTACATCTTAGACAAGCCATTTTACTTCTTTGCAGGCAAGGACCTCCCACCCTTGGTAGGGTTAGCTAAGTTTAACACACAGTGTGAGCTAATCCCTGTATGTCTACCACAAACTTCAAGTCTTTTCACTTTACATTGGTTATTGTGTACTGCTTGTTCTCTATTCTAAACATAAAATAGTGACGCATTAACACTTCTGAACATACAGGACAAAAGTATAAATTTCACAGTGGAAGTAGAAAAAGATAATAAATTACCATTTTTAGATCTAAAATTAATCAAAAACAAGGATAGAATAAATTTCGGTATTCACAGAAAACCAACGCAGACAGACAATTACATAAAAGCTAATAGTTACAATCCAAGAAGCTTGGAGCTTACTGTGAAAACTCTTTAGTGTGTTACCTGTATCTGTATTATACATATAGTGATCCCCCCCCCCCTCTCTCTCTCTTTCTGTGAAAGGTAAGAAAGTAAATAAGGATATAGTATAGATAAGTAAGGATATAAACTAAGCAAGGCTAAAATTGGTATTGGGAAGGAACAGAGTAGGAAGTAGTGAGGAAAATTGACTACCTAGGGATTAGACTCAACAACGTACATGATTGGGGTGAACAGAAGAAAAATGTATTGGCAAAGGGAAACAATCAATATAGGTAATTATAGCATGAAAATACCAGAAATGAAAATTATATAGCTAGAATTATATGGTAGAAGCAAGGAAGCTATATGCAACTGAAATATGGGGCCATGAAAAAGGTTGGGAAACTAGACATAATACACAGAAATTTTTGTAAAATATTATTGGGGTTACCCAGGGGCGGCTCTGAGGGTAGTGCCTCCATCCATGACACTACCTTAATAAAATGAAGAAATATACATTTATTTCTTAGAATATAAGATTTATAAAATCTTAACCCCAACATGCTGACCTGTCATGGCATGTAATACGTCCTCTGATTGGTAATCAGAGGATATGGTCGGTGAATTTATTTTGATAACTCTCCCGGTCAGGTCGGTGAGACCCGTAAACCAACGACAGGTGTGGTCTTCCAGACATTCTGGGGGTTGTGAGAGAGTGATGTGACCGCCAAAACATAAAAATATGGTGCTCTCTAAAAAACGGTTACTATTACTGCTATTGCTCTCTTCAGTATCATTGTGAAAAATATTGGAGAGCAAGAGGATTAATGACTTCATTGTCAGAAATCCAGCATTAGCTAACAACAACAATCCAAGAAGCCACAAACAAGCAATTTTCAATAGTTTAACACATAGATTGGTGAACATCCCTCTTTCAGCAGAAGAATATAAAACAGAATGTCACAAAATAAGTGAAATAGCACAAAAAAAGGTCTTCCCCAAAGAATTAGTGGATAAAAGGTAAAAAGAGCAGAAAAGAAAACATTATTAAAAGAAACTACAACTCTCACAGCAGCAAAAACAAAAATGATATTCAAAAAATTCACATATCACCCATGGGCCTTTGATAAATTTAAAAAAGTGTTCAAGGAATACAACATTCAGCTAGCAGCAGTAAACCATTACTCCATAAAAAACCTACTACTTTCAAATATCAAAGATGCTATTCCACCTAACAAAAAAATCTGGCATATACCAAATTGAATGCAGTGATTGTAATGAAATATACATAGGAAAACCCAAAAAAAATTTACAAATTAGATCCAAGGAACACATTAGAAACATTAAGAGTAAACAATTAGAAAAATCAGCGGTTGCATTTCACTTTTGGACAAAAAATCATGACATAAAGCTAGAACCGAAACTTCTCAAACACACAACCGGAAAACAAGGACTGTCCACATGGGAATAAATCTTTATTTTAAAAAATAGAAACCAAGTATTTAATTTCAACATTCCTCAGAGAGACATTTTCAGTAAGTTCATTGAACTGCCACCAGAAGAAACACCAGAAGAAGCATCACCATCTGCACCATGAAACACCATGGAAACCCAGTTATTGTCCGGTTGATAATGGAGGAAAGTTAACCTTCGAAAAGCGTCCCGGAAAAATATGTTGTAAGTGTTGTTCAGTGTTATTAATTAACTCACCTTTTAAATTAAATTAATTACAACAACACTGTTTTCAAACTTCTATGAAAGGAAGATATATAAAATAGTGTGTTTCCATTTTCCACAATTTTCTTTGCTACACTATACTTTTAGCTCCTAAGATCTGTTAGTGCTTTGTTCTAAACTTAAAATTGTGATTTTCCACTCCTTCCTGTTCCTTGCTAGTTATGTCCACTGTGGTCCAACCATTTCCATAAAGTTCTATGCCCATCTCCTTCTTGGTCTCCCCCTTTTGTCTGCCAAATGCAATTAGCCATGTTCTAATAGATTGCACTGCTGTGTAACCATATGCTTATTTCAAGAACATCGGTAACAGTAATAAAATACAGTTGGCTATCCTGTAGCACAAGAATGCATATGCGACATCGTGATTAATTGTTATGTTCTCATCCTTGTATTTCTTTGATATAGCTGGAAGATGGACATGACCTTAAAACCAAGCAAACACTTAACTGAAGAACAGAACTACATTTCTAATATATGCAAGGTTAAAGATAAGCAGTAAGTATTTGCTTAGAATGGAAGTGTTGGAGTGGGAACTAAAGTTGTTGAACTTATACAATACATTATTTTATCAAACCGGGTTAACTTTATATTTCAATTTTCATTTCAGTCGTTCAAATGGTGAAATGAATACATTTTCACTGATGTAAGAAACATATGCACTAAGGAATTGATTTAATCTGAATTACAGCTGGTTGTAAACTTTCCATATTCAAGCAATTATTTGTTTTCCTATAGCTTTTCAAGTGATATATTTAAACCATAATCCTAGATCAACTTTTGTAATTTGTACATACATAGAAGCTATGTAAAAATAAATTATAGTGGTAGAGAAAGTCTCATGAACATAACGTATCGGATTTTATTTACTTGACAGCATCCATTCTCAATATTTGTTCCTTTGCTCTGTATAAGTTATTGTAAGCAATTGTCTTTTATAATGACATATTTGGGATAAGTATTTTATATTCATAAAAACACAAGTAGATAAATAATGAAATAGTTCAGTGAACTAAATGCATAATGTCCCTATTGAAGGCTTCTCAAGCATATCAATTGCTTTTAATATTTAATATTTACTATATATCTGTTAGCTATATTTATCAAAAAGCGTATTTAAGAGTAAGGTTAAGTTTTCAGTTTGAACATATGTTTATTTTCTGAGATTTTAGTACTCCTGTATTTCAGCTGGAGGAATCAGAAACCTTGGAACATGGCAGAATTCAACTGGAATACTCCAAGGTCACTAATCACAGCTTGCAGAAATTTGTGCATGGGAAAATATTTTCAGATTTTATCTTATATTGCTTTGTGGTCAGGAAATAGTACGCACTTCCTTTCCATACACTGTGGAAGTCTGTGGTAGGTGTAATTAAAAATCTTTCAAAGTTTAGATATGGTTGATATACAGTACATTTACTATGTGAATGCCAATAACATCAGTCACTAGTTTTTCTATGTAATCAACACAAACTTCAATTAACTCTTTTTGAAGTTTTGTAACAGTGAATGCAAATTCTAAAGAATGATGTTCATGAGCAGAATTTTGGAACACTTTTGCTTCACTTACACTATAAATTAACAGGACATGTTTCAAAAACTCTTACTTCCATCTGCTGTGAATCAACTGGTGGCATTGGCATTTTTTCCCCGATAGATGTAATGGTGAACTTGGTATATGTGTCAGGAGGTGATATTTCAAAATTCATAATTCTATGACTATTTTTTAATGGAAATCTTCTCCCATATGGTGAGTTCTAGCACGTGGTTTTCTTCTTTTAACAGTACAGAATTTCATGGTGGGTTTCCCAAAAGTGTGCTGCAATGGCTGAGTTATCTATTGATTTATATTTAATGTGTTCTTTGGTACAGATGTTTATTTTGTTTGGTCTTACTGATGTATGCTCTAGTGCAGTCCTGGCAAATAATCCTGTAGATCCCAGGTTTTGAGGTGTTTGATGTCCGGTCTTTGGGAGGTTTCTCACCAGATTCTTCAAGCTGAATTTATTCAGTTTAGCTAGGGTTATGTTGTGTTTGGAAAAAATCTTGTGAATTTGTTATGCAAAAATGGATGGAATGTGAATTTTTTAATTTTCAAACAGATCAGCATTGATTTTAAATAAAAGTGTAGAACAGTTTGAAATAATCACCACATATCAAAACTCATTTATACCAGACAAAATGCCATTTACATTTACATCTGCACTTGCCTGAGAAGATATTTAAACTGGAGGCTTCTCTTGTATACTATAATGCAGGTTCTAAGCATTCAGTGTTTTCATCTAAGCTTACATATGTTTCTTGAATTGACAATCTATGAAGAAATTACTTTAGTATATTTAGATTTAAAATTAAAGGAAGGATAATTGTATATCCTTGGGCCCTTCAAGCTATCACTGATCTCCACCGCCATACCTTATCTTTTCTAATCCCTTTGTTCAGGCCTTCCTCCCAGAGCTTACAAAAGTGCAATGATCAACTGTTGCTTAAAGTGCTGAGATATTTTGCTGCCACTCCCTATGCCTGCACCTGTAATCACTCCATCTGTTACATTTAATGATACGTCTTAAAAGAAGTACTCAAACAGGTAATATTTTTACACTCTTGGAAGATATTAAAATTTAGTTTTGTTATATCGACTGCTGTATATACGGAATGTCATTACTACCTTCTGCAGGTGTGACATCAGCAGTGTCAAGATGCATCCTGTTACTTACTCCATTAATGCCCAGTGGTCAATTTATAGACAGCTACAGATATTTTTTTATTTAGTTCACATGAACTCTCAAGAGTTATTTTGACCATGTATGTCATCATTAAAGTTATCTGATTCTGTGAACACATTATTGTCTCTTAAAAACTAGAATATTGTGTAGTTTATTAATTTACAAAAATAAGCTGCAAATTATGCAGTGCCTGTGAAAACATAGTACTAGTTTTTTCCTTGTTATGTTTCTCTCCCAACTTCCTGTAATTCAATAAGCTGTCGATAAAGATTTGTATTATTGCATCACACGAGCGCGCCAGAGTAAGCAATTCTAATGCTGAAAATGTGATCCTGAAGTCAAGCGATCTATTTATAGACTGCTGAGTACAAGTGTTATCTCATGTTGTCAGTACACAGAAACTCTTAATTGAGGAGCATTTTTTCAAAACTCAATAGATGCACAAAATACATTTCTGAGAAAAACTGTTTTTTATATTTATTGGCAATACTAATTGGTTAGCACAGAAAATATATTAATCATTCAATTCTCCTTCCTGAAACTGTCTCATTGAATGTGAAAAGAAACAAATAGCATAGTTTAACTAGTGCAAATTTGGGGTTTAAAAATGCAGAGTTTTTTCAAAAACCGATAGATGCTGATCAACTTTTCTGTGTGAGCGAGAAATTAACACATGAAGTTTTCTTATTTTTGTCATTAACTGTTTTTGTTGCTTTTTATTGACATATTTATTATTTGTTTATTCATTTTCACCTTTTTATACTACATAATGTACTATACAACCAACATATGAATGTTTATAAGGATTATTTCATTAGGTATGAACTTAGAAACTAAGTACAATATATAACAATATATTTTGTTTTATTTATATAACAAACATATTGAATACACATAAATCAATTTCAAACAATATGAATCAGTAAGCTTTCACCAGTCTGTACATGGTTCTTACTTCATTTCCCTTTTCCACATCTGCCTCTGTCTTAATCTTCATCAGTCCCATTTTGCAGGTTGAGCATGTGTCAGTGTGTGGTGCACGGAATGAAAGATTGAAGAAGTTGTAAAATATGTTTTTATATTTTGACATTGCCCAGACTGGTAGATTTCTTAATCTTCTTTTGTTGCAAAGGTTGGTCCACATTTTTCTGATATTAAGTTCTGGAGGTAAATATCCTCACCTTGATTTTGCTCTTCCATAGTGGCCTTCTTTACATGTGTACTTCTTAATGTCTTGCTTTATAGCAGCAGTAATGCCCTTCTGTAATATTCCTGTTCTGTCACCTCCTCTGGTTTCTTTTAGTGCATTCCCTGATAAGTGAAATTTTCTAGCCAAGAGAGATAATCTATCTTTTAACACCCCTGTGATTCCTTGGAAGCTTGCAGCACATACTGACGATACTCGGCCATCATTACTTGTCACACTGTATTTAATGCTAACAGTCTGCTTTCTATAAGCAGCCTCCTTATTCACCACTCTGCAATTAGGAGATGTAATACTCATATTTCATAATGAATTTATCTTGATCTATTTTGTTGAGCATGGAAAGGTGTTGGTGAAATCCACTTTTATAAGTCAAATCAGCTGCATCACAATGCTTATGCCCTTTACTTTTAGGGTTTCATGGGGTGCACTTGAGACCATGTGAACAAGTAATTGCTGGAGTATGAGGTTTCCTTGACTTGTATTTTGATTTCCTTTCCTTGTTTTTGCAATTCCTACCTCCCACACACTCTACGACTGGTACAATTTGACAATCTGAACACCTCCCCATTGTGCATAGTACGTGCAGTGTCTCAGCTAAGAATAAAAATGCCATGTAAGTATAAAAAAGCTTGCAGAAGCATCTGCCTGTTGTGCAAGGGGTCCCAGGTTTGATTCCCGGCAGGGGGGTAGGAATTTTTCACCAGCCAAGATTATTCCTCATCCTTCTCTGAGTTTGGAAGTATGAATAAAAGTGTAAATGTGTGTGAATTCAACCTACAAAACCCCCAAAGACCGAACAACCCACTGTTAAATGAGTAACATGATTGCCAATAGGCAAGGCTGCCGATAAGACCTCTGCAGTTAAAGACTGTTAAATGGAACAACAACAAAAATCTTGCAGAAATGAATGTGAAATCCAAGCGCACAACCAGAGTTCACAGTTATAGCCAACGATGCAGCAGTGTACAAAGCTTGCAGAAATGATTGACAATCCCAAGAATCGCAACAGTGAGATGGCAGTCAATGCCAACATGCATTTCATAGAATTCAGGTTGCTACACTCTGGATCATAAAATCATAAAATTGCATCTATCAACCTTTGCTTTAACTGAGCAAGTGCATCTATCGAGTATTGAAAAAACTGCTAATATTCCCTATCTTTTACACAGGACAAGAATCGAATTTTGCAAAATCTGATTTCACAGAATGATGCAGAAGGTGAAAATTATCCGATACTATATATAACTCAATTTTGTAAAATTTTTTATCTATTGAGTTTTCAAAAAACGCTCCTCAATTGATGCAATGCTAGCGAGATTGTTATTCTGTAATAGCATGCAAGCTTCTTCCATGTGTGTTATTTGTCTTCTACAGTTTTTCTGTAATACAAAAAGTGTGCTTCCAAGTACACAAAAATTCCAGAAAATGGCCATGCTTCAAATCAAATGAAAAATGGAAAGAAATGAAAACAAGTTAAAGGAATGCACGCGACTTGAGATTCTGCAAAAATGTGATGTTCTTCCATCCTTACCGCAGTTGATAACATGCTTTTACCACACCAAATGTTTCAGTTAATGAGTGGTTTTACTTTAAATGGTCTGTAATTGCTTTAAGAAATAAAGTGTAATCATAAAATATGTGATCTTGACGGAAATGTATTCGTTCATCATTACAGTATGTTTTGATACCATTAATGCCCAGCGGTCTATTTATAGAATGCTTATTTTTGGATACTGGGTGAATAAAAAGGCAAACAAAATATATTGTTGACATACTGTGTGTTAAACGAATACAATACATAGGTTTTTCTTAGTTTTAGAAAAAAAAATAAGTTGGGTATCAATGGGTTAATAGAAGGATGTAATGAACTTATAATTGAACTGAGTACTGTCCTAATATTGAATTATTACTTGTACTGTGCATAAATTACACAGTGTTTCTAGCTAAAAATATTTAAATACTATTCATACAGAATGTCCCAAAATTAGACCGACAAACTTTATGAAATGATAGATAACATTATTTTAAACACCTTTAGCTAAGGAAATTTTTTTGCTGTGGTGCTTTGTTTAAGCGCTAGATGGGTTACTGCAAGGCCATCTCTAAGTAACAGGCCTGGATATGCAATTCGTGACGTCACAACACGAGGCCGACGTTCCAAGCAATTCATACGGAATAAACACATGTTTTACAGCATTTCTGCGCTGGAAGAAGCGTGCATTCATTTATATTTTCACATTTTGTATTAAAAGTTTTTTTGCCTGTAGATAATACCAAACTGTCTTGTTTAATAATCCAGTAGTTTTTCAAAAGAATGTTGGTTATTACTTTTATTATTTTCCTCGTCAAAGTAGCACTCGTTAACTCGCAATCACTAGCATTACCGTGAGCACCAATATTATTAACATTGCTCAGCACCTAAATGTAAAATTAAGTTTCTCTGGTTTTCTACTTTAAGAAATTCTTGTTGATATGTGTCAACAAATTTAGTACTTCTTCGTGATCACCAAGCATTTTCACCTTCTCTGATAAATATTATAAATGCAAGAGTTTCTATCAGGACTGAGGGGTTGAGAAAGTTGTCTGAGGTAATCAGGATGGGGTAAAGAAAGAACATTGGAATCACGCAACTGTCTGTAAGCTGCTGGGGGAGTATATTTAATTGACTTTTAACTGACCAATTTTACCTGCTCTTCTAGGAATTTAGTTTATAGATGTTCTGTGGAATCTTCATTCATGTCCTCCCAACATTCCTTTAAAATGTTGGTGGCCTGAACTAGTTTTTGTTCTGTTTGTTCACTTGCAATTGTGAACCAAAAGAGCATCTAATTTAGACCATTTATTCAATATAATTTGTTTACCGAGAATCCATTTAAACTTGCTATTGGGTATTACAATTTTACCCTATAGAACCTAAATAAAATTGGAATTAATTTTTAATGCTGCTACAATTTTAGGAATTTCTTCAGTATCAATTTTCACAAAAATTACATTTTTTCTTTTATGATGACGGTGAATCCCTCTAATTTCATGTCACTAATTCTATTTTTAAAGCTCTGAAAGCCAACAATTTTTTCATCTTTGAGCCATTCACGAAATGCTTATCCCTTTCCAACGTTTCCCCTCTTCTTTCTTCTGGATCCCTACGTTTGGGTGCTAGTTCACATAATAAAGTATGTAATTACCAACCATTATATTTGTAGTAAACCTAGGTGCTACTAATGTGAATATCTCACTTTACTAGTAGGTCAATTTCTAGCATTACTTAATGATGTACTTTTTCTATAGGTTAGTAACTAGTGGTGGAATCACTGGCATGCATTCAACCCTAGCTACCCCAGCGCTGCTGAGGCAACTGATTTATTCACAAGTTCGAAATTAAAATAGTTTCTTCATATCTCAATCAAATACGCACATCGAACTTGAACGTTACAGTACTTAAGGTTCAAACTCCCGCCCTGCCACTAGCCAGCTGTTGCTCTTGGCGACTTGTCCTGTTCCAAAGGATACTCCCTCTCAATACCAGCTAGTCTATGAGAGCTGTATTGATGCATGCGTATTCTGTATAGAGTCCAGCATAGCCATGGCTACCAGCCGACAGCAGAGGCAAGTGTGAATTTGAATTTGGTTAGTTCAGTTTAATTGCAGCTAGCTAGGCTTTGACGTCATAGAGCAGAGCATAGTGAATCGGTTTCATATCGATATGGAAAGCTTGAATGAGAGATAGTGATACACGCAAGCATAGCAACCTTACAATAATGGTGTCATTTTATAGGACATAGTATAATAATGTCAAACGACATGAAAAGTGCATATACTTAAAACTATTAGCTAACATTAAAAAATATTGTTAAGAAACGACTTAAATGTTTTTTTGTTTATGAAGGTGACCTCCATTAACAAAATGGAAATAAACAGGGGAAAATATAAGAAGTTGGTTATCATCCAGATCAGATCAGACTATATAGTGTTGTCACAAGTTTGAAAGTTCATTTTCGCCCTGCAGAAACTAAAAGGTGAAGAGTGCGTTGTTCTATGTATGTTTCTGTTAAAGTATCTAGTAAATGTGGCAGGTGAATTCATTGAAAATGAATGCAAGTGACTGTGTTCAATATGTTGATGTTGTTGTTTTCTAGTGCCTTGCATCTGGCAATGAAGCCATTAGCATTTGTGCTTTCCGATACTTTTGAACTGTAGTTTCTTCTGATCTTAATGCTTCACAGGTCTTCAAGTGGTCTTCATTCATTTCTGCGGGATCGTTACACAGGACACATATTGGTGAGGCTGAGATACCTATTCTGTAGAGATGACTTGCTAAGCAGTCGTGATTTGTCAATAGTCGGAAGGCTGCAACTGCGGTTTTCCGTGGTCTCTGGGGGATTATATCTGGGTTGGAAAGTAGTGTAATCCATTTTTTATCTTTGGCATTTGTTTCTATTTCTTGTAGGTATGAATGAGAAAATTTTTTAACGATCAAGCGTTTTATTGAGGAATATGAGAAATTGAATTTAGACTTTTGTTTTATTGTTGTCCCTTTCTTTGCAAGTGAGTCTGCAGCTTCATTCCCCATGACTCCACAGTGTGCTGGAATCCATTGGAGCTGAACAGTCTTATTAACTTTTTGGAGTTGTGTTAACATTTTGTAGCATTCTCTAATTTTTGTTGTCTTCTTTATAGTATTTGAACATATTCCCTGAATTGCAGCTTTAGAATCGGAAAGAATGACTGCCTTGTTAAATTTATTTAAGGGAAGATTTAATAATTGTCGGAGAGCAATGTATATAGCCTCTATTTCTCCATCATAATTTGTTGTGTCTCTGCCAACAGAATGATAAAAGGAAAAATGTGAACACGTAACTCCAGCTCCAGTAAGGTTTTCCTTTAAGGATCCATCAGTATATATGTGCAGCCATTCTTCTGTGGGATACCTAGTATTGATTGTTTCCAGAGCTAGAAGTTTTTGTATATCTTTTGGTGTGTCTGATTTACTTATTTCCTCTATTAATTCCAAATTGAAGGTAGGTTGCAATAATTCCAATGGATTTTCTCTTATAAGTAGATTTTCTCTGGTGTTAGGAATGTTCAATTTGGATTTAATCTGTGTTACCTTTTCTAGGAAACTATTATGAGTTTTAAGGATTGAAGGGGGGAGGTTCTCTTCTGTCCATTTAGAGTTTGGCAGTCGTAACATTTTCTCGTGTTGGAGCAATGCTTGTTCTTCCATTTTTGTTGTTATTGATGGAGTCCATGTTAAGGCAAGCATGGCATCAATAGGTGTGGATTTAACTGCTCCAGTGATTAGGCGAAGAGCCTGATTTTGTATTTGTTCAAGTTTATTGATGTTAGCATTTGCTGCCGTTATTAAAGCTTCAGAACAGTACAAGAGGTTCGGTTTAACATACATTTTGTATGTTGTGTTAAGGACTCTCCTTGAGCAGCCCCATTTAGCACCAGCTAACCTTTTCAGGATTTGCAGTTTCTTTTCAACCTTTTCTGAGATGTTTGTTATATGTTTTTTCCAACTTAGCTTTCTGTCGAAAGTGATGCCTAAGTATTTGTCATCATCAACTGCTTTGAGTGGTTTACCATTATAATTTATGTTAATATTAACTGGTTTGTATTTTAGTGTAAATAATTCAGAATTTGTTTTTTCCTCATTGATAGTCATGAGGTTTTTGGAGCTCCATTCATGTACTTTGTTTAGGGCTGTTTCTATTCTGTCTTTAATTAATTCGGTTTTTTTTTGAAGAGCCTGAAGTCCAAATGACTACATCGTCAGCAAATAAAGCAATGTTGGTTTCTAAAGTTTTTATTATTGATGGAAGGTCATTTATATATATGTTAAAGAGTGTTGTGCTCAGAACAGCACCTTGTGGAAGTCCTCGGTGTGTTTGTTTATATTTGGAAATGTATGTATTATATTTTGTGGCACAAAATCTTTGTGAAATAAACTGAGTTATCCACTTAAGCATGTTACTTTTCACACCTATTGATTGCAACTTCTCAACTAATTTATTTCTCCAGACTGAGTCATATGCTGATTTAAAATCAATGAATACTGCCAAGGTATCCTCCTTTCTATTGAAAGCTTCCTTGATGTCTTGGCTTAGTAGGAGTACATTTTCACTTGTACTATGATTCTGTCTGAAGCCGGTCTGTGAACTATTAATTAAGTTGTAATATTCTAGGAACCAGTTAAGTCTATATGCCACCATTCTTTCCATCACTTTTGCAATAACACTGGTCGAAGATATTGGCCTGAAACTATTAATATTGTTTGAGGGTTTGTTTTTCTTTAAAATCGGGATGATAATGGCTTTTTTCCAGTCGGAAGGTACAGTCATTCTCCAACACGTGTTATATAGTTTAAGTAGGATTCCTTTTCCTTTCCTGCCAAGGTGTTTAATAAATTCTGGGTGGATCTTGTCAGGTCCTGGAGATTTTTTGTTCTGTAATTGTTCTATTGCTAAATCCAGTTCTGTTTCATTAAAATCCTGAATAAAAATATCATTTCGTATACCTTTTGGCTTATTAGTTTCTCTGATAGTTTTTTGGATAGTCTTATCTTGTTTTTTATATGCTTGGGGTATTCTTTGTGACTGAGCATAAAACTTGTTAAGGGATTCTGCTATTTCCCTATCTGTAGTTAAGCTTTTGTTATTATGTTTTAATGGTTCACTTGTTGTTTGTTGTTAGCTAATGCTGGATTTCTGACAATGAAGTCATTAATCCTCTTGCTCTCCAATATTTTTCACTGATGGATGGGGCACTAGAAGTGGCCGGGCATATTTGAAGGTGGTCTCGATCCATTTCCTCTTGCAGATCACATAGAGGACAGAGTGGTGAAGAATATATCCCAATTCTGTTTAAATGTTTTGCCAGACAATCATGTCCTGTAATCAACCTGAAGATTGCAACTGCTGTTTTTCGAGGATACTCAGGAATCACTGTTTGAATGTTTGGTAGTTCCCATCTTTTATTCTTTGATTTTTCATAGTAATATTTTGCAATAATTTTTTTGAATTCAGAGTTGACTAATCTTTTGGCTGCATAAAATGGTAAATTAACTATAGATTTTTGTACACCGCTGGTACCCTTTTTTGCAAGAAAATCAGCTTTCTCATTACCACTCAGTCCACAGTGAGCCGGTATCCATTGGAAGACTAGGTGTTTTTGAAGTCCTGTTAGATGGCTAAGCATCTTCCAACATTCTATAATAGTTTGGTTTTTTGGTGACAACTTGGAAGTAATTGCTATAATTGCTGCCCTGGAATCTGAGAGAATAACTGCTTGCTGAAAATGTGAAATTCTGTACAAAAGATTTTCTAGGGCCATTCGAATTGCTTCAATTTCTCCATCAAAGTTAGTAGTTCCATAACTTAAAGATTTGTAATAGGAAAAGAGGTGACATGTGACTCCAGCACCTGCTCCATCTTTGTTTGATATAAATGATCCATCAGTATAAATATGGAGCCACTCATGTTCTGGAAACCTAGTATGGATTGTTTCTAATGCCAATAATTTTAGAACACTAGTTGGAGTATCACTTTTTTTAACTTCTTCTGTCAGGTGTAAATAATATGTGATGTCTAATGTATGTGTTGGATTGACTTTAGATATGAAGTTTTCCTTTGAATTAGGAAGGTGTACATCCTTCTTGATGTCTTGAATTTTGGAAAGAAAGCTCTCCTGAGTCTTTAGTGTATGTGTAAAATTTCTCTTGTGCCATGTATTGAATGGGAGTCTGATCAACTTTTCGTGTTGAATAAGAGCCGCTTTTTCTATTTCATATTCAATGGGATATTGGTTGGTTAGTATTTCCATAGCTGCTATTGGTGTGGTTTTGATAGCACCTGTAATTAATCTCAGACTTTGGTTTTTGAAAGATTTGAATTTTTTTTGTGTTTGCTGTTACAAGAACTTCGCTGCAGTAAGTAAACAATGGTTTTATATATATATTATATGTTGTGTTAAGCGTTGCTCTGGAACATCCCCACTTCATTCCTGTTAGACGTTTTAACAGTGAAAGGCGCCTCTCTGCTCTTTGTATTACATTTTCTATTTGTTTGGTCCATGTAAGTTTGGTATCAAATGTAACTCCTAAATACTTTGCTTCCTTTGTTTCTGGTATGGTTCACTTGTATTTTTTGATAATTTTGTTTTATTAAGGAATTTGTATATTTTATTTCCATCTTTCCTATAGTCCATATGTTCTACAAAATTTGTGAAACTGGCCCTCTTTGCTGTAATTAATTCTTTCTTAAAAATGGCTGCTTTTCTTCTCCAGTTTTGTACATCTTCTGGACACTTGGTTCTTTCGGCTTTGACTCTTGCTATATTTCTTTCGTGTTTTAACTTAGATAAAGATGGAGACCAAAAGTAGCTATATTTCTTTAACTTTCCTTTGGGGATATGTGTTTTGGCTGCTGTCAATAATATTTCACAAATTTTTTGATTCATTTCATCTGTTGACTTGAACTCTGAGTCTAACAGTATATTACACTTCCCTTCTATCTCATTTTGGAAACTGGACCAATCTGCTTTTTTAAAATTCCAAGAAGTTTTAATTTTTGGTTTGTTACTTTTATTTATTAGTAGGGGTAGTAAGGGGTAGTGATGCGCCTCCTATAGCCTCTCCTACCAAATTCCCATCCTCATCCTGCCCGTGGTGCACCCTGCCTTTAACAGATGAGGCTCTGGGGACCGAATCACAGCGGTATAACTGTTTCATCTAAAATGGAGGAAATGTCATTTACATATGTGCTGGCCTATCACAGCACAACAGCGTCCCTCAGAGGCACATGAGGGGAAGGTCGGTGGATCTAAATATCATCTATTTAGTCCTCCCGGCTAGGTCCGATGGACCCGTTGACCAACGATAGGTGTGGTCCCCCTTGCAAAATGGGGGTTTAAGTCGGGTGATGTAACTGCCACATTGTAAAACTGGTGCCCGTTAAGAAAACAGTTACATGAAAGCCACATACATGAATATGAGTCCTAAAGATAAACATTCCGGAGTTAAAACTGTCCCCCAATCGGATCTCCGGGTGGGGACATCTTTAGGCAAATTTCATCACAACAGTTCCAATACTTTAAGAATTCTACAATGGAATGCAGGAGGCATGTCCCAGCCTAAAAAACAAGAGCTAATGAAAATATTAAAAGACCAAGATATAGATGTCTTCACAGTACAAGAAGCCAATATATCACAAGAACAGGAAATATACTTTGAAATGGATCAGTACACTACACATATACTTCCAAAAGCTCGTCAAATAGCAAGTGGTATTCTTACAGGAATTAAAAGAAACATGAAAGCTACTATCCAAATCCAAAAAACAATGGAAGAACAAGATAAATCAGAAATAGTTAAAATTGAAGTATGGAAAAGTAACTACCACTATAGAATTTACAGTATCTACAATCCTCCAGGCAATACACTAGATCTAAATTCTATTCCCATAGAACCCAAAAGTATTTTAATAGGTGATTTTAATGCACACTCCCCTAGGTGGGGCTACAGAGATATAAATTCAGCAGGAAGAGTCATAGAAGACCTATTAAACTCGTCAACAATGGAATTAATATTTAATCCAAATGATCCACCCATTTACCTTCATTATAATGGTTCGGGTACAAATCCTGACCTTCTGATGGTGTCATCTGACATAATTGACAATACAAAAAGAGAAATAATAGAAGACCCAGGTTCAGGCCACAGAATCACCATAAACTCCATAAGAGGTCTAATAAATAAAAGTAACAAACCAAAAGTTAAAACTTCTTGGAATTTTAAAAAAGCAGATTGGTCCAGTTTCCAAAATGAGATAGAAGGGAAGTGTAATATACTGTTAGAATCAGAGTTCAAGTCAACAGATGAAATGAATAAAAAAATTTGTGAAATATTATTGACAGCAGCCAAAACACATATCCCCAAAGGAAAGTTAAAGAAATATAGCTACTTTTGGTCTCCATCTTTATCTAAGTTAAAACACGAAAGAAATATAGCAAGACTCAAAGCCGAAAGAACCAAGTGTCCAGAAGATGTACAAAAGTGGAGAAGAAAAGCAGCCATTTCTAAGAAAGAATTAATTACAGCAAAAAGGGCCAGTTTCACAAATTTTGTAGAACATATGGACTATAGGACAGATGGAAATAAAATATACAAATTCCTTAATAAAACAAAATTATCAAAAAATACAACTGAACCATTAAAATATAATAACAAAAGCTTAACTACAGATAGGGAAATAGCAGAATCCCTTAACAAGTTTTATGCTCAGTCACAAAGAATACCCCAAGCGTATAAAAAACAAGATAAGGCTATCCAAAAAACTATCAGAGAAACTAGTAAGCCAAAAGGTATACGAAATGATATTTTTATTCAGGATTTTAATGAAACAGAACTGGATTTAGCAATAGAACAATTACAGAACAAAAAATCTCCTGGACCTGACAAGATCCATCCAGAGTTTATTAAACACCTTGGCAGGAAAGGAAAAGAAATCCTACTTAAACTGTATAACACGTGTTGGAGAATGGCTGTACCTTCCGACTGGAAAAAAGCCATTATCATCCCGATTTTAAAGAAAAACAAACTCTCAAACAATATTAATAGTTTCAGACCCATATCTTTGACCAGTGTTATTGCAAAAGTGATGGAAAGAATGGTGGCATATAGACTTAACTGGTTCCTAGAATAGTACAACTTAATTAATAGTTCACAGACCGGCTTCAGACAGAATCATAGTACAAGTGAAAATGTACTCCTACTAAGCCAAGATATCAAGGAAGCTTTCAATAGAAAGGAGGATACCTTGGCAGTATTCATTGATTTTAAATCAGCATATGACTCAGTCTGGAGAAATAAATTAGTTGAGAAGTTGCAATCAATAGGTGTGAAAAGTAACATGCTTAAGTGGATAACTCAGTTTATTTCACAAAGATTTTGTGCCACAAAATATAATACATACATTTCCAAATATAAACAAACACACCGAGGACTTCCACAAGGTGCTGTTCTGAGCACAACACTCTTTAACATATATATAAATAACCTTCCATCAATAATAAAAACTTTAGAAACCAAAATTGCTTTATTTGCTGACGATGTAGTTATTTGGACTTCAGGCTCTTCAAAAAAACCTGAATAAATTAAAGACAGAATAGAAACAGCCCTAAACAAAGTACATGAATGGAGCTCCAAAAACCTCATGACTATCAATGTGGAAAAAACAAATTATGAATTATTTACACTAAAATACAAACCAGTTAATATTAGCATAAATTATAATGGTAAACCATTCAAAGCAGTTGATGATGACAAATACTTAGGCATCACTTTCGACAGAAAGCTAAGTTGGAAAAAACATATAACAAACATCTCAGAAAAGGTTGAAAAGAAACTGCAAATCCTGAAAAGGTTAGCTGGTGCTAAATGGGGCTGCTCAAGGAGAGTCCTTAACACAACATACAAAATGTATATTAAACCAAACCTCTTGTACTGTTCTGAAGCTTTAATAACGGCAGCAAATGCTAACATCAATAAACTTGAACAAATACAAAATCAGGCTCTTCGCCTAATCACTGGAGCAGTTAAATCCACACCTATTGATGCCATGCTTGCCTTAACACGGACCCCATCAATAACAACAAAAATAGAAGAACAAGCATTGCTCCAACACGAGAAAATGTTATGACTGCCAAACTCTAAATGGACAGAAGAGAACCTCCCCCCTTCAATCCTTAAAACTCATAATAGTTTCCTAGAAAAGGTAACACAGATTAAATCCAAATTGAACATTCCTAACACCAGAGAAAATCTACTTATAAGAGAAAATCCATTGGAATTATTGCAACCTACCTTCAATTTGGAATTAATAGAGGAAATAAGTAAATCAGACACACCAAAAGAAATACAAAAACTTCTAGCTCTGGAAACAATCAATACTAGGTATCCCACAGAAGAATGGCTGCACATATATACTGATGGATCCTCGAAGGAAAACCTTACTGGAGCTGGAGTTACATGTTCACATTTTTCCTTTTATCATTCTGTTGGCAGAGACACAACAAATTATGATGGAGAAATAGAGGCTATATACATTGCTCTCCGACAATTATTAAATCTTCCCTTAAATAAATTTAACAAGGCAGTAATTCTTTCGGATTCTAAAGCTGCAATTCAGGGAATATGTTCAAATACTACAAAGAAGTCAACAAAAATTAGAGAATGCTACAAAATGTTAACACAACTCCAAAAAGTTAATAAGACTGTTCATCTCCAATGGATTCCAGCACACTGTGGAGTCATGGGGAACGAAGCTGCAGACTCACTTGCAAAGAAAGCCACAACAATAACACAAAAGTCTAAATTCAATTTCTCATATTCCTCAATAAAACGCTTGATCATTAAAAATGTTTGTCATTCATACCTACAAGAAATAGAAACAAATGCCAAAGATAAAAAATGGATTACACTACTTTCCCATCCAGATATAATCCCCCAGAGACCAAGGAAAACAGCTGTTGCAGCCTTCCGACTATTGACAAATCATGACTGCTTGGCAAGTCATCTCTACAGAATAGGTATCTCAGCCTCACCAATATGTGTCCTGTGTAACGATCCAGCAGAAATGAATGAAGATCACTTGAAGACCTGTGAAGCATTAAGATCAGAAGAAACTACAGTTCAAAAGTATTGGAAAGCAGGAATGCTAATGGCTTCATTGCCAGATGCAAGGCACTAGAAAACAAAAACAACTTTTATTTATTAGACCTCTTATGGAGTTTATGGTGATTCTGTGGCCTGAACCTGGGTCTTCTATTATTTCTCTTTTTGTATTGTCAATTATGTCAGATGACACCATCAGAAGATCAGGATTTGTACCTGAACCATTATAATGAAGGTAAGTGGGTGGATTATTTGGATTAAATATTAATTCCATTGTTGATGAGTTTAATAGGTCTTCTATGACTCTTCCTGCTGAATTTATATCTCTGTAGCCCCACCTAGGGGAGTGTGCATTAAAATCACCTATTAAAATACTTTTGGGTTCTATGGGAATAGAATTTAGATCTAGTGTATTGTCTGGAGGATTGTAGATACTGTAAATTTTATAGTGGTAGTTACTTTTAGTTACTGTGTTCAATATTACATATTTGACAATATTCAAAAGAGAACATTTTTTATATGGGCTATAATGTGCTAAGCGTATGGTAAATATCAGAAAAGTATTTAGGATAACAAATACCTCTACTATTTATAACCTGACCATTTTAGAATAAGGATTATTTATTTTAAAGTATAGGATGATTTTTCAGTGCCATAGCCTATACTGCTGGGGTAACTGTGTGACCACCGCACGCCACTGGGTGGAATGTTTATAGCTACTTATTACTAGGGTTTGGATTTTTAGGATTTAACCTATTTTTTCCTTGCCATTTAATTAACTAATTTCAAGGCATATGTTCATTTTACACATTCTGAAGCAGAATATATGACTTTCATTGCACCTAAAAATGCCTATTTGAAGGGTTGAGACCTAAAATGACCTAAATAGTTGTTTTTCCTTATTCAAATTATGTCATTTTTCCTTGGAAATCTATTGTATAAATATATTTCTACCACTACAAGCATGAGGGCTGAGATATTACCGCTAAGATGCAGCACATCCATTGCACATGTGACATCTGGAGACTGCTTGAGGCAGTAAGCAGAAGGTCAGGAGCACAGATTGGCAAGGAGGAGCTTGCAGTTGTAAGAAGAGAGTTCAACAAGAAGGACGTATGGTGAATCGTTGCTGCAATACTTTTTAGCTTGAATTGTTATATAGCGGAACAATGCCTAAATTGCACTTACTGAGACAATGGATTGCTACAGATCCAAACTTTACTACAGATGGTCGAGTAGTCTTTTGTCAGGCATGCTCAAAACAAGTAAATTTCTTGTAAATAACCTAAACACCGCATGGATTATCTTACTGAAGTATATTTAGGATCTGTATTTTTAATTTCAGGTTAAATGTGAGAAGAAATCCCATATTCAGCAGCACAAATCTTCAGCTTTAAATTTTGCTAATGTTGTTAGGAGAAATAAGTCCAACAGCATCAGTAGGCGGATGCTGATTTCTTCCATAGTTGGCAAACCTGAAGATAACTTTAACCTTCACCTCTGCCAGGCGTTGGTATCTGCACACGTCCTATGGAATGTGCTAACGAACCCGACCATCATCATCATGATCATCATCATCATCATCATCATCATCATCATCATCATCATCATCATCATCATCATCATCATCATCATCATCATCATCATCGTCGTCGTCATCATCATCATCACTGTATAAGCCTTGTGGCCCGTTCCGACTTCAAGGAAATTGATCGGACCATCTCATTCATGGCCTGCCAACATTTCTTCTACCTACAGGTTTATACTTGTGCACTATTTGTGGTGTACGGTCTTCGGTCATTCTCTGCACATGATCTTGCCATTTTTGCCTGTATGCAATGATTGTTTCATTTATACTCTGAATTTCCAGTTCTCTTCTAATATTCTCATTTCTTTTCTTATCTATGAGTCTATAACCTGCCACCTGTCTCAGAAATTTCATCTCAGCAGCCTCCACTTTCTTCTGTTGTGAGATAGTCAAGACCCAGTTTTCACTCCCATAAAGCAGGGTTGGGATCACCATTATTTTATACAGTTTTAACAAAGTTTGACGATTACAATTTTTAAAAGTTCTTTTTATTGTGCCACATATTGTTTGGAATTTGTTTATTTTGTTTTCTATATCTCTATTGCTGGTATATGACACAATATAGCCAAGATAATTAAAATCACTTTGTTGTTGGATGGGTTTATCATTTATGCAAATTTTTGCTCTTAAACGGTTTGTTCCTATAAAAGCCATTATTTTTGTTTTTTCATATGAAATTTGAAGATTATATTCTCTTGTAATATTATTTAATTCATGTATGGCTCTTTGTAAGTTATCTTCCATCTCCACAGTTAAAATCTGGTCATCAGCGAACAGCAATGTGTCAACATTCCTCCCCTTTATTTTAAACCCGAACCCGACCATGAAAACATTTTTAGAAGAGATCAGTGGCCACATTATACCTAAAGAATCCACTGTAAGGAAGAATTATTTGGTTCCTGTTTACCAGAACACACTGCAAGAAATAAGAAAAGATATAGGGTATCACTATGTCTGGTGTTCTGTTGATGAGACAATTGATAGTTGTGGTCGCTTCATTGTGAATTTGGTAGTAGGGAAATTGGACCCAAAAGAACCAGGTAACCCTCATCTAATTCTTTGTGAAGAAATAGAAAAAACTAACAATAGCACAATAGCCTGTGCAGTGAGAGACACTTTACACATATTGTGGCCAGGAGAGAATCAGGATAGTAAGTTCCTGTTGTTAGTGACAGATAGCGCAGCCTACATGTTGAAGGCAGGGAAAGTTCTCCAGTCCTGTCCAAGCATACTACATGTTACATGCTTGGCTCATGGCCTGCACCGCCTTGCAGAGGAGGTTAGAAGCCATTTTGATGATTTGAACAGCTTGATATCTTCGGGGGACTTGGGAACTTGGCTGTCTGCTGCCTTTTAGTGTGCTGAGCACCTAAATGACATTAAAAGTATAGTAAACGACTTTGATGAAACGGATGCTTGCTGCATCGCCAAGGCCAAGAAATCGATCAAGGCTCCTACCATCGTTGCTTCCCTTGTGTATATTAAGGCACATTTTTATTGTATTCCAGAAGCTATCATTGCATTGGAAAGCACAACCCTGCTACTCAAACATGCTATGGATATCTTCGACAATGTTTCCAGAAAAGAAATGCCTGGACCCGTGGGAGTTGCATGTCTTCAAAGCTGTAGAGAATTATTCAACATAATCCTGGGTTTAATGATCTGAAAGTCTCTCTTCAATACTGCAGGGTGGAAAGTATACTGGTGAAAATCCCTAGAACCTGCAGCATTAGTATCAATGACCTATGCTCCTATGACATCATGTTCCATTGAAAGAACTTTTTCTTCATACAAAAATGTGTTAAGTGATAATAGGAAGTCGTTCACAGCAGAAAATTTGGTTATGTATGCAATTATATATAGCAATGCCAAAAAATAATCAACAGAAGAGACAGTAATATGGATTATCTGTATGCTGTATGATTTATATCTCAATAAAGTAAGCAAACCAGAAAATTATTTGTACCACTATTGATCTGCAAAGCTAAAACCTAAAAGAAAACTTATTTTAGGCATGTGAAAAACCTGAAAAACCTATTTCAGGCATGTGAAAAACCTAAAATGAATATTTATAGGACCTAAAAATCTGGGCCCTACTTATTTCACATGGAAATATGAGTACAATTTAAAATCTGCACAAAACCATAAAGTGCTGATCATTTCACCTAAGAGCAGGAGTCGTTTCTAAATCCTTATCTGCATTATTGCACAATGTTTCAGTAGTATGAATTATAGATGACCTTTCACTGTCACTTAGTCAACATTAAACCTGCGGAATGAGTGTAATGTTTGAGTGTAATTTCTACCACTGTTGACTACTCCTTTGACCGCATTGGTGTTTGATGCACCGTGTGTTTGGATTATGCCAATAAGCTTCGCTCACCCCTCTGTCAATATACACTAGGATATATATACCAGAGAAGTGAGCCAACCCTTATTTTTTGGAAGGTAGGCTACCCATCTAACATCATGTGTTCTTACTTTCTCTACTGGTAGGTAGGGGAAGCATTGTATTTGATGTCGAGATTTCACCGGAAATATATGTTTTAATTTTCTTGATAATGGCCCTAACGATTTTGATTAAAAATCTTTGATATATTTTTATGACAAATGAAATGTACATCTTTAATTTTCTGACTATAGCCCCTGTAGTCATATTTGCTCTGCACGACTTTTGCATAACTGGTAAACTGTTAGAGATAGACCAAATCATACATTCAAAAAAAGTGGATCTTACTAAAATACACAATTTGTGTCTGAATAAATTGTCTTGTAGGGTGAACCATTTTGGAGATATTCCTTATTATGTGTGTGAGTTTCGGAAAACAAAACTTTCATGAAATGCAACATCGTTCATTTTTTTATATGTTAAGTGTCCAAAGAGAATGGAATCTCAAAGCTTTAAAAGATTTGTCTATCGTTCAAAGCCTATGGTATTCTAATATTCCCCTTGTACCTACAAGGAAATAAGCAATAAGATAATTTGTACAAATGTTTATCTTAACTAACACGAAGATATAGGAATAAGAGTTTGTCAGAATGGTTAGTACAAGAGTAGAGAAAGTTATGTAAGTGCAACACATCAGATTTTTTAGCCCAACTTTACACTTACTAAAACGTTGCTTGACATTCTTAGACAGACGAATGTGCAAAATTTAAGTAGCAGCAGTTTAAGGGACAGAACGTACTCTTCACTAAAGCATGCCTCATAAACATACGACTTGTTTACTGAGAGTGAATTCTAGTTCCCAGCCATTTTACAAACTTTTTATTAGAGTATACATAGCAACACAATTCAGTAAATGCCTTTGAGTATATTAATAACACCAGGTAAAAGAAAAATGGCAGATTCTTGTACTTAGAGCCAGGTTGGCTGCAAAAAACTGACAGACACACCTTGTCCATCATGAAAACAGTCAAAACACACAAATTATTAAATAATGGCTTATTTAAATTTTGGCATAAACTACATCTTGTACAACTCAAATAACATGCATAACAGGTTTTGCCATTTAGGTAATAATATTAAAATGCGCAGCAAAGGTCTTAAAATGCTAAATAATGCTCGAATAGTCACAAGGTGGCAATGGCATATCACCTGGCATAATGGCTCTAAGGATTGAACTCAAAATGTGCTTTCAGTCAAGCCTCCAAATAGCTGAATAGAATTATGACCACATTCTGTGCGATAATCCCCAGGATACGGGTTCAAGTCTCAACATGTTGTTGTTAGCTAATGCTGGATTTCTGACAATGAAGTCATTAATCCTCTTGCTCTCCAATATTTTTCACTGATGGATGGGGCACAAGAAGTGGCCGGGCATATTTTAAGGTGGTCTCGATCCATTTCCTCTTGCAGATCACATAGAGGACAGAGTGGTGAAGAATATATCCCAATTCTGTTTAAATTCAAGTCTCAACATTGTACAAACTTTATTTTCTCTTCATCAAAACCTGAAAACTGAATCCACAATAATATACTTTAAAGTCTCTGAGGGTTTAGAATATAATTTAAAAGGTTTTTGGTTGTTTACATTTTGTAATAGAGTATGTATGACTTCTGCCCAATTGGACTGACATGATGTAGTACGTTATTATGAGTGCAGACTCTCTTCATTCTCCACGTGTACACTACTGCACAATTTTTTTGCAATTCCTTCACCATGTATTCGACATGCAAGTACATTGAGATGCCTTTGATCTGCAGAGAAGCCAACAGCCAAAATGCAAGCAACTCAAAATCTATACTGGGTCCTCCTATGCAACATTACCGTAATGTAGAAATAAAACAATTATGAATTCAAATAATATCTTTACACAGAATAATTATTCAACTAATGTTATTTGTAAATATTATGCAGTAAAAAAATTAGTACATGCAGGGGATTCAAACTACCTTTGCAACACATTAATTACTTACGAATTGTGCACTTGTTTCAACTGTGCTACCTAGTAACTTCAGAGATAAATGAAGATAAATACATCTGTGTTGAATACTTGGGTGGAACTTAGCATGGGGGTCTATGTTTTCATGTTAGAGTATAAAATGCAGAGTGTATAAAACTGGAAAATAAGGGGCAGCTGACTCACCTGGTAATTGGGCAGTATTGCACAGAGGTAAATAAAATATGAATTTGGAATCAGTGAAATTAAAAATAACGTACCTCTTTTAATCACTATTAATGACAAACATCCATAATATTTTAAAAAGACTTACACATTCATCTGATTGGGATGGCTCCTCATCATGAGATACTTCTTCACTGCTCATGGTAAAGTGGTGTCAATTGTAATCCAAAAACTGGTTTGTGTCAGGTTCTTCTGCCTATTTTAACTCTGAGGTCACCAAGTTTTGTGCTGCTCAATCTCACTTCTGTAAAGTTTTAATTTAAACTATGAAACTCAAAGTAAAAAAAAAAAAAAAATATATATATATGAGTGCATCTTAGTTTCTATTGTCATTGTAATTGCATAACACTAATAGTAGGTAGGTACATTTTTCAATCCAATCTTTTGAACATTGAATTCTTAAGTGCTAGCTTTACAATGGCTACCAAAATGGTGGTCAACTGCACGAGGTTTTTGTTTTAATTGTGTAGGCTCCTTTATCAGGTTGAGGTCTTTGACTTGAGAAACAACTGATGTCCTTATTCATTGACTATAGTATTTGTTAAATTTGGTTTTATTAACTTTTACTACAAAACACACATTCACATTCATGCTGCCACGCTGTGAATTAGTAGAAATGACCACTCAACTAAAGCATGAATTTAATTACTTTATTACTGTTCAATGAGACAGAATTTCATCCCCTAAAGTTTCTCTAGCACTTAATGCCCTTCTCTGACACAATTTGTACTTAACAATCCCACATATACTTGCTTTAAATTGAAAATATAATACATTTCATAAATAAAATTAAATGGCGCTTTGTAATTCCTTGTTAATTATGTATGCATTTGATTAAAATAGCATTATTATGTAAAATAGTTGTATCTTTGTTTTTACTTGAAGCTTAAGTTATTGCAGTTTAGATGTTTTTTTTATTAGTTTTATTCCTCTTAAAATGTCTACATAAATTGTAATCTATGCTCTGAGTAAGTTCAAGGACATTTTCATAGGTGTCTAAAACTCTCCATTATTACCGATGTCACTGATCCATATCTTCTTCTTTTTAAACTCTTGTAGTAAATCAGTTGTTCTAGAAACTAGAGGAATAAACTGATAAATTCTTGGATGGTCTCATACTTCAATTGCACAGTGTATCTTCCGTCCTTTCTTCCTATGTCAATTTTATATCCTTTGTGTTTTGTAGCAGAAGTCTGATTTCCCCCAAACAGGACATGGGTGACTGTTCTAGTCCTAATTCATCAGCTATACTCTGGAGGAGGTAAGATCGTTGTGACCTGAAATCTCTTACTGTTTTCCATTTACTCTTTCCCTGTAATGTGACCATCAATGTTTGCAGGACCACTTGACTTATACATGCATTATTAACTAGGATGGATGAAACCAGTGTTTGTCTCACTTTTGTCTCACTTTTTCGTTTTCATTAGTCCGGAAAACATAACTGTAATGTGCTTCTTTCCACACAGTAAACATTGAACAGAAGATTTGCAGTTCTTAGCTAGATGGTTGGGTCTTGTACACAAATAACATCATCCCTTCTCCTTCATTTGCAATTTTCTTTCTTCTATGGTCATTTTTCTGGTTTGAAAACACTTCTCATTTTCATGAGGTTTACTGCAAAAAATGCATGACAGTGATGAACTATTATTGTAAAGTGCAGCAACAGTAGGAGTTACACACATAGTGTTTAGTGTTCTTCTATGTCTTGAAAGAGCTGAACTTCTTCTCGGTTTTACTTTTCATAACCAAACTGGAAAATCCTGATTGAGCTAGCAAGATCAGTTGTTCATTTTGTACTTCAGTATGTAAAATTTCCATAAGGCATTCCAGCTGAGATGAATTTTCACCATCCTTGCTTTCATCTCGTTTGGAGAATCAACTTCTTTGCCACACACTTAAAGTTTCTTCTGGCAGGCTGGATTCCACTAATGGAAACAACCAAGTACTTGAATCTGCTGATGTTAGATTCAAACTGTTGAGAGACCTAAGATGAGATTCTAACTTGATTAACAAGGTGAATAACAGAAGTTTTTCCTCTTATGTTGCATTAGAGATCACCAATTTTAATAGTTCCCTTATGTACACTTGTAGTAGATCTTCTCTTCCAAAACGTTCCTGTAAAGCTGTAATAAATAATGCGCGCCGTGAAAGCTTTATATCTTACAACATTTGGATAATCTTCTGATGTCTGGGGATAGCTAAGCATGATTTTGTGAGGCTCAGATCTGATTTCCATTACTTGCATTAAATACTGAAATTTGTCACTACTATGCAAATTATCATCTTCATCGTTGTACTTTTTGGTGCTTTCTTTCTCCAATACAAGTACTGCCACTTCATTACTGTTATCTAAAAGTGCATCCATTATCCATTATGCTTACGCAATCCATTACTAAGAGTGCCTCACTTGGAACCCTACAGAATTGTGGGAAAATTTCTATTGTCAGAAGTTGTGGGTCCTTTTTAGGTTAAGTATGCCCCATAATCAGTATAATCACAGTACCTTAAAGGAAATTGTAACAATCAAACCAAATATCTTCATATCTATTAATAATTCTAGAAATAATGCTCCTTACAGCATCAATAGTAATGATAATGATAGTAGAATAATGATAACAATAATAATAGCAACAAAAACTTGGTGCAGTTCACCTAAATTAAATTAATGTAATCGTAGTAGCCCTTTATTGATCTCCCTCAGGCAATTTTGAAACTTTCAGAAAGCGACTTGAACATGTCTTAAACTTTTTGTTTAAACCAAAAAGGGAATTAGCAATATGTGGCAATATAAATGTTGATCATTTATAATCTAGTCTTCAAACGGAACACCACAGCTCTTTATTTGTAACATATCACATGACACATACAGTAAACTTTTCAACAAGAATTCAAAATAATTCTTTGACTGCTATAGATATTTGTAAATTCAGATAGAATTAAGTTTTGCACTCTCGCATCAATAACCAATGGCCTATCAGATCATGATGCCCAAATTTTATGCATTAAAAAGATAATTTTAAATCTCAAACCTAAATATACATATCAAAACTATAGGGAGGTAAATGAAAATACTCCGAACGAGTTTAGCAAAAAACAAACTTGAATCCTGGAATCGAACATGCCCAACGAATGGGACCAACAATAAATTGCATAGCTTTCTCACATGTTTCAAAACCCACTTTGAATCTTTCTTCCCAGTCAAAATTAACAAAATATCTAACTTCCAAAAAGACAATGCTTGAATCGCTTTAGGTATAAGGGCCTCATACAGGCGTAAATGAGGATTATATCAACAAGTAAGAATTAGAACACTACTTAAAAACACATTGCGAAATTCTATAAAGTGTAATAAAAGCAGTAAGTTTATAATAAACTGATCCAACACTGACGACAAAATAAAAACTACTTGGAATATAATAAAAAGAGAAGCAGGTAAATACTTATTGCAAAATGACTCAATAATACTAAACACGGACAATCAAGAAATTAACAAACCCCAGGAAATTGCAGAAATCTTTAACAAATTCTTTTTGGATGTAACTAACAATCTAAATATTAACTATGGAAGTAAAGACACAGCATTAGAATTTCTAAACTAAGTTTCATAACCTGAATTTATAGTTAGTCTGACAACACCTGTGAAAATAAATAAAACTATTAACTCCTTTAAAACAAAGAATTCCTCTGGTTATGAGGAAATAACAATAAATATCTTAAAATTATGCTCATCCCAAAGTAGCACTCCCCCAAGTTACTTGTCCAGTGAGTCACTAAAGATTGGAATTTTCCCTGACAGGCTGAAATACTCAATCATTAAATCCCTTTTAACAAAAAGCAAATGCAACCATGCTTCAAACTATAGACCAATTTCTCTCTTACCAGTTTTTTTAAAAGTTATTCAAAAAGTAATGTTCAACAGACTGTATAAATATCTTGATATAACAAGACTCTAATAACGCATTAGCTTGGGATCAGGAAGAGCATTTCAAAATGAAACTTTTAAATTTACACATGAAGTGTTAACTGCCCTAAACAATAAAATACATGTAAGTGGCATTTTCTGTGACCTAGCAAAGGCATTTGATTATGTAAATCAGGCATCGGCAAACATGTACTCAATGAGTTATCAATATGACGTCTCTACATGCAACCCGTAATGCACATGACGTAATGTAGAACAGGGGAAGGCATTGGTCTTCGTTCAGAGTCAGTGCTAGACTCACTCGCTACAGAGTACAATAAGGAATAGTACACACACTTGAATCCAGCCATTTTGGTCTACGATACTTTAGGTAGGCCTAGATATTTGAACAATATATTTCAAGTCACTTCTATTTGCAATGTACCATGAAAATCTATTGATATATCACAAGTAGCCACTCTCAGTATAGCACATAAATTATCATCTGTTAATCATGATCATTGCTTCTATTTTACAAGTTTTATTTTGGAAAAACATTCGCAAACATGTGTGGATCCAAACATAGCTGCAACAGCGATAGGGAACGATCTAAGAGATGGATATATATCTGCTCTCAGATTTTTAAATATATCCAAATCAGTCAGTTCTTTACACTGCAGTTGAATATACATATTACATTGTAAATCAGCGACTTCCTGCTGTAATTCTGGTTTAACTTTATGTAAATCTATTACAAGAGGATTAGCGAAAAGAGCAAAATCATTTTCCATGGATTTAAATTCACTGAATCACCTTACTTCAAATTCACTCTTTACTTTATCTAAAAGACCAATATATTTAATCAGATTTGTTACACAAATATTGGGAAGAGATTTTAGACATGGAAAATGATGAAACTCATTTCTCAGGAGATTTGATTTCCATAAATCTGTCATCTTTACGAATGACCTAACCATGTCATACATATGAACTATATTGTGGAAATTTCCCTGAAGACGATGATTAAGATTATTGAAATGTTGAGAAATGTCTGTGGGGACGGCTAAATCACTTATCCAATCTTCATCTCCCAACTCATGGATGTCTGTATCCTAAATAAAAAAATAAAAAGGAAATTTTAAGACATATTCAGTATATATATATTGCAATTAAGCACTAATATCAACATAACTGCCCCTTCAAGAATTCACATATCACTTCATGCATTTCAAAAAATCGTTTGAGCATGTCTCCTCTGCTTAACCAACTGACTTCTGTGTAGTATGGAAGGTCTTCATAAGAAAGTACTTCCAGTACTTTACAAAATTTTCGGTGTTTCAAGGGGTTTGATTTTATTATATTTATAGTCTGTATAACTATGTCCATTACATGTTTCATACTTAGTATTTTTGCCCATAATGCTTCCTGATGTATTACACAATGAAAACATTTTATGTTATTGTTTATTCCCATTTAATTTATATAATGTTTCACTCTACCAATTAGACCTTTTTTTTCACCAGCCATATGGATACAAGATTTTTTAGATTCAGTTTCTTTTCTTCTATACATTTCTTAAATACTTGAAATAATTCTGCCCCTGTTGTATGTTCACTAAGTGGAATGACTTCAAGTATATATTCTTGTATTGCGAGGTTGTTAGTAACTCTACAAGTGAAAATTACCTGTGAAGTGAAAATTGTGCTGTGTCAACCTTGCCAGTGCTTTCATCCAACACGAGAGATAAGGCTATAAATTCATAGACCTTGGTTTGTAGTCTGTTTCGGTTATTTCTGCTATTTTATGTTTCCTTCTCTGTATGGTTTGTGGTGATAATGCAATATTACTAAAAGTATCATATTGTTCAGGGCAAATTATGTTGGCAACCGATTACTCACACATTTTTTTATGAAATCTCCATCACTAAAACAGCTCAGTGACTGAGCAATCTCCAAAGCAACAGCATAACTGGTGTGAAGCTGTCTATTAGTTATAATATTTGAATTAATATTAGGTGTATTATTTGAATATTGCTCTTTGAGCTGTTGCAATTGGTTAGTCCGATCTAGACCTGAAAAAAGTAAAAGGAATAAAGGACATTACCTCAGTGTTATGTTACTTTAAATCGTGGTGTAAAATATTGTAGGCCATGATCAACAGCAAGAAAAGAGAAGATTGCTCAGCTATATTTCACAATTTTTATGTGATTTACGTGCTTGCTGTGCACTAATTTTGGTGACCAAGACACGTAAGTGTTTACATTTATATAGTACCTACCATCAGCCACACTTAGGATTTTTAGAATTATTGCATATATTCTTGTCAGAATATACATATCTCATTCTGACTGAAACTGCTTGGTTACATTTTGTTTATATAAAGAGGTTAGCTCAGTAAAATGACAGTTTTGCAGTTTTAGTTTAATGTTGTGTGTGGTACATGGCTAGTGCTGTTGAAACTGTTAAGAGACAAACCCAAATACAATGTCCACATTGTGGCTAGCTTTATAAAGGGCTTAAAATCCACATCAGTAAAGCCCATCCAGAGGAATGCAGGGAGTCCCTGTTAAATAGCAAAATTCACTCTGATACATTAGCTGATGCTGTAAATGTCACTAAAACTTCAGAAAGCAGAGCACATGCAGATGATTCACAACTTAAATCACATAATAACAATGCAAAAACTTATGAAAATGAAGTTCAGAACTGGCTTAACATATTTAAACAAGATATGTCTAATGAGGAGTTTCAGAGTAATGTTTACAGTTTCCTAGAATTTTCGCACTGTGCTATTGACCTCCTGCCTGAACCACAGAGTCCTGCATCTAAATACTACAAAGCCCGTAGAGATGGCAAGTTAAAAAATAATAATCGCCAATACAAAAACTCTAGTAATCCACAAAGGTCTTCCAAATGGGACAGGGAAAGGAGAAGGGCAAAATACACATATGAACGTATACAGTTTGAGTACTTTTATCAAAGAAGGAAAGCTGTGAGAAAAATTCTACAACAAAATCAGTCCTACAAATTACCAATGGCAAAAGATGACATTGAGGGTTTCTACACACAAGTATTTGAAACCCCTAACAACTATGTAAGGGACAGTTATGATTCTTTTACATGCGATGAAGTAAACAGTCCAATAGAATTTTCTCAAGAACTTGTTTTCTCAATTATAAAATCTATAGCTATAGATACAAGCCCTGGTCCAGACAGAGTGTTACTAAAGGCAATTAGGCACCCTGCTGCTGCTGACATAATTACTCACATTGCTAACAGAATGCTGAAGATGGGTATAGTTCCTGACGCTCTCCAGACAGCAAGAACTGTATTAATACACAAAGGTTGGGACCTGGACAACTTAAAGAACTGGAGACCAATTACCATATGTTCTGTAGTGAGGAGGGTAATTGCAAAATGCTTGGACAAAATAGTGCAAGAATACATTAACCTAAATCAATACCAACGTCATGATGCCTGGCACTTTCATTAACCTCAATATTATTGATGGAATCCTGCGAACAGCTAAAAGCAAGAAAACATTAGCATCTATTGTGTTTCTTGATGTTAGCAACGCTTTTGATAGTATTGGACATGCTCACCTTACTGCTACCATTGAAAAGTCTGCTTTGCCTGAACAAATCAAGAGACTTTTAATTAACATGCTGATAGGAAATTCTACTCAAATACATACCGACGGTGGAAATACAGATAAAATCCACTTTAAGTGAGGAGTGATGCAGGGAGATCCCATATCACCACTGCTCTTCAACTGGGGCATTAACCACATCCTGAACGAGTTGACAGTTAGAAACGTTTCAGGAAAATATGGCTTTCAGCTAACTCCTGACACTGAACCACTTACAGCCCTATGTTTTGCTGACGACCTTGTGATCATAGGAAAAGACGAGCAAGCAGCATCTGCCCTTGTGACTAGTGCTATCCATCACCTTCAAGAAATTGGACTGAACGTCAACACAGTGAAATCCAATGCTATTATAATTAAAAACAGAAAGCTTCTACAGGAGGAACTGATTACCACTGCAAGGCATGCCGTAAAGTTTGACATGAGACGAGGGAATGTCTCACACAGGGAAACAGGCAGTAGGGCTACCTGTGCAACTGTTGTTAGCTAATGCTGAATTTCTGACAATGAAGTCATTAGATTATTGAATATTGCTCTCTAATATTTTTCACTGATGCATGGGGTGCTAGAAGTGGCCGGGCACATTTGAAGGTGGTCCTGGTCCATTTCCTATTCCAGATTACATAGAGGACAGAGTGGTGAAGAATATATCCCAATTCTGTTCAAATTTGGAGATCTATATAGCAGTAAAGGTAACCGCTTTTTAGAGAGCACCATATTTTTACGTTTTAGCAGTCACATTTCACAACCCCCAGAATATCTGCAGGACCACACCTGTCGTTGGTTTACAGGTCTCACCGACCTGGCATCTTTATTCTTTGTTCTTTATTCATCCTTTTAGAACATATACATGTTGTTGGATATATCAGGTTACATAAATTGCTAAAGTAACTGTCTTAATGGTAAAAAATCTTCAAAATCACAATTGCAGATTTTCATCTATGTCATAAAAAGCCCTCTCAATTAAGTAATTTTTTAAGCATTTATTAAACTTGGAACCAGTTGGCCTCACTTGGCCAGGAGAATTATCAAAATAAATTCACCAACCATATCCTCTGATTATTTACCAGAGGATGTATTACATGCCATGCAGGTCAGCATGTTAGAGGCTAAGGGGTTATAGAGAAATGGAAAGCTTGCAAAAATAAAGACTCCCTAGCTCCCGGGCACCCTAATGGCATCAAGGTCAGAAGAGAGCAAGAAGTGACCAAGGGAAGGTCATAAGGTCAGATAGAAAAATTACAGATATAACAGATATAACTAAATAATGAGGCATGGCAAGAGAAACCTAGTGTGTAAATACACATTATGTTAGTTCTATAACTGGGAAGACTTAGTTGTGTTTCTCAATTATCCCTGTTTCTCTCTCTCTCTCTCTTTTTGTTTTTTCTGTCTGCATATAAGTCATATGTTTTTATGCTATACTGTAGATTTCCTTTAACATGTTTCTACATTTCAATTGACATGTTCAGTGTTCACAGGCCTTCATAGCTACTTGTGAACTCACTGAACACAATCCAATCTGATCTAATCCCGCATCTAAGGAGGCATCCAAAATCATATTCAAAACTTACTGTAGGGTAGTTTTCCTTATCCCAAAAGCAGAAATTTTAAAATTTCATAGAAATACAAGTGTACTCTACAGTGTATAAAGATATATGGGCAAAGTTCACAATAATCAACTCAGTTGCATAAATACAAAGTTCATTACAGGCACTTAGCTTATAAATAGTAATTTGACTGGAATTGCTATTCATGTAAGCTAAATTATTATATATCTGACTGTAATATTCATACTAAAAATATTTACATACCTGAAACAGAGAAGTTAAGAGTTTGAAAGCAAAATTTGAAATTTGACCATTACTTGTCTTATAACGGTGTAATTTCACCTGCTGTCTCCTGCTACTACTTTATATTTAGGAATTCACAAAAGTTTGCACTCCAGAACACAATACCAGAAAGAAAGCAGCTTCTTGCTGTTTTTCAAGAAGCTTACGTCACAAACTGTCATGTTGTCACTATCTTATCAAGAGCAACTTCGTTTGTTGGTAATAGATAACTTAACTATAGATAATGCCTAATTCATAGATAGGAACAGCATAAATGCTTTAAATATATTATGGCAAAATTTTTGTACTAGTCTTGCTTATTTTATCCCTTTAGTAGGTAAATCAAACTACAATTCAGCAACCTTTCGACTGAGTCAACATAAAAGTAATATAACCCTGAGCCAGGATTGCTGTGTGTCCCTTTTACTCTATGTTTTGCTATCCAAGAAAATCTGATGTGCTGCACTCACATGACTTTCTCTACTCTTGTACTAACCATTCTTACAAACTCATATTCCTATATCTTCTTCGTGTTAGTTGAGATAAACACTTGCAGAAATTATCTTGTTGCATATTTCCTCGTAGGTGCAAGGAGAATACGGGTATACAGTAGGCTTTGAGCGTTGGTTAGATTTTTTAAAGCTTTCAAATTCCATTCTCTTTGCACGCTAACATATAAAAAATGTTCCATCTGTTGATAGATTGTTTTACAAAACTCACACAAATAACAAGAAATGTCTCCATAATGGTTCACTCTACAAAAATATTTATTTGGACATAAATTGTATGTTTTAGCAAGATCCAAATTCTTTGTATAGTAAGAATTGGTCTATCTCTTATGGTTCACCAGTTATGCAAAAGTCATCCAGAGTAAACAGAACTACATGGCTATAGCCAGAAAATTCAAAACATGCACTTCATTTGTCACAAAAATATCTTAAATATATGGCATTTTGATTGTAATTATTAGAGCCATTTTCAAGAAAATCAAAATGTTCGAAAAATTTTCCATGTAAAGGTGTTAGGGTGGAGGATTTTCTTCAAAATCTTCATGTCACATCCTTAAAAGATGTTAAACTTAATATCAACTTTGGTTTTTAACCAACTTTTCATTTTTGAGTTATGCTGAACACAGACTGACAGACACACACATGGACTTTTTTCTAAAAATGTTGTTTTCATATTCAGGGGGCCTCAAAACATATTTCCGGTGAAATCTCGAACATCAATTTTTTGGGTGGAATACAATGCTTCGTCTACTTACTATACATAGCAGAGAAAGTAAAAAGACCCAACAGGGCACGATTGTTTTAAGCGATTCATATAAGTAATTGGCTAAGGAATGAAATTTGCACTGGAATCTGCCAAATTTGGATTTTGAAAGGACTTCTGTGAGGAAAAGGTTCATAGTGTAAATAAATAAATCTGAGAAGCATTGCCACTTCACGATTGTCCACGATATGCCCCGGTCCCTTGGCCTGGGGTTTAGTCTGCGGTCCATCCTTGGTGACGACCCAGTCTACGTACATACGGTGCTGCGGTTCGTCGCTGAAATTGGATTCGCCAAACAAGTATAACTTGTGTTTGTAGGCTTTTCATTTTAGGATTTACAAATCTGCAATTAGACTTGTCTTGTTTTACCATTTAGTATTTTAAAACGTCAATGTTTTATCATTCACCTTTTAGCGTTTTAACCTGGTTGGTGTTTTAACGGTTTTAACATTAACTTTTTAGTATTTTAACTGTTTTAGAAATTTTTTAGTTTTGTATTTTAGCTTAGTTTTTAATCAGAAGTTGGTGAGTGTTTTATCCTTTAAATTTGACTTGGGGCCCAAATGACCTAGCTGTCAATGGGCCATTAAACACTACGCAATCAATCAATCAATCAATCAATCAATCAATCAATCAATCAATTGCCACTTCAGAAAGGTAGCTACAAGTTATATAGAGAGACAAAGATTTCACTCCTAACTCTGAAGGATGGTGTTTCTGAACAAATTATCTTTCGAACATAAAATTTCTTGTGCTTATAACCATGAAAATTAAGCAAGGGAGTGCACTCAAATCACTATCTTTCAGCCTGCTGCACATCTATCTTTGAATCTTGTCAGACCTGTTACTGGTCAACTTGCATCTTCACAACTTATTTGACCATCGTATAAACCAAGGTTTAAGATACAGCCACTTTCATTTTTTTTTGCTACCTGATATTGAAGAATATTATGAACTTTAAGACACCATTCACAAAAATGTGACTACAATCTGCCGCAGAAGCAAACAATAGAGGCTATAAACACAACCTTTCTGTAAGTTGTAACAATCTGTCACAGAAACAAATGATATGCTCCTTTCTCTACCAGCTCATTTCTGATCTGGTCTGCATGGTTGACTCTTATTAAATGAACATTGTGTCTGTGTGTGCTTTTTAAGAAGTGATGGATAAATTTGTTTTAAGGAAGTGCTATGTAGATATGATATGGAATGTGCAGTTCTATATGTGTAAACGTTAATTTTAAGAAGTTATAAAATGCCATTTAGTAGATTACTGTGGGCTTCAATTTAATATACACATTTCAGTTTTATAACCCTGGTTAATAGTATAATTTATAAAATTTGCTACTAGTAGAATTTTGCACAGACCCATTATATTTTTACAAGTATTTATTTTAATTTGTGCATTTTGTGACATGTTTTACTTAAACTCTTGTATAAACCCTATTAGCGCATAGAATGGCGTGGGAGATTTTCATACTTAACTCATCCTCCGAATCAGGGAAGCTCTCGACCCCACCCTCTGCTATCGTCTCTCCTATCCTATCTCACTCTGCCTCCCAGGGGGCACCTCTTCAGGAGCATAAACACAAACCTTCACTCTTCTATCTATTGCACAATTAAGGTAAGGTAAGTACAGACCAGGACCTCAGCACCTTGACGATGTGGCGCCCCGGGAGGGAGGAGTGAGGTGAGAGGAGACTGAGGTGTGTACATCCCCCTGGGCTGCCTGGGCTCGGAAGCCGAAGAGCACAACGCCGGGGGACAGAGGTTTACAGAGAACCATGCAGTGCCCGAGACACCAGTAGAAGCGGGTCCCTTATTACCCTCCCCTTAAGTAGGACTTACAAGCCAGTACCTAGGGTCAGACGCCTGTCGGGGAGCAGAGGGACCTCTGGACCATTGATGATAGTTTCTCGGGCTAACAGCCAAGTCAGATTAGGGTAACTACCCAAGCTTTCAGCTGTTCTGACCTGGCTGTTAGCCCGAGAAACTATCATCAATAATCAACGCTGGGAAAGCTTCAAGTCATTAACCTCTGGACCAGACAGAGTGAACACCTGGAAGCAGGTGGTCAGCCAAGCACCAGCTATGATAGTGAGGAAAAGGATGATATGAAATGCAGGCGAAATGGATGATTCGAAGGGTGATAATGGAGCAATTGGTGGAATGAATGGCGGGGGAAACCGGAGAACCCGGACTGCCCAGACGCCGCTTCGCCCACGACGAATACCACATGCGGGTCCCGCCTAGGTAGTAGGCGAGCGGTCTAACCACTCAGCCATGACGCCGCCATTATACTTCCAGACTCAGGGAAGGATGAGGAATAATATTGACTGGAGAAAAATTCCTACCCCCTGTCGGGAATCGAACCCGGGACCCCTTGCACAGCAGGCAGTTACTCTACCATCAGTCCTGATAGAATCAAGCAGATAAAAGTTAGAGTGAAATGAACAAATAGAAAATTCAGGGGATGCAATGAACCTTCCCAGCATTCGCCTAACGTGCCGGGAAAACCCCCGAAAAACCCCATGAGTCAGAAATGATGGACACGGGGACCGACCCTGCCATCTCCCGAATCTGGGATGCTGGGTTTGCATAATTAAGTCTAGGATTTTATTTACCCTTAAAAGCTATGAAATAGTACGTCAAGACAAGAACAAATGTTGGCAGTTCACTTCTGCAATTTCTTCTAGATTCCGAGCAATTACTCTCCTTTGAAAGTAGATATAGCGGTTTCCTAGAACTATGGTCCGATTTTCGCGTATGTTTTGGTAATATCTAAGTCTTTACAATTTTATAAATACTCGTATGTTTATCAAATACGTCTTCTTCAATTTTGCTTTAGAAGATATACATTCATGTGTAAGATCTACTACGAGAACGGTAAGCAGGCCAAGTAAGTACATAAAATGTCGGGTTTTATGTAAGCATTATGTTAATAAATGTTGAACTTCTCAACCTCTCAATTTCCTTCAAGCTTAATAGGTAACACTTCTCTGCATGGATTTCGTTTTTTTAAGTGAATGAGCGTTTCTGAATCACATTTTCACACTGATTGCAAAACTGAAATCCGTTTTCGCGTACCGCGTCAGAATTTTTTGCAATTCGAATTTTTTATTTTGTTTTTTCATAATGCACGTACTGTAGTAATATTACCGCGTGCTTATCCTATGTTAGAAAGGCTCAACAGCTTATAATTTCAACTTTACTACTTAAAAGGTGAAATAATATAACTATTACTGTATTTATATTTCTTATTTTTAATATTTATGTACGTTTTATATTTATTAAAATCTACTAACTATATCAGCCCTAGGGAATGTACAACAATTTGCCATGTCGATAAGACATGCAATGTTTATTCTTGAATATGTTTATCTACACTATCAGATAGATTGCCATCTGCTTCCAGTAGCACTGAAACTGAATCTCCAGTGGGTTATACTTATGAACCAGGCAACTCTGCTGAAGATAGATCTTTTAATCAAAGTGAGCTTAATGATTTAGTGAGAGATTGCCTAAAGAATCAGCAGAACCTTTAGGCTCTAGGTTAAAAGAAAAAGAAAAGGAAGTATTGGCTGACGGTACTTATTTTTAATTGTACAGGCATAATTTTTTTTTCTATTTAATTAAATTAGATAAAAGAAACAATACATTGAAATTACAATCGGGTGTATAATATTAACACATTGCTGCATTTTGGTAACTATCTTTCACTTGGTAAAACACATTACTGTTCATTACATAATGTCAGTTACCTTTGCTGGTCCTCCCTTTGGTTTCATCTGGCAACTGGGCGATGACACTTCCGAGATGGTGACACCTCATCCAGCTGGCACAATCCTTTACACAGAAAGGACATCTATGTTAGGGTGTAGCATCAAGAGAAAGTCGCGTTTTTTGCTTTTGAGGCGCGTCCTATGTTCCGTTAAAAATCTCTCAAGGCCAGGGACACTGGGAGCTGGATCCTGCAACATATAGTGGATATAACCCATAATAAGCCATATTTGGGCAAAGACGTGCTGTTTAACCTGGATATCTAGCTGCAGGATCGCCCTGCGAATGGTATTAGGGTTATCTGCCCTGGTAATGGAGCGGATTTTATGTTGTATCCAGTGCCAAGTTTCGGGAATGCACGTTGTAAGACGGTGGTGAAGGGTGTCGAGGTTGTGGCATCAAGAACAATACGGTGAATTGCAGATGTTGTGCCGATAATGTTTTTCTGCTGTGGGTACTATGGCATTGAGCATCTTGTAGGCAGAGGCCTTCCAGTCCGTTGGGATATCAGCGTAGCGAAAAACTCTCCAGATTTTCTTCCAAGGAATGTTGGGATATTTTTCCTCTATTGTGGGAGTAGAAGGAATCCGTAACAGCAGATGACGGTAGAGGATCTTTGTAGTAGGAATTGGATCCCCAGAGACGAAATTCGCAGGTAAAGTGGTAATACATTTCACCATCCGGCGATAAATGACATGGTTCATTAATGTTCCAGTGCTGGAGTGAAGTTGTCTGTTGTCCTTGAGATGTCCCAGCTGTAAAGAAGTTCTAATTAACAGTGCTGAACATTTTTCGGAAACCTTAATGAGTCCGAGGCCTCCATTCATGATGGGACGCCACAGCTGAGATTTTGTCACTTTATACACATGTCCATTCCACAGATAATATGATACTACCAGCTCGATGCGCTGGGAAATCTCTAACGGGATGGGCAGAATTGAGGCCAAATACCAAAGCTTTGATAAGCCCATGAGGTTAACAAACCAAACTCTCTGGAGAATGTTGAGGTTTCTACTCAAGTTGCACTGTAGGGAGTAACGGATGCGATTGAGTAAGGATGTCCAATTTATGTTGACCATTTCTGTGACGTTCGTGGTGATTTGGAGGCCTGGAATGGTGACGTGGTCTTTAACGGGAACATCAACACAAGTTAACGTCCGAGGCAAGGTTCCAAAAGGTATCTAGGAGGACTTCTGATAGTTAATCTTCGCACAATATGCCTGTTCATGAAACTGTAATATGCGAGGAAGATATAATGAGAAGGAACTTGTCCCTTTTTTTTGCTGAAGAAGAAAATTTGGTGTATTGCCAAGACATCCCTGCTGTCTTCAAATGTTATAACATAAGTTGTAATTCCAAAGAGTAGAGGTTATTCATAGATTCTTCTCAGGTGTTTTGCTTCATGATGGAAACATTCATCCTTCCATTCCTGTAGCCCACTCTTTTCTTTAAAAGGAGGCACATGAAAATGTTAAATTTTTGTTACAAAAGCTACAGTACGAAAACCATCAATGGCTAGTGTGCGGAAATTTCAAGATTATTGGACTATTACTTGATCAGCAGGCTGATTTCACAAAAATCCTTGTTTCTTATTTGAACGGTGGCCACGTAGGATTAATTTAACACTGGGCAAAAATAAAAATAAATAAAAAGTGAACCTCCTATTGATCCCTCAAAAGTATTGTTGCCACCTCTCCATATGAAATTAGGTTTAATGAAACAGTTTGTGAAAACTCTAGATAAGGAAAGTGAGTACTTTAAATACCTTTACGTTACATTTCCTTCATTATTCAATGAAACAAAATTTAAAGCTGGTATAGGCATTCGTTGGCCCATAAATTCGAAAACTGATGAACACAGTTCGTGATTACCTGAGAAGTGAAGAATGCCTGGAATGCTTTCAGAAATGTTGTTTCTAATTTCCTTGGAAATAAAAAAGACCCAAATTATGTTAACATAGTGATACTACAAAATTTCAAACAAATTGGTCGCAACACGAGTGTCAAAATACATTTTCTTCATTCCCGTCTATTTCCCTGATAATTTAGGAGATTTTAGTGAGGAATAAGGCAAAAGATTTAACCAGGATATAAAAATCTGGAAATGAGGTATTAAGGGAAGTTGAGTGTTCACATGATGGCAGACTATTGTTGGATATTAAAAAGGTACTGCTCTGAACAATATGAGAAGGTCAATGAGGAGAACATTTGAAGTGCAATATTGACGTAAGGTTATGAATGTGCTTATAATTATTATTAATTAGTGATTAATTAGTGGCACATAAATTATAATTGTGGCCTAGTTTTTCATACAAAATTCTTGTTGAAAATATTTTTATTACATTTCACAAATTTTTAATTTCATTTCTGTTATTTATGAATTTTTTGAAAACCTGACGTGATGGAATAAAATGGAGATTATTTTCGAATTCAACACAAAAAATCTGTTTATAATCACCTATGAGATCAAAAAAAAAAAGTTTTGAAACGCAGAATGGTACGAAAGTAAGATGAAGTATAGAAAACTGAACAAGTTCCAATTTAAGAGAAAATAAGAATATTTCTAGCTTTCCAAAGAGGATAATGCTTGTGGTTGGTTGAGTTTCCCTTTCAGGCAGAGTGTAAAGGTCAAATCGTCCATTAACCATGGACGACATTAAACTCGGGCACGGAGGATTAATAACATTATGACACAGCGGTTCTGGCAACGGTTATCAGGAGGTCGGCACAATGCAGTTGGAATGTAAACAAGATAACCCGTGCGCTCGAGCAGCGTAAAACGATCAACGCTGGAGAACTGGAACCTTCTGAAGTTTCGATAGCTCGAACGTCTTGGAAAGCTCCTACGGCTACATAAACGAGCACTCTCGCGAAGCGAGTCAGTCTGGGCAAGTAAGTCTCGCGGAATGAGTGAGCGAGAGTTAGCGCTTGCATTTCTGGTGCGATGAGAAGTGCTGTTCTCCGAGTGAGTTGGTTACAACTCTAGTGACTACAGTGAGTGCTGTTACTACACGATGTTGGAGACATCTACGTCGGGCGTTGCGGAACAAAGTGGAGTAACAGTTAAAATGAAACTAGTTCACATTAGGGGAGTGAACTTCCACCGAAGGTTGAACTGGATTACTGACAGTGAAGTGGCAGTTGCAAAACCTTGACCAAGGTCACAATACATTAGTATTCTACTTTCTCTACTACATACATCGTAGGTGGATGTAGTGGTGCATTACACCAAAAATTATTACAGAGATATCATTGAAATACACGTTTTGAGGTACCCTGAACCCTGCCCAGAAAAGGATTTTACAAAAAGGTTCGAGTACGTGTGACTGAATAACATAACTCAAAAACGAAGAGCCGGTGAAATATCAAACTTCTAAGTTCAGCATCTTCCAAGGATGCGACCCGAACATTATCAAGGTTACCCTTTAAATGGAACATATTTTTATTCATTCTTTATATTTATTTATATTTATGATTTTTGCTAGGATTTTTACTTTGCATTATTCTTTACCTCTGGTTTTTGCCATGATTCGTATCATAAGGTCGCTTTTATGATACGAATAAGGCGCCCTTATGTATAAACTATGGAACATTTTTGGAAAAGTTTGATCTAATCAAAAATGGTTCAAACGTTTTGATTAAAATACCATATGTTTACGCAAATGAAATGTATAGCTTGAATTTTCAGAAGTCCTCTTCAGTCTGGATAACTTTTGCATGTATAGTAAACCGTAAGAGATAGACAAAATGTTACTAAGAAAAAATGTAGATATCTTAAAGCACACAATTTAAGTCAAATACATTTCTTTGATGGAAGGAATCATATCGGGGTTATTCCTTGTTATTAAACGAACTTTTAAATATACTTTTCTCAAATGGGAAGTGACTTGTTTATCTCTTAGCCATGCAAAGAGAAAATCATTTCAAAGCCGTAACATAGCAACCAACTCTTAAAGTATTTGACTATTGCTTAAAGCCTACTGCAATCCAGTATTCCCCCTGTATCTACAAGAAAATTCCTGCTGTTTATCTCGATTAACATGAAGTAGATAGAGGAATAAAGTTTTTTTTATGAACAGTTAGTACACAAGAGAGAAAGTCATGTGAGTACAACACGATTAATATTTTATAATGTTCAACGATCGTTCTTATTATATACCAGACTACAGGTGGTGGACACTGAAATGAAATTATAATTGGGAAAAGAAGTCTGGGAAAGGAACGTTCCAAGCCAAACGTATAGGTCTCAGCAACAAAGTGTAAATAAACGAAGAATTTCAGCTTAAAATTATAAAATCACAAAATAGGTACGTATCAAGTAATTACCCTTCAGTGTGATCGGAACTCCATGTGGTTACCTCTTTCAAAGAATTTCTTAATCAACTTCTCAAATTGTGCATGCCTGTTACAATTTAATCTGCGACGTGCAGTAAATCATTTTAGGACGTCTACCTCTGGTCTACAACCAGCTAATTTTAACTGCTGGCCAGCCCCCTGACTTGGTCGTCAGTTGTCATTCCCGGGTACAATTCTTGGATCTACCGTGAATCACTCTTTATTAAGATATGTCCCCTGTTTATTCTGGCTAGGTAGATAGCTTTCGGTGATAGATCTTTTCTGGCACATCGTTCTGATATTGGCCTCCTTCCCCCCCCCCCCCCCCCCCCCCCCCCCGCCATCCCTCCACCCGTCGCAGGTTTGCTGCAGCTGACTCATAGACTCATATGAGTTGAAGCAATGTTTATTCTGCCACACGTTGGTGAGCTCATTTGAAGTTGTATTTACCAATTGTCGATGCAATGATTTTGAAGCCGAGTTAGTATTTTGTAGGTCACTTAATGCCTCAAAGTCCCTTTGATTCTGTCCTTTGCCGTCGATAAAGCTATGCGATTTCTTTTCCCTTGGGTATGCGTGGGTTCTGTTTAGAAAGAATGTCACCAATTCTGATGATAACGCCTTTTAATAAATGTTTCAATCTTTTCACTATTTGCACTGACACGTCGACCAACGTACGTCGATTATAAAACAATTCACCTGCCAAACAAAACGGTACTCGCATTTGCACACCTGAAATGTGTTTTACTATGATAATAAAATTGTGTTGTCCGTTGGTTTCCACATGCCTAGACGCTCCAAAGAATTATGATGTGCTCACTTCCACAGAAAAGCCGAGTGTGTGCTTGCTATGAACTAAAGTGATGCTATTGTGTATTGCGTTCCTTTTCTCTGTTCATCTTTTTAAGTATTACTCTTATTATTTTAGATTCCTTTTAAATACTTGATTGTATATGTCTATTTTATGTGTCAGAGCTAACACGAGAAGGGGCTACAATTTTATCAGAGAGAATCTTGAAAGTCAGTAAGCACATGCGTGGCGCTTGACTAGAAATTAAAAGGATTGACTTCCCTTCGTCATCCACAAAGGTGAACAATTACACAAGTTGTCCTCTGTGGTCTAGTGACCTTTAGATCTGGAGGTCGCGGATTCATACCCGGCGGAGGGCGATGGATTTTTTTTTTTTCGGGCGTAATAATCCTTAACATGACTTCCTTAGGAAGGGAAATTAAGTCGGGGTCCCATGTTATAGATTTAGGGCACGTAAAAGATCCTCAAGCCTGATAAAAAGGCGATCTTTCACGCCCAATACAGAATGGAACGTTGAGAGCCATAGCAGTTAAAGATTGTCCATAAATAAAAACTATATGCTTAGTATCAGCTTTAGACATGCAGTGCTTGTACTCCCTGGCTCCTTAGGTCGCGAGTACGAGGGGGCTGAAAAATGAACGATTAGAACACACAAGATGGAACCGTGCCTCCATTCCGTGATCAATTTTACGAGTTATCCATGTGAGGAAGGTACCAACTTATAATTGAACAGGGTATATTGACTAAATAAAATTTTGACGAAACACTATGACCACAACCAACCTTTTAACCATTTATAGAACCAAAAGTGAAATAGTGACTAAACTCTCAGTCAGGACTTGCATTAGATTAGGCTAATTTCTACAAATATTGTACAGAATTTACTTTTAAGGAGGGGTGCGACCTGCATACCTCGTATGTTCTCGGTACGGTGGTATCGAAATATGTCTAATACATTGAGATAAACCTTCGATACTTAAATATATTCAAAATTGCATTATTGAAAGTTGTTGCGTTTAACTTCATACCGGATAAGAAATGAAAGGAGTCGATGCTTCATGTTGTTGCTTCATTCGTGTCTGGGGAGTAGTAGAGATACTCAAGTTACATGCAGCACTAGCCGAGTTGTGAGTTATGCTGATTTAGGTGAAGCAGTAAACCACGTTTCCGCAATATGTTGGCTTGGTGATTTATTCGCGGTCTTTAGGCACAGTTATCTACTCCAAAACCTGTGAATCCAGTAGACAAAATCAGAACATAGGGCGTGAGAACAGCGCATGGAAATATTTGTTATTTTCTTCCATTTGTTAGCTTGTGTTTTGCAAGTCAAACTCGGGTCATGACCCTACCTTACAAGTATACCCTACCACTACCACTAGTTTCCATAAATATCTACTGTAACAAAAACGACAATTTCAGGAATCCCACTTCTGACACCATTGTGACAAAATGACGTCCGGTTACTCGTCTGTCACTTTATTGTCTTCTAAACTCTCTCTCTCTCTCCCCCCTCTCTCTCTCACACACACACAGCTGTCTAGCACTCACTTTTTTTTTAATTAACGTCCTCCAACGTAATGTCATATCGGACGGTGAATGAATGAAACGGGTGAAATGATGCTCAAATGAGCCCGAGGTCCCTGGAGCTTTAAGTTACCCGACATTCGTCTTCTCCGGATAACTTACCCTAAGCAAGATTCGAACTCGCGACCTCTAGAACGTGAGGCAGACACGCTGGACATCACGCTACCGAGGCGGGCCTAGCACTCACTGGCAATGACCGACTCATGTCTGTAACTATAACTCTCTTCTGCTGTTTGCTCTCCTTCTGATATAGCGGAGATGGCGTCACACGACCTTTCGCGAACTTCTTCAACACGCCGGAGATGACGTAGCCAGATCTTTCTCGAAGGCTGTGGAGAAAACCCCTTTTGGTTCTGCCGCTCGATTGTTATTAGTCACGTATGACAAACAGTCGCACGAGGCAGCCTGACATTGGGCGCCTTTGTTTGCTGGCCGGCCTGGTATGTGGTGTGAAGTAGCTTAACCCCAACAGTCCTTTGCTTTGCGTCGCGCTCGGCGTCACAATGTTTTATTTTACCAATGTATAACAGTAATAGACGTTGAATAAAACATGAGTGAAGTGTGGAACTATTTTGAAGTATAAAGCACTAATGAATACAGCAGAGCAGTGTGTAAAATATGCACAAGAACATTTTCGCGCGCAGGTAAGTCACATTATACAACAAATATAGAGAAACATGGCACAGTTATACACCGAGTAAAGCTTACAGAATCTCTACTGGAAAAGCAATTAACGAATTTTTCAGAACACTTAGCCACATCTGAAAATAATGAGCAAAAGTAAAATTGGTTATATGCGTTTCTACACAGAAAACTACTGATTAGAACATAATTTAGTGCAAGCTATCGCATTTACAGCTTCTTATAACGTGAGTATGGAGTATCGGTGCTTAAAATTAAATATGGACTATCGAGAAATAGTGGTATCGTCCCATCCCTAGTTCTAAGTCAATTATCAGGTGTGTTGGTCACTAGACTATGGGGAGACCAATGTAGAAGTTCCACTTTCACTTCACTAGAAAGGTGTTTCGTTATCATCTGGTACTAAATACATGTGATTAAACGTGTGTGGTAGTGAAACGAGCAGAGCGAGTAATTTAATCAGTGTTGCCAACCAACATATGGAACGTAACTAAAGAATGAATTAATTCCAGCATCCCCGAATATTTAATATTTTTAATGTATGTACAGTTTGTTCACCAGCTGAAGGTCCCTGGCAGGAATGCAGCCAGCCGCTACACCAGTAAACAATTTCCGATAAACAATGATATCGCAATCAGCAATTCTGCTTCTAATTGTGTTTAGGATAATGTTGCCAACCTCGGAGTGTGTATTCACGCCAGATTAAAGCAAAAAAAAAAAAAAAAAAAATCGCTCAGAATAGCAAAATTTAAATGTTATTGTCAGTTCATGCAGTATATTTAGCTTATAAAATGTTTTCAATTACTCCGTCTTTTTTCCACTGATCATTTTCTATCTTTTCTTAGCCCTAGGTGGAGGATTATCTGCTTCTACATTACTTTTACCATTACTTCCGACATAAAACTAGTGACAAGTACGATTTTACAACTGAAATTAAGAGAAATCAGCAGCGAGTAAATATAGCGGGAATAACATTGGAGGTAAGTTGGCAACATGGCCAGCAGAACAACGATGTACGCGGATGTTAAGATTACACTGCGTAGAATGTCTCTCCCCTGCCCCTCATTCCCCTTAGACCATGAGCTGGTGAACAGACATGTATGTACCTGTTAACACATATGTATACTAATTAGCTAATATAAAAGTGACGTTAAGGGACACGGAGTGAAATTTGAAAGCTCCACATCTCTTTATAGATTTTGTTTGAAATTTGTACGGTGTTTGTATTTATATAAGAATGGGAAGCACACCAAATTTAATTAAAATTGAATCATTCGCTTATGATATATAAATCATTTTATGAATTTAAAGTCGGCGCCAACCAAGAAAGGGATTGACAGTTTGCAGTGAGGGAGAAGCGACGTTGCCGCTTATCGCGACCATGACCACGTGGAGACCGCGATATGATTATGTGTACGAAGTAGATTGCACTGCGGCTGAAATGTTGAGCGCATATTATTTATTTTCGTATGCAAAGACAACAATAAAATATTGAATCTGCATTCAAATGACAGAATTGCAATTTTATATGTCTAAATATTAACGTTAACAAAAGAAACATACCTGTGAAATATTGATGCTTATTCTAATGGGAAAATGCCGCTAATATCCGAATTACTTGCATCACTGTTGTATTTGCTGCTACTGCAATTTAGATCCTGACGCCTGATTTCCCTCTTTATCGTACTTCTCTTTCCCAATTTTAACTATAGTATTCCTACCGATTCCTACAGCACGCGAGGTTCTATCAATTACCTTAGAAACTGGAATAAGAGGTCCCCCGTTCAATTTCTCCTCTTCGAAATATTCTCTAACAGAGCATATTATTTCCCGCGCTTGTCCTTTACAAACACAGTTTTATTCGGTTCTCGAGTACGTTCAATTTTTCGTTTGGCAGCACTATCTTTGTCACTATTTTTTGACACTGTTAAACAATAATTAAAAGCGTTAGCACAAATGCAAAAGCTCGCAACACACGCATAGATGCACAGACTCAGACACACGTAAACACAAGACAAATAACCGTATATTAGAATAACACAAACGAACTTCTCAACATAAAGGCAATCTCTTAACTGATGCAAGCATTGCAAGTTCGGGCTGCAGCCTGCAGCACTATTTGTTTATATGCAGCGATAACAGAATATAACAGAAGCACTTCATGTTACTGCTGGGTTCATCAGCCACCTGCTAATCACGTGTTACGTGCGTGTTACATATCGGCAACAAGGTCCTTGTGTGTACCGTTTCTATGGGAACGCCATTATAACGCCTTAGCTCTAATTGGTTATTCTTTTCGTTGCTACGGCAACATAATAATAGGCACATTTTCAAATGTGACACTGACTTTTTAAAATTGGTTTGTATTGGCAGAACTGGTACTCTAAAACATGGATCACAATTGTATGAAGATATATTTCAAATACGTTTGCTGATTATGCTGTACATACTTTTTTAATAACGAAGAAAATTTAATCTTAAAAAATATTGATTTTTTCATACAAAAATGTTTTTGGAATTCATGCTAATGATAACATCCATATTGAATCACAGAATTGTTTAGCTGCTATATAGGAATACTTTTGGAAATTTTCATTGAATTTGGAGCAAAACTCAGACGCGACCTACTTTTGGAATATGCAGAAATGTAGTTTTGAGAAAAAAGGCTATTATACAGGAACATGCTGTGTACGTTAAGGGAAGAGCACTATTTGAAAGGGCCGTAATGACCACGTGGAGGGCGGGATATGAAAAATGTTAGCTGATCTAGATGTACAAGAGTTCCAGGAACATTTTAATGTAAAAAAACAATTTTCAACTTTTTGACAATTTTGACCAAAATTTCACTCCCAGTGTCCCTTAAAGAAAAATCTCAGGTATTTCCCGATAAGGGAACCAAAACTTAAAACTTGGACAAATCTTTTTCCCTTTTCTGTGTACCGGGAAAGCTTCCCTTCGGTTTGAACACACCCATTTGAATACATGAATTTCAACTTTCTCGTCCTGGTTACCACTAATGTTGTTGGTGGTTGTGAACCAGCCTTTGGGAACCCATTTACAACTTAGAACATGTTTTGATATGACAGAGCAGTATAAATATGTCGAATAAACCTGTCTCGTATACTAAATTTACTAATCCCTCTATTCTCCTAATTAAGTTAAATGTGAAGTGTAAATATCATTTCCATAAATGTGCACTGTTCAATTACTATGCGTTCCTTTTTGCAACCTCTTATCGGTTTTTAAGGAATTCCTGTGTTGAATATGATTTACAATCGCAAGCTGGTTTCTAATTATTACTGAATCTGTTTATTTGTTAAATATGCTGTATTGCTTTTGCCTTTTGCAATGAAATCAGATTAGTCTGTTCAGGTCGATGCTGTTTTTGCCCACATGGAAAATAGAAAGCAGTGAACCCATCTTACGAATAAACGATGAGTTAAAAGTCGATTTCGCAGTCGTAAATCAATAGTTTACCCTTACGCTTTATTGTGCTAAGTAGCCAGTATTTTACTATTACACGAAACATGCACGTGCAGACGGTGGGAAAAGAATACTTACCGGTATTACAAATTTCCTTGGGCATTTGTCAACACAACAATACCGCCTCATAGGCTCACGGTGCGAAATATTAATCGCAATACTGAGGTTAATATCATATAAATTAATAGATATTATAAATTATATAGCGTTTCACTCTTAGAAGACAGTATGGAGTTAAATGGGACATCTCTGTCTCTATCTAGCGCATACAAGTTGCCATTAGCCGCGTCCTTTTCTACCCTCGCTCTGTTGCCACATTCCTAATAGCATGGTATAAATATTCATTTGTTATAAATTTCAGGTTTGAACACATTATCCTATGCAGAATTTTTTTCTCTATCAGGTTATATCCTATTCAGAGTCATTATACATTTCTATAGGTCCAAATTTCTTCAGAAAACGTTTTTTTCAATAGAAGTCCGATATTTGCTGTTTCTACACTCATCACGCACTAACTAACAAACTAACTGCTAGAATGCATCTATATTTTTTTCTTAGGTAGAGTAAACTATAGTGCTACTACCTGCCTACTTTGAATTCTCTATGTTTACCCAGTTAAGGGTTATAATTTTTTAAATTAAATGTTTTCGGAAAATTTTATATCTGTGCACTGCAAAAGTTACGCAGTGTGAAACTTTTTTGTTATTGAGTTTACATCAGGGAACCAGCGAGAACAAATGTTGAGGAAGGTTGGAGAAAGTTTTTAAAATAAACCAAAAGGCAGTAACCTCTTTCTTTTATCCAGTAAGGCAAACAAAAGGTATTCATCTATTCAGCGTCAGGCCTGACACAGAAGATAGTATAAGGAGCAGCACTAGCATTAGTTCGAAAGAAGCCGTGTGTGTAACTGTGAGCTGTTATTGCGTTATTTGTTTAATATTTTTGTAAATATTTGTAGTTATGGAGGGGGAAGCTAGGAAGAGACGATATGTTGGTAAATTAAGAAGTAAGGAACGCCAAATAAATATGAATGTGTTAGATTATTTTTGAAGCAAAATGCTTGGCAGTAAAGACAGTAAAAGAAACAGCTAAGGCTATCGGGTGTTCAGAAGCAGTAGTGTGTATGATTAAAAAGGAACTAATGGAAGGACCTCTAAGAACGCCATCGAAAAAGAAAGCAAAAGGGGCGGGACTACACAAAACGCTAGGTTAACGCAATATGATTGAATAGTGCAAGGTGGAGTGCGGCGAATTGTTCATTCTTTACAGTTTGCAAATATTCCACCCATGCTGAATATAATTTTGTCACAGTTCAACAGTGATGAGACCCTACCAAATTTCTCAAGGGCCACTCTGATATGGGGTTCGAATATGAATGAAAGGGTAACAAGTGCATATTAATAGAAAGAGACGATATCGATATCATCAGATGGCGACATAAATATCTAAAAGACGTAAAAAGGTTTAGGGACCAGGGGAAATCAATTATTTATACAGACGAGTCATTTGTAAATTTAGGTCACACAGTAACAAAGGCATGGAGGGATACCAAAGTTAAAAGTGCCCATCTCGTCAAGCAGCAATTGAAGGACTAAGTACAGGACTCAGGCCACCTCGAGTCGCTCGCGGAGAGAGATTCGCAACTAGTACATGTTGCAACACTGCGCTCCATTTAACGTGTACTGTCTTTTAAGGGTGAGACGCGCTTTAATTACCATCATCAACAAAAATAATGAGATTACGATAGGCAAAAAGCTTGATAAATGTTTTTATTAAAAAAAAATCTGATGTGTTGCACGCACATGACTTTCTCTACTCTTGAACTAACCGTTCTTACAAACTCTTTTATTCCTATATCTTCTTTCTTGTTAGTTGAGATAAACATTTGTACAAATTATCTTATTGCTTATTTCCTTGTAGGTGCAAGGGGAATGTTGGAATATAGTAGGCTTTGTGCGATAGTCAAATGTTTGAGATTCTGTTGTCTTTGCACACTTAACATATAAAAAAATGAACAGCGATGACCCATTTCACGAAAGTTTTCCGAAACTCACACACATAACAAGGAATATCTCCGAAATGGTTCACCCTACAAGAAAATTTATCGAGACATAAATTGTGTATTTTAGCAACATCTACATTTTTTGTATAGTACGATTTGGTCTATCTCTAACGGTTTACTAGTTATGCAAAAATCGTCCAGAGTAAATTCGACTACAGGGGCTATAGCCAGAAAATTCAAGATATACATTTCATTTGTCATAAAAATATCTCAAAGATATGGCATTTTAATCAAAATCGTTAGATCCATTTTCAAGAAAATCAAAATTTTCGAAAAATCTTTCATGTAAAGGGTAGTTTAGGGTGGGGCTATTTTCTTCAAAATCTTCGTGTTACATCCTTGAAAGACATTAAACTTAAATACCAACTTTGGTTTTTAACCGACTTTTCGTTTTTGAGTTATGCTGTCCACAGACTGACAGACTGACAGACTGACACACAGTCTGACACACACACACACACACACACACACACACACACACACACACACACACACACACACACACACACACACACACACGGACCTTTTTCTAAAATGATTTTTTTGGATTCAGGGGGCCTCAAAACATGTATTTCCGGCGAAATCTAGACATCGAATTTTTGGGTGGAATACAATACTTCCCCTACTAACCAGTAGAGAAAGTAATAAACCACAATAAGGCACATACTATGAAAATAAGAAATTATATGCACTATAAAATTAGTATATTTTCCCAGTAAGCATTTTTATAAACATATTTATATACACAAAGCCTACGATTCTGAACAAAAGCGTCAAAACAGCAAATGTCATGTTCTAGTATTAACTAACGTGGCTACCCTAAAGTGCATAATACTCTCGCTTTTTCTAATTTCTAACTTATTTTCATTTGGATTGTATGAGAATGGAAGTAGAGCAAAGCCTGCCGCCCCCTCCCCCCAAATATAAAACTGAGAGCAATAATATTAAATTTTGCGCACAATACCAGATTTAAGCAGATTCATAAAAAAGAAAACTGTATTCTCTACAAAGTTACTAATATACTCTTAAGTAAATAACTAAAGCAAGAATAGTAGTATGAGCGAATATATGTGCGAATATAAAGCTGTCGGTACTTAAACGTTAAAAGCTGCACTTTTCTACTTGATTTTCTTTGTGTCGCACCACACAAACAGCAGATGAGCATTATCTATATTAGTAACTTGGCACATTCGATAGATATTATGCAAAACTGTAGTCGAGTAGCGTAAACACTTGTGGACTTGGGACGGTGATGCACAGATACTCTAACCAAATCAAGCGTAACACTTTCATTTATTCTATACTCTCTGGTAAAGACGTTTCGCGCGAATATTATTTTGTTGACTTTTAGCTGTTAGTGACACACAAAAGATGGATGTACAAAGGGATTTTCTTGAATACGAAACAAGGTTTCGCTTCTAGAGTTAAAAAGAAAATAAGTAACGTGCGGCGATTTATCACCTCTGACGGGTAGTTTTAATGCATGCCTTCCGGTAACAGTTGAGTTTAAACTTAATGGTGTAAATAGAAAATGTATGGTTTGGCGGTAGTTACTGCTGTTTAACCCTTAATTTACTTACGTAAATACAGGTGAAGACACTTCTTTTTCACAGAAGCGGAGCCCTCACGCGATGCATCAGAGAGGGTGTGTCTGCAGACTGCCGGTGCCAATTGTCTGTCTCATTGTGCAGCACTGCAGAAACAAAGTACTGCGTAGTACTGTTGCCAACTGGATCTCAGAAAATCCCGCTAATGTTTTCTTTCTAGCTACCTACAGGCATTTCTTGACACTTTCCCGTTTGTTTACATTGCCGCACTATTTGCTTTCCACTATCATAATCGATAACCAGAAGGGAGTGTACTGTTACGTCCAAAAATATGTCTTGCCGAACTCCCACCACCCAAGATTGCAATAGGAGTGGTCAAGTAATTGCTTAACTTACACCCCGAATGCTTACCGGTGGAAGAAGGTAGGAATGTCCTGAAGTCTAGACAAAAAGCCTTACTGGTTTTATATGTGCAATAACAACTGTGCTGTATAATTAAATTGTGTGCGAAACAGTGTGCTAAAAAAGAGCTTGAGAGGTAATTTCACGGACCTTAGTTTGCAGGTCATTTAATTCTCCTGACAGAACAGAAGCACAATCATAAATTGCCACCACGTCATTCTTCACATAATTTTGAAACACACTATTTACAGTAAAACCTCGTTTATCCGGACTAACGTTCTTAAATCCTTAAATGAGGGGACTTGCGGTTTATGAATATAAAAACCATGTCTTGTAAAAAATTGTGTATGGCACGCAGTATGTATTATTTACAAGGCATTAACAATATAAAATCTTAATCACATAAAATCACATAATTTCTTAACAAAGAATTGATCCACAGCCTTCTGTTTAAAACATGTGTGGCGTTTGAACGAAGTGCGGTCACACAAACGTTTTATCATTACTTAATAGTGCAGCTGGAGTTATGTCGGACTGACGCTCTAAGTACGTCATAATGTTTGTCAGTTGGTGCGCAGTAACTCCCAATTTAGCAGCTATTTTCCTCAACGTTTCTCCTGTATCAATTCGATAATTAGCATCCAACTTTTTATCCATTGAAATCACGACCTTCCTTCGCTTTGATGCCATTTCAACCTGTATATTGAATTACACTTTGAAACGCACACAATAAAGTTAGTGACAGGTACCGTTTGAAAACAGTATGACAACTGAAGAGATTGAGGGAGGTGTAGTGACGGTTGGATATCAAGGTCTACGCTTTCTTCCGGCACTATTTATAGCTGTGAGGCATACCGCGTCAGTACCGTGTAACACGCTAATAAAATCTTTCTTAAACTCAACAGGTAGCATTTTACAGCACAGTACAGTACATATTACCATAATTTATTGTACTTATTTATGCAGGAACTGTACACTGAGTCAATCTAAGAAGTAAATATTTGGCATACTTACAGTTACATTCTTGCTATTAAATTTATTATCTAATGTGAACATTAAATTTAAAACAAAATCTACAAATCTGATCCGGAGATACGGATAAACAAGGGCCGGATAAACAAGGTTTTACTGTATGAATAAAAAGAGAAGCTTTAGCTTAGCTAACGTCATGATCATGAAAACCAAGAAAATCTTGGATTTCACCTTTGTAGTCCGCCAGCCTCATAACAACAGAGTATTGTGTTAGTTTTTCTTAAGTTTAACGTTCCTTAACCTGGTAGGTCACTTCGGACGATGAATGAAAGGTGAAATGATGCTCAAATGTGCCCATAGGTCTGTACCTGACTTCTCAGGAAAAGCAAAAATCCTGGAAAAACCTTTATCCGGATAACTCACCCAAGCCGAGCCTCAAATCAATACATCTTGAATGTAAGGTACATTAGTAGACACGCATAAAGTGAGGCATAAGTGAGGCATAAAGTGAGGTTCTGTCCCAGCTTGAATATAAACACAGATCATTTCATTTATAATCAATCAGTCCGTTCTGTGTAGGTTTTGAAAATCCCCGGAAATAACCCACTTTCTTTCAGAACGCTTCGTTTCTGTTTAGCACGAGTTTACTTACGGATGTAAATTAAAGACATTCATGGTGTATATTATGAGTATTTTTTAACGTCCTCCAACATGATGTCATATCGGACGGTAAATGAATGAAATGGCTGAAATGATGCTCAAATGAGCCCGAGGTCCATGGAGCTTTAACTTACCCGATATTCGTCTCTCAGGATAAGGGAAAACCTCGAAAAAACACCTTACTCGGGTAACTTACCCTAAGCGAGATTCGAACTCGCGATCTTTTGAACGTGAGGCAGATACGCTAACCATCACGCTAACGAGGTGGACACATATATATTCTGAGTAGCCCGCCTCGATAGCGTGATGGTTAGCGTGCCTGCCTCACGTTCAAGAGGTCGCGTTTTCGAATCTCGCTTAGGGTAAGTTATCCGGGTAAGGTTTTTTTCCGAGGTTTTCCCTACCCTGAGAAGACGAATGTCGGGTAACTTAAAGCTCCATGGACCTCGGGCTCATTTGAGCATCATTTCAACCATTTCATTTCATTCATTCGTCCGATATGACATAATGTTGGAGGACGTTAATTTAAAAAAAAAAAAATATTCTGAGTAGATAATACAAACAAATTAATTACTGATGTTAACGAATTCATGTGATTTGTTTGTCATTAATAAACATAAACTAAAAGAACTTAAACTCTATACTGAACACTGCAATATTCGTGTTTGTTGTAGAAATATTCTCTTTCTTTATCCTTCTAAATAAATGAAAACGCATAACTGAGAAAAAAGAAAGAAAAAACAAACTTTTTAAACCATTTCTAAAGGTGCTACGGACTTTCTGTCTTGCGGTGAAATTAGCTGCCAAGTTAGTTACAATAAAGCGTAATATCATATGAATAGAGAATAATACAAAATGAACAAACGTGTTTAATTCTCTACATATTTTTATCAGGAACTGATAATAAGCACGCTACTGGAAATTGAGTTGATGGTGACATGGCAACATGTATTGCTTGGAAAACATGGCAACGTTGCTAGGTGCAAACGGTTGCTTCACATTGAAGTTTCAACAACTGCATTATGTTCTGTTTAATATATCATTAATTACATTATCCACTCACATCCATATCCTGTAACAATGCATTTTTATGAACATTAAAACTGAATTTTTCGCTATTCAACGCTTATATAATATGAACATGGCAATAGTTAACGAAATTCATATAGATGCCTTTGAATGCGAATATTTAAAGGGGAATATTAGTTTCGGGAGGAATGATTGACAATCAAGGTAAGCGTGCTCTCTGTTTTATTTTCAGCAATTGCAATTAATATCTTATAGAGCACTCAATTGTAAAATTGCATTCGTATTGCAGCATTTATAAGACGGCGGGAAGAGTTACAAGGCCATGCGGAATAAAAATATGTAAAGGAGGGTCTTTATCAGAAATAGATTCCATCACTTGTATAATAATTATATTTCGCTCGGTTATGTAAATAATGATGTCCCCGTTAAGAAAGGAGAAGAAAAAATAGGGGTGGGGAAGCAAGTGTCAAATGGGATTAGAACACCAATTTTAGCCCACCACTGTTGATTTGCAGAAACACGCCTTAATGTCTTCGGCTATAGCGTCATCAGGTACTGACTGACACTGATCAATAGGGCTCGGAAGTTCATGCCCTAAAAAACACTGAAATATGCATGCCAATATGCTCTTAAAAACTTGAAAATATGCCAAGACATATGCACTATTTAATTAAAACAATTAATGTTCCTTTGCAGTAGACAAGACGAGTTAGTATAAATAATAAATCAAGTTACCTTATTCCTTAGAGGTTGAAGTAGAAGTGGTTCTGCTGCTAGTATTAACTGCTGAATTGCAGTTCACAACCAACACTTTGCACAAATTTTCAACTCTAAAACATTGTTGTCTCGCAAAACACTTTTGTAACGTGAAAAGCTTCTCTCCACGTCACAAGATGTTATCGGGGTATATTTAAATGATGTTAAATGCTTCACAGAGAGAGTCAAGTCTCTTGGTGTGACAGATGGTTTTCTTTCGAGGATGTCTCGAATATCGCGCATATGTTTATAACCAGAATTTTTTGAAATTACATAATTTACTTTCTCTTTCACTTTTTGTCCTATGCTAACAGGAACCGAACTTAGATCACATATTGTTTTTTCAAAGACAGTGATTTATGCAAAGGAGATCCTACAGCTTCCAATGCCGTTATGGCTGTTGGTAAGAAAGAAAAATGGGCAGATATGAAACTAAGATCCTCTTTTAATCCGGCAGAATATTTTGCACAGTTTCTACTGATGAAGCAACTTTCGAGTCCAATGAATTAACAACCTCTTCGACTATTTCTATGTGCTCAGCATAATATAAAACTGCATCGACCCATGTTCGCCATCGAGTTAGCACTGGTGCAGGAGGAAGTCGGATATTAGGTGCTGTTGATCTAAAGAACTTAACTCTTTTAGGAGATTTAACAAAAATTCTCTTTGTACTGGATACAGATCTATCTACCAATAGGAAAGAATCACGTATTGTTTCAGAAATGCGATGAAGAGCGTGTGCCAAACAAGTTACATGAATTAAGTTAGGAAAAATACATTTCAGACTTTGTCCTGATTTTACCATATAAGGACCTGCATCAGCAACAAATAAAAGTAACCGGTCGTATTTGCTTCCACATGGCCATAGTAATTTTAAAGAGTCCATCACAAACTGGGTCACAGTTACATTGCCAATTCGCTCACATTAAGAAGATAAGGTGTAGTCTTTTGTTCATTTTTTAAAGCACCCACGATTATATTAGCAATAGAACGGCGCTCAGAATCAGGGATTTCATCAACAACCACACAAACTGATACGCTAATTCATTTTGTATATTTGACAATACGTTATTGTAACAATGTCCTACATAAGTCTTACGCAGTGTACTTTCTTCAGGCACATGTAGTCGAGTGTGCTTGGCAAGAAAGTTTTTGAATGTCGGATTATTAATTTTGAACAAGGGAATATCAGCAGCTAGAAATGCTTGGTACAAGCCATAGGAAAATTCAGTAACTCTACTTCATTAACACTCTACTAGCTGTTTTTGAACAGGTTCTTTGTTTGCGAGTTTTCTGATTAAATTTTCCTTATGTTTTGCTGTGTTTATGTGCTGAACTATTTGAAATCTTATCTCACTCCCTACTTTTTCTCACACGCTCCACAAAACAGTACCCTATTATCTGTAGATATTAAGTCACCCAAAAACTCTTTCTATAAATTAATTAATTAGTCTAGTCCTCGAAGTTGGTTTTATTTTCGGCATTTGAAGAGCTTTTTAACATTTTATACGCCTAATTTAATTTGGTGGGAACCAGTTCACAACACTGTTACGTTTGAAGACCACACACTACTACTGGTGGACAGGCAAGCGTTGCTATAATCGTGCTGCTCAAAACGTTGACCTGCAGTTTATCTTTGTTAATATAGACCTCTCAGATAACGCACTGATTATTCTTTACGTACATACATATAATGAAAGCGTGGAAACAGGGGATTCACTGCATGACAACATGACTCAGCATTAGTTCTCGCCACCTCGCGAGTTGCATCATCATGTGCAATACTACCAACATGAAAAATGTTATACAGATGGAAAAAATAATTTAAAAAAACATAAAAATCATTAAAATATGCAATATAGCGGCTATATTATTGAAATCTTCGTGAGTTGTATCATCATGTACAATACTACCAATATGAAAAATATTATCCAGATGGAAAAAATAATTTAAAAACCATAAAAATCATTAAAATATGCAATATAGAGGCTATAATATTGAAATAATATGCATTTATCAAAATCAAGAAAATATGCCGTTATATGCACTATAAAATCATGTCCAAATAACTGAAAATTCCGTAATTCGCGCACATAACGTAAAATCATACATTTTTAACCCCTAAGAAAAAACATGCAAATGCATGAACTTCCTAGCCCTACTGATCAAGCTTACGTCTATAAGCCTTGCGCCCAACACTGGAATCATTTTTTGTTATAGTCCACAACTTAACAAAACCACAATAACACACTTTCTGCAGGTGCATTGAGGTTGAATCTGCAATGTTTGCCCGTTAATGTAGAACGATTGCTGAAGTATTGCTTATCAAAAGTGCGAGGTTAATCCTGAGATGACATGGCTGCCATGTCCTCTAAACAGCAAGCATATGACTAATTTAATTCTCATACCATCTATGCAAGTAAGTCTGAGAATTAGGTGACCCTTCGTGAAGGTCTCATTGAAGTTGGGTATTTGCTTTTGTGAAAGATAGCACAAGACCATCATTAGAGATGCATGGACTTACGGCACCCAGCTTTGGGAATGCAGTAATTCCATCCTACGAAGATTTGAATCCATAACCCCCTTCGTTGTCTTGCAAAAGCACCACGGTAGGTCTCCAATGACACGCTACATAACTAAAGATTATTTTTTGGAAATGTAGGACACAGTGGAAAAAATGCAGGACATTTGATAAAAATATAGGATACAATGGTAAAAAGTGTAGGACCTTGCTGGTCAATGCAAAACGAACGTACCTTTATAATTTAAATGCTATATCCATAGATATTTATATTTTCTTAAAATCCTGAAACATACAGTATTAAATGTGATCATGAACAGTAGGTTATAAGTTATAAGTAAACTTGCGCCAAACATCTAGGCTTGTTTGAAATATAATCATGAAATTTTAAAATTTTTATTGCACTACAACAATACCTCTGACTGAATCAATTGATAATATGTTCCCTTCATCTGCCCACTGTGCTCTTATTATTGAAAATACTCCTTTAACATTAGTATCATGTTGCTTTGCCTCCACAGAATACTAACCTTTTGCCTCGGAGAGTAAATGCTGCGTTGTCAATCTCTCCTTCAATGTTACTATAGTGCAATGGTACTAATGTCTTTGACTGTATAATCTATTTGCTGTTAGAAGAAAGTAGTGTATTCCTCCGCGCTCCACACTGAGCTCCACCTCTAGTATGCTATTGGTTAATATAATATCTGCACGTGCGCATGTAAACAACAATGTTAATGTTGTTACCGCGTAATTTACCTCGTTCAGATAACCTGAATTTAACTGCTCTCTTTGTTGTTACATAAACCATTGCATTATTGAACATATGAAAGTCATTGTAAATGCAGTAATCACATGTATAACATTGTAAGGATACTTAGCTCTCAGCAAATATATTCAGGGTTTTTCCGTGTATTGTTTGGAATGCGCTCTGTTCTTACTGGATGGTAAGAGACATTGTCCATTATCACGCTTATCAGATCTTTATAGCCATGGCAGGATATTTCACCGGAAACATATTGAATATATTCAATATAATAACCTTTTCGCCGTTTCTTAAAGACCTTCCTCGCAGATGTTAAAAACACCACTTCTACCGATCTTGTTTCCATTTTGCACGCCAAGATGGCGCTGAGAAAATAGGCAAACCCTACGGTTGACAACTGGTAGGTATTCAAAACTTGAGATGCGATTGTCGATAAGGTATATAGTGTATTATTGCAGTATATTACATTGCAATGTTATATTCTATATTATAACATTGCAGTATATTACATTGCAATGCTATATTCTATATTATAACAACAAATTAAGTGGTTTATTGCACGCAAGTAAAGCAAGAAGCTAAACAAGTCTTGGAACTATATTGTGGACGAATACGGAAGTATTAAAATGCACCAGCCAATGAGGTTCATTTCCGCCACGTGCTTCTGCTTACATCTACTTTATCTTTACAGTAAACCGTTTATAGTTGGTGTAGCTCTGTTGTCATAGCGAGTTGCAGTTGCGGCTAGTAATTATTCATTTCTATTTTCGCAGTTTCCACATATTTTCTAACGATCACTGCTTGTTCCTGAAAATATAGGATATTAGAGACTATTCAAAAATTATCCATGGATGCTGGATAAATGGTTAAAATATAGGGCATGTTCGGGAATTTCCGGTCTGGTAATCCTATCCATTACATGTGACCCATTTACTGAATGTTCCGATAAGAACAGATTGTAAATTTGCAGCTAATAAAGTAAATTGTAATTAAGAAAATTGTCTATATCACACGCTTTAGGAGTTATACAAAGGTCATCCAGAATGAAGAGAACTTCAGAGGTTATTCTCAGAAAATTCCATATGTACATTTCTCTCTCTCTCTCTCTCTCTCTCTCTGTCACTCACACGCATGCACACGCACGCACACGCACACGCAAACACAAATACATGTAAATGGATGAAGTAGATGAACTCCAGTACTGGATGATCGTTCACCATGAAAATTGGCACACCTAAGCGTTTTTTCCATGGAGGATTTTAGGCTATCCATTCTAGCTATTATGCAACGTATTACATTCATGTATTACATGTATTACATTACCCGCTTTTCTTTTACATAACACATTCATATGTCGTTCTCTACTCCCACTTGTAGAAACAATTCACAGAATTTGCTATATGTTTGAAATAGAAATGTAAGGTATTACATTCACACTGTTTTCCCTACCCACTTTTCTTTTGTGAAACAATCACACTTCCTTCTATACTCCTCCTTCTACGAGCAATTCATACAATTTGTTATATGATTGAAATAGAAATGCAGCGTATTAAGCAGTGCGCTTGCATAGCGTCTTCCGCATGTTTATATTTTGTTATTTATTTTGTTTATTTTTGTGCTTTATAGTATCCTCAGACTTTAACTCTTTGTTCAAGCGTATTAAGTAATATTTATTTAAATTCCTCCAAAGAAAAACAAGGCTATTGGACAAGAGCAACCTTGGTCTACAAGTTTTAGGGATAAATCGTGAAACCACGGACAATCCAGGAATATGTCAGCTAGTTTATTATGGAAATATGTTAAACATGTAGCATTTTAGTCAAATTATCTTGGAGAAAATAAAAAAAAGGTTTGAAACGTTTTCCGAGTAAAGGATAGTTTGCAATGGAGCGATTGTGCTGGAAAATCATAGCATCGTATCCTTGCCAGATGGACTAACATGTCAAGATTTATAACAATTTCTAATTTTTGACACATTATTTTTATGATTTTTTGTACGTGTTTCCGTTGAAATCACGGTATCGAGTTTTTGGTTGGAATTCAGCATTTCCATTACTTATACAATAGCAGTAGTCGATTGCCTGCATGGTTGGCGCATGCGTTTGTCATACCGCTATGACAAGACAAGCCGTTGTGCATGGTGGTAACCACACCAATCAGTTATTTGCATGAAGACAATTTCTCACTTCCTGCCGCGTTACATCGTTACAACTTCCTTTCAGCTGCACGTGCAAGATATCGGGGCTTATCGCTTTGCTCTACTCGTAAGGGTTAGATACAGCAACAACAGGTGGCGTATGCATGTATCTTCAAATTGAATTTGTGTGATGTTTACTTTCTCTACAACCTGTGGCACATTAGACAATGTATTGCATTCCACCTAAAAGATCCACGTCGAGAATTCACCGTAAATATATGTTTGAGACCCCTGAATCCGAAAAACCTAATTTTAGAAAATGGTCAGTGTATGTGGCCACCTCCTTAGCTTACCCCCTGCCCGGAGGACCCGGGTTTCGATCCCCGGACTAGCAAGGGGATTTTATCCCCTCTGGGAGGTTCGGCACGGGGTGCACTCAGCCTCGTTAGTTCCGGGGGGACCAATTGAGGAGCTACTTGATGGAAAAGTAGCGGACCCAGGTCGTGAAGACCGCATAATTGGCCGGGAGGGATCGGGACACTGACCACGTACCACCCTCCAGTACTCCACCCCACCAATGACGCCTGTAGTGGGCCGAGGTGGGGGACGCAGTGGCTGGGCGATAAGTCTTGGCTCTTCATGGACTGTAGTGCCAGGGCTCTTTTGAGAAAAGTATAGGTATTACAAAATTGAAACAAGTAGCAAGAAATATCTTGAAAATGGTTCATTCCACAAAGCAATGTTGCGATACCACTCCGGACTCGCGGTGTGACGCTGCTTGGCGGGGCCTACCGCCGGGATGAAGACATCTCAGCACTGGTTAGGGACTTCCACGCGTCTCTGGTGGGCCTGTGTAACTGCGGGTCTGGTAGCACACCTTCGGTTCCCTTATTTCATCCCTGCCTCCTGGGGGGGGGGGGTGTAGCCACAATAGACCTGTGTAGGTCAACGCGAGCGAGGTGTCCCTCTCCGTCCTGTACCCTTTACCTTTACAGTTTACCAGTTGTACAAAGGTCATCTAGAATAATGAAGACCTTTGAGGACATTTCTAGAAAATTTAAGATGTTCATTTAATTTATCGTAAACGTACCCTAAATATATACCTATTTTTAATAAAAATCTGTGAGAAAAGAAAAATTTTCGCAAAATGCCGAACATAAATACCGAGTTTGATATTCAACTGACTTCATTTTTGAGTTACGCTGTTCAAAGACACGCAGCCAATGCGAGAATACACACGTTTTTACTAAAAATGCATCTTTTTATCAGATCTATGGAATCTCAAAACATACGTTTCCTGCGAAATCTCGGTATCAATTTTTTGCGTGGAATACCGGGTTTCATCTTGTTGAACCGGTTCCTCTGATGTTGATAACTTTCCTGACTTTCTCAGATGTAATGGATTATATAGTAACATGTATGTTTCGAATTTTCCTACCCCTCGTTCCCTCTCATAACGTTTTTCAAATTTAGCGCTCAGCCTGCTGCGTATGCATTGGAGAGAATTGTTTATTCCTGGCATGCAACCTTCTACGCCTTTCCGTGCGGATAGGAGGAAGTTGATCACTTCCTGCTGAAGGCCTAATAGGTCTTTCACAAAAGTAAATACCCATCTTCGGTGAGACTTGCGCGAAGGGTCTCCTAATTCTCAGGCGTGCTTGCATAGGTGGTATGAGAATTAAATTAGTCATATGCTTTCCTTGCTGCTCGGAAGATATGGCAGCCATGTCACCTCGCAACTCACCTCACCTCGTGGTTTTGAAAGCAATATTTCAGCAATCCTTCAACATTAACAGGAAAACATTGCAAATTCAACTTCAGTGCACCTGCAGAACATACGTTCTTATGGTGTTTCTGTTAAGTTGTGGACTAGATCTAAAATTACTCAGTTTTAGTGCTAGACTTACAGAACGTGAGTTTCACCAGTCAGACTGAACTCCATTATTCACTATTGCTTGTGGTGGCTAAGGCGTGTTCTTTCAAGTGAACGGTGTGGGCTGACATGAGTTCGAATCCCATCTAACATATTCCTTTTGTTTTCCTTTTTCTTTTTTCTTTCTTAACGGGAACATTATTATTTATATAACCCGAGCGAAATATAAAATTATACAAACTAATGGAATCTATTTCTAATAAAGCTCCTCCAATAGGTATTTTTAATCCGCGTACCATTGTAACATTTCTCGCCGTCTTATGAATGCTGTAGTATGGCGGAAATTTTACAAATGAATGCTTCCTTACATATGTTCTTGAAGATGGGCGTATATTCTGAGTAGGTAATAAATATAAATTAATTATTCATGTTAGTGATTTCAATCTTATTTGTCTGTCATTAATAAAAAGAAATGCAAATTTTTAAACAATTTCTAAAGGTGCACACGAACTTTTCGCCTTGGAGTGAAATTAGGTGCTAAGGTAGTGACAGAAAGCTTAATATCATATGATACAGCTCAAAGGCCCAGCTGACGAATAGCTAAGAGCGCTTCGTCGTTGACTGTGAAATTCTGAACTGCTAGCTGACGGGGGTTCGAGCCTCGTCTTTCGCATGTTTATTTTCTGTAATACAAGATTAACAAACGTGTTTAGTTCTCTACAGCTTTTTATCAGAAACGGAAAATCAGCACACTGCTACAAATTGAGTTAATGGGGACATGGCAACGTTGTGTCTGCTTGAAAATAAACGACATGACAACTTTGCTGGGTGCAAAGGTTGCTTCAACAACTGCATTCTGTTCTGTTTAATGTGTCATATTCACTGGCATCCAGATCTGGTAATCTACACTATTACACGCTTACATATTTTTTATCTGTTAATAGCCTACGAAATTCATAGAGACGCTTTTGAATGTGAATGTTTTAAGGGAAATATTAATTTCAAGGGGAATGTTTGACATTTGAGGTAGGCGTGTTCCCTGCTGCATTTTCAGCAATTAATATCTTAGGAAGTATTCATTTGTAAAATTTCCGCCATACTACAGCATTCATAAGACGGCGGGAAAGGTTACTACGGTACGCAGAATAAAAATACCTAAAGCAGGAGCTTTATTAGAAATAGATTCCATTAGTTGGTATAATTTTATATTTCGCTCGGGTTATATAAATAACAATGTTCCCGTTAAGAAAGAAAAAAGAAAAAGGGAAATAAAAAGGAATAAGTTAGATGCGATTCGAGCCCATATCAGCCCACACCGTTCAGTTGAAAGAACTCGCCTTAGCCACCACAAGCAATAGTGAATAGTGAAGTTCAGTCTGACTGGTGAAACTCACATTCTGTAAGTCTTGCAACAAAACTGAATCATTTTAGTTCTAGTCCACAACTTAACAGAAACACCATAAGAACATATGTTCTGCAGGTGCACTGAAGTTGAATCTGCAATGTTTGCCCGTTAATGTCGAAGGATTGCTGAAATATTGCTTTTCAAGACTACGAGGTGAGGTGAGTTGCGAGGTGACATGGCTGTCATGCCCTCCGAGCGGCAAGGGAAGCATATGACTAATTTAATTCCCATACCACCTATGCAAGCGCGCCTGAGAATTAGGTGACCCTTCGCGCGCGTCTCACCGAAGATGTCTATTTACTTTTGTGAAAGATAGTACACAGACATGCCCTTATATTAATAGAACATCTGCCTCTAATCTCTCTCCTTGCCCCTATGATGCTGCAGTCACCCTTCTATTAAACATCTATACAATATTATAAAGAAAGAAATTTTGTGGTAAGTCAAAAATCTCCCGGTTTTGTTAATTCTTTCACTATCCTTTCTTAAGAATATGGACTGTAAAATACTTTTTTAATTTCAATTCATAAATTACTATAAAGAAAAAAAGATTTATAAAGCTTTCGTTGAGAATGCCATGGCGAAGAAAACATTCTTGACTACGCATAGTAAATAGGGGAAGTATTGTACTCGATCCAAAATTTCGATGGCAAGATTTCACCAGAACGATATGTTTTGAGGCCCCCCTGAATAAAAAGGCATTGTAGAAAAAGGTATGCATGTATGTGTGTCTGTGAACAGCGTAACTCCAAAAAAGGAAAAGTCATTTAAAATACCAAAGTTTGTGGTATTTAAGTTTAATATCTATCAAGGATGCGACACGAAGATTTTAGCTCTAGCATAAAATTCTTAATAACAGGGTATGCGTGAGTGTATTGAATGAGACCTACGAAGTTTTTGCAAAAGTCATAATTTATTTGCAAATTGATTAATAAGTTGCCGAGAATTGCCAACGGTATCGAATGAGAATTAGATGTCCCATTACACGAAGATAATGTTGTACTATTATAACTTTATCACCATTTTGGTGATCGTCGATAAAATGTTCACTAGCACGCACCCCTCCGAAGGAGTGTCGCCTTGTCGTGGCGGAGGGGCTCAGTACCTGAACCAGACGGCCTACTAAGTGTCTTTTTGACTACTGGTAGGCAAGAGGTGAGGGGAAGCTAAGAACATTCCAAACGGGTAGATGAGGCTCGGTAGTCTTGGTCGACAACTCATCTAGGAGAAGAGGACTCCGAAATCAAACTCCCCCAGGGGCTCCTACTACGGTAGGTACGGGTTTGGCGTACCCGGGGCCCCGAACTATACTCTCGATTGGGTTCCTCCAAGAGGTGAGAGGGCACATGCCAAACGCCCAATCAACTTTGGTCCACCTTTGTGTTTGACCTCCCACCTGTTACCTCCCTGTACACAGTCTGATGGATAACCTACGCGCGGGTCGTCGGAGGATGGGGTGACGCAAGGGGTGACTGGGTAATCGCGTAAGTCCCAGCCCCTGGTTATCATGTAGGATCTGTGTGCGTATCCGCTGATAAAGGTCAGTCCCGGGGAGGGGGCATTGCATGAGCTGATGCACTCCTGAAGGCGATTGGGTCCCTCTGTCTATGCATTGGGAGGTGAGACCCTAGGGTGAGCAAGGTCCAGGCCAGGCCTCTCACCTAAGCCGGAGTGGCGCCCAGGATGTGAGCATGCCATCGGAGACATTTGCAATGGTGGAGGATATCATCGCCATGAGTTCTTTTAAAACTCAAAAAACAAAACATGCCAAAGTCAGTGAAAAGGAAGTAGCAGAGTTGAGTGGTCCTCGCTACTTAGTGATATCAAGAACAGAGGAAGGTAAAACATTCAGATCGGTGAATCCTTTCGTGATACAGAAGGGTCTCGATAAGATAGCTGGCCCAGTGAAGAACTGCACAAGATCGCGAAACGGCACGCTGCTTGTTGAATCTATTTCAGCAGCACAGGCAGCTACTATTGTAAAAGCCAACATGTTAGCCAGCTATCCGGTGCGTGTAGAGATGCACAAAACTTTGAACTCCTCTCGCGGCGTTGTGAACACACGCGCATTGAACGATATGTCCAATGATGAAATTAAGGAGAACCTCGCAGATCAAGGTGTAATATCTGTTTATCGGGTTCAGAGAAAAGATGGAGGCGAATATCTGCCTACCCGTACCCTTTTCCTTACCTTTAATCGGGTAGATCTCCCGCAAAGGATAAAGGCTGGGTACGAGGCCATTGAAGTAAGACCTTACATTCCGAGCCCGCTTAGATGTTACAAATGCCAGCGCTTTGGTCATACAAGTGACACGTGCAGTGGTAGAGCTACCTGCGTAAACTGTGGAGGCATCGCCCATGACGATGACTGTACCTCACCTCCCAGTTGTATTAACTGCAGGGGAGAACATCCAGCAAACTCCCGAGAATGTCCGCGCTATATGGAGGAAAGAGCTATCCAGGAGATCCGGGTTAGAGAGGTGTCCTTCCCAGAAGCCCGAAAGCTCTTACGTTTGCGCTAGCCCACTATCCCGAACTCCGGTACCTATAGCTCGGTTGCAGCTAAAGCAGTACCATGTCGGGAAATCGCAACTCAAACTAGCGATATAAATGGGGCAACAATCTCAGACAAAATTCTTGTAGCTAGGTCACATCCAAAGCCTCAGATATCACCTAAGTCCGCCAGAGCATCTACAAGCACCGCAGTTCAATCCAGCAGACCAGGAAGGTCACCAACAAAGAAGCCGACCTCGACAAGTAGACCGATTGTATACGATGCTTCACCGATCAAGTTTAAGACCGAGAATAAAAGATCCGATTTCCTCAAGGCAAGCAAGGTCTCTCCCAAGCCATCAAAGGGAAAGAAAAAGCCATCTCCTAGGAGATCCTCTTCAGAGGGATCCTCTAGTATGGCTACAGACCGGCGAATGTCATCTTCGCCGGTCTCCGTGTCAAATCGGTTCGAAGCTCTCGAACCGAAATTCTCTATGGGAACACGGACGTCCTCGACAGAGGACATGGAACTAGACTCTGTCCACACTGGGAGACCCCCAGTGGAAAGGAGGCGCGAAAAAGCGTCCGATAAAAATGTAAGCCCTAGAGAGAAGAAAAGGGCGAAATTAATTCGACAACCGCCTATTCCAAAGTAATAAAGAGTTACCTTGGAACTATCTGTCCCATACACAATGCAATATGGCTATCCTACAATGGAACATACGTGGAATTCGAACTCAACGGCCAGAACTTGAGCTTTTGCTCAAAGAATACGAACCTCTGGTTGCATGTTTGCAAGAGACTAAGCTGCGTCCTCATGACGCTTTCCATCTAAGACGATACACCCCAATACGGTGTGATGTTAAACCAGAAGAGGGTGTACCGGCACATGGCGGCGCTATGATGCTTGTTAGAGATGACGTGTATATGCAAACTCTACCATTGCACTCTGATATACAATCAGTTGCTGTATGGATTAAACTGCCAAACCTACATTTCACCATCTGTAATATTTATTTGCCTCCGTCCCATGACTTCTCGCACATTGATTTAGAAGATCTAGTTTCCCAGTTGCCAACACCGTTTCTGTTGGTGGGAGACTTCAATGCGCACCACCCACTTTGGGGTTCAAGTCGCCCTTGTGCGAGAGGTACCCTCATTGCCGATTTCCTCGACAGTCACAACCTAGCTCTCCTCAACACTGGAGAGCCAACATTCATTTCTGACTCTCACAGCACCTTCTCACACCTCGATCTTGCAGTTTGTTCACCTCAGTTGGCAGTCTCCTTACAATGGAATGTCATCTCTGATTTACACTCTAGTGACCACTTCCCATGTCTTATTAGTCTCTTGACGCAACATACATATTCCACACGTATGCCCAGATGGCGTTTGGACCATGCCAACTGGAACCTTTACACCCAGTTGGCTGTCTTTACGTACAACGAGCACGACTCAGTGAATAATTTGGCGCAGCATCTCACGCAGACGATTCTCTCTGCTGCTGAACAATCGATTCCGCGGTCGACTACACACCCCCGTCGATTTCCCGTCCCCTGGTGGACGGAAGAATGTCGGAATGCCATTCGTGCTCGAAGGCGTGCACTAAGGGTTTTCCAACGCCACCCTACTTTGGAAAACCTAATCGAGTACAAGAAAATGCGCGCCAGGTCCAGACAAGTCATTAAGGATAGCAAAAAGTCATCATGGAGCAAATTTGTAGCTTCATTTAACCGACACACACCTTCCTCGGTTGTGTGGGATAGATTAAGGCGTGTTGCAGCTAAAACGACACAAATACCAATAGCGGGACTAAAAACAGCCACAGGAGCTGTTGTTGATTCATTTGAAGTGGCCAATACCTTTGGCAGTGCTTTCGCACAAGTGTCTAGCTCGGAAAACTACTCCCCTGAGTTCCTTCCATTTAAAACTCAGGTGGAATCTCAAGGCTTCACGTTTCGTTCTAGAAACGTAGAAGATTACAATCGCCTTTTCACCATGGCGGAGCTGGAGCATTCCCTGAAATCTTCGCGATGTTCAGCACCAGGACCGGACGGTATTCATGTACAAATGTTACAACAGCTCTCTCCTGAAGGTAAGGCATTCCTGCTCGAGGTCTATAATCGTGTTTGGGTTGACAATATACTCCCAGAAAATTGGCGGGAGGCCACCGTTATTCCCATCTTGAAGGCTGGGAAGGACCGTCATCTTCCTTCCAGCTATCGTCCTATTTCCCTCACCAGTTGCGTTTGCAAGGTGATGGAACGCATGATCAATGGACGATTGGTATGGTGGTTAGAAAGTCGTAACCTACTGACTAACATCCAGTGTGGTTTTCGACGACGCCGTTCAGCTGTTGACCATCTTGTGTCAATATCGACACAGATAATGGACGGCTTTATGAAGAACTGTCAAACTGTAGGCATATTTTTCGATCTTGAGAAGGCTTATGATACGTGCTGGCGAGCAGGGATTCTACGTTCCCTGTATGCCTGGAACATACGTGGACGCCTACCACTTTTCATTCAGGAGTTTATGAAGGACCGCTTTTTCCGAGTAAGGGTCGGCTCGGTTTTTTCTAATTCTTTTGTTCAGGAGGAGGGAGTACCTCAGGGTTCGGTGCTAAGTGTCACGCTCTTTGCTATAGCAATTAACTCCATCTGGAAATGTGTTCCACCTGGAGTTTCGTCATGCCTATTCGTAGACGACTTCGCTGTCTATTGCACTTCTCAGCGCACGGCGTTCTTACAACGGCGCCTGCAGCAATGTTTGGACAACCTTAGGGAATGGAGCGTGAAAAACGGCTTCCGTTTCTCAACTGAGAAGTCAATCTGCGTTAATTTCTGGCGCCGTAGGAGACGATTACCACCTTCGCTCCGATTTGGTCCAGATGAACTTCCCTTCGCAGAAGAGACGCGCTTCCTGGGTTTGATCTTGGACAGGAAGCTTAGTTGGTCGTCGCATATTGCACAGCTAAGAGCGAGATGTGAGCGTTCCCTAAATATTATGCGAGTACTGAATGGCAAATCGTGGGGAGCGGATCGGACAATTTTGTTGCGAATATATCGCGCATTGGTCCGATCCAAGCTAGACTATGGGTGTATTGTTTATTCGTCAGCACGACCATCTGTGCTGAGAAGATTAGACGTGGTCCATAATAGGGGCATCCGCATTGCAACAGGAGCTTTTCCAACAAGCCCAGTGGTGAGCCTTTACGCCGAGTCCGCAGAACCTCCTCTGCAATATCGGCGTGAGATTCTCTTGGCAAATTATGGTTGTACGCTTAGGTGTATGCCTAAGCACCCAACGTTTGCTTCTTTTTTCACCACTACGCTAAGAGAACGATATAGAAATAGGACCCTTAGTCCTAAGCCTGCGGGGATCCGTTTCCAAGACCTTCTAGTGAAGCTTGGAGTGGAACTGCCCATGATGTTCACCAAGGGCGAGAGGCTTTACCCCCCTTGGCTCTCTGGTACGCCCCATGTAGATCTTGGGATGACCGTACACCAAAAGTCCACGATGCCTATTACAAGTATCCGCACGTGTTTCTTAGAATTTTTGTCAGGCTACACTGACCGTCTATATATTTACACCGATGGATCAAAGAGCACCAACGGTGTTGGATGTGCTTATGTTTATGGAACCGAACCATATACATTCGGTTTTCCAAATAGCACTTCCAGTTTTACTGCAGAGCTTTATGCAATTTATCGAGCCGTTTTGTATGTGCGCCGTCGTAAACTAGGTGACTGCTTGATTTTGAGCGATTCCCTTAGTGCACTGCAGAGCCTTTGTCAGTTGTATAACCCCCACCCTATTGTACAACGTATCCAGGATGCCCTCCATGTTTTACACGCTTCTGGCGTTGACGTGGTGTGTGCATGGATTCCTGGTCACGTAGGTTTGCCTGGGAATGAAAAGGCAGATTTAGCAGCAAAGTCGGCAACTACAGAACCCAGTATCACCATCTCACGTGTTACTTCGGAAGACTTCAGGCTTGAAGTGCGGAGAGCAGTACTGTCGTCCTGGCACGACGAGTGGTCAGCTCTCGGCGGTAATAAGCTTAGAGAAGTGAAAGAACTTCCGATAAACTGGGTAACTTCCTATCGCACATCTCGTCGCGAGGAGGTTAGTTTGGCTCGATTAAGAATAGGGCACTGCAATTTTTCGCATGGTTACCTATTTAAAAGGGACCCTGCGCCTCTATGTCCGCTGTGTGACAACCTTTTGTCGGTTCGCCACGTGCTGCTAGAGTGTTGCTCTCTAGCGCACCTTCGAAATTCTCTGAAGCTGCCTGCCAGACTTGCAGCAGTCCTAGCGGACGACAAAACAGCGGTTGATAGAGTTTTTAATTTTTTAGCGGAGTGCAATATCAATTTGAGTATTTAAATTTTTTTAATTATCTGTTTCTGCTTTTGGACATATTTATCACCTTGTTTCATATCTGGCTATGGCCACTGCTTTTTACCTTTGTATATTTTCTTGTTTCTAGTATTTTTATTTTTTGAGTGAAATTTATACCTGGCTATTGCCATGAATCTTTTAAGGGCGCTGATGACCTAGAAGTTGAGCGCCCTTAAACCGAATCCAAATCCAACTAGCACGCAATTTTCATGTCTTCCCTATCCGTCGATAACTTTACACACTAGAGGACAAGTTTCCTCTCCGTTAATCTGTTCTATCAGTAGATACAGCTTTCCCTTTTAGAAGTATTACTCCCCAAACACACAGTCCTCCCACCTGCACACTTAAACTTTCACTTAATATAAGGTTTTCTTATTGTGAACATTGAGATGCTTTTGTTCCACTTTAAAAAGTGTGCAGTCTATGCCATTTTCTTGAAATGAAGATCTCACAACACATACAGAGTTTAAATTATCACCTCCAATTCTGTTCCGTTTTCTGGTTTTTACATCGCTTACAATAGAAAATATTCGCTCGGCTTCTGCGTTGGAAGTGAAAGAACCAGCTAATGTTTTGAAAACACAGCTGATCTTGGAAATCTTTCAACTTTGAGATTTCAGTCCACAAACAGTCCAAGTCCATATTTGAAAGCTCCTTCTTCTTATCCTCAGGCGCAAGTGGAACATTTCTCCATTCAAATGCTAAGGTATTGAGATCAAATCCTTCAAACTTTATTGCAACACAAGATACATCTTTAATCTGGGACCTTCCGTCAACTGATAAAGCAATATTTGGCTCTATAAATTTTAAGTTTCCAAAAACTTCATCCTACATAGGTAGACGTTTCTTCATTTCTTCGGTTGCTGTGATATAGAAATCAAGGCATTTAAGATTCAGTTGATGAATTCCCTTTATCACATTCTCTAGGAAGAGTTTGCAATCGCTGTTCACATTCTGGACCAAGGTACACTGATTCTAATGGTAGATAATGGCATGGTTGAAGTGTATTAATCTTGTGCATTTCTGTGAGGACACCTGGTTTTAGAAAGTTCTGGCCAATGTTTTGAAACAGACGCAAAGAATCTTCTGAAAGCTTGTGAATTAATATTTTCCTCGATTGGAAAAGGGCGTTAAAACTGTTGAAGTAAACCAAAACTTACTTCAGAAAGAAGCTTTAGTACACCAATTTTCTAATTCGCGAAGAATCATTTCTGCAGATTTTAATCTATCTTCAACGGTTGCTAGTTGGAAGTAGTGCAAAAATACATCCCAGTTTTCCAGCAGACGAACAACACATGCATGTAAAGCAAGCCTTCGGTACCCGATAATTTAAGCACTTTTTTACGTTCGACTCCAAAAAATTCTTGAAATTCTTGTAAAATAGCGCAGCGCTTTGCACTACCAGATATGTAGCTTTGTAGCTTGCCAAGGACCTTATTAAGTCTTCTCAGGATCTAGGAAGTTTCTCACATGCCTTGCTTGCAACTAAAGCAGATGAATGGTATATACAATTTTATTGATAATCAGATTTGGCACAACATTTGTCAGCCTTGTTATGACGGAATTACGGCTTTCCACCATTACAGACACATTGTCATAAGCCATGTCAACGATATTTGTAGTTGGAATGTCCTCTTTCGATATACTCTCCAGAGTTATGAATAGTTTTTTCTGCCGAACAATCCTTGGCATCCAAAGGGATAAATTCCAGAAGTTGTGTTTTCACAAGCCCGTCAATTGGTGACACATATTTCACTAAAACACATGTGTTTGCTCATGGGGGTCCCACTTGGATTGCGGAACTGGAAACACGAATTCACTAGCTCTAGTAGTTCTATCGGAACAGCACGGAGTGGCCCTGATGGCACTGCTAGACCCGATCGAAAATCTGATTGGCTGATTCAAGTTTTGTAACGAAAACAAGCGGTTACTTGTTGGTAAAATAAGTTTTTCGTCGCAAAATGATCTTCCACAGAGAGGTACATTTGCATTGTTTCTACTTAATATATGTGTGTGTAATATTGGTATTTTCTATTAATGTTGATGAAATACGTAGCAATTAGGTGTAAGATGCTTTTAACAGGTTATTGTTAGTGGAAGTGTTAACATGTTGTATTTTATTGATAATTGTATTCATTTGTATTGAATTTTCAGGGGCTCTAATGACCTAGCTGTCGACGGGCCCTTAAACCCTACTCACTCACTAATTTTCAGCCACACAAACAGTGGGATATGCCTACGATATATTCCTTGCAGCATTGCGGTGTAAATCCCGAGTGGAAAATAAAGTTAGAATCTGAAGGTACGTTATTTATTTTTAGTAAGTTTTAAGAGCTTCTTACTGTACCAGTGATATTGGATGAAGATAGTGTATTTGCCAAAATGTTTATCATAGCTTTTTGCGCACATGCGGCAGTTACTTGTATCCATTTGTTGCACAAGTTGTAAAATACATAATTGACCTTCCCTTAGATGTGGAATAGTAATCACTAATCACAATTGCAGGAAATGTGTATTTTAAAAAAAATTACACATGGTTGTTGTGCAAAGTAATAGGCAATTGATGATTTGACTAAGACTTTTTACTTGGCTGGAGATAATAAAGTGCCTCTTTTTGCGGTCACATATTTTAAATTATACTAATAAGCAAATGCAGCAATAACACAACCACATCAAAAAATACAAACGGATGCAACAAACTGAGGATAATAGAAATGGTGCTCATCATAACCTATTTCAACAAACACAGAATTGTCATATGAAACAATTTTTTCTCAAGTAAGTCATTGGCATTGCCTTCAAGAGTTGAGTGTTCTGTTATTTGCCGAACCAAATCAAATTTACATAAATTAATGTATATGTACATTAATATACAATTATATTAACATATGATTGATATTTTAATGAATGCCTATAAAACAAGATAATCATACTCTTGATATCAAACTCAAGTGGTATTTGCCAGACCATTAACCGAATAATGTGTTTAATACAGAATATTAATATTATTATGATAATGTGTTGGCTAAAGTTGTCACGAGTGTTAAGATTGCAAACCTGCGACTTTTGGAAGAAAATTTATCACTTGCTAGATACAATTGTACAAATGTACAAATGTACAATTGCTGAAATTGTTTATAATTAAGTTTAGTAGGTGAGCTACCAAAAGAATGAAGTTGTGCACGTTTTGTCTGAACAGCAGACAGACAGAACCGGTTCCGCATAATGTGCATTGTGTCAAATGCACCACTACAAATGACGATAACTTCATTCATCTTTAATGTAGCTCGACTACTAAGCCTAATTATAATCCATCTAAAATTATCTATATTTTAAATGTAAATAGGATAATGACCCAGCCCTTTACCCAAGGCACTTTCATTACTTAGACTTTAGTTATACATAAAGGTTGCATTGTTTTTTGTTTATTTCTAGGATATGCACGATAGAAAGTTGGAGTTAGAAGTATTCCTGTGATTGTGGGTGTATAACTTCGCAAGCTGTGCCTTTTTGGTGTCCAGTGCTGGTGCTGAATATAGTGAAATGGTGTGAAAGTGTTAAATGACGTGAAACTTTTAAGAGGACATTTGTTGCCACGCTAATAATGATCTAGTGAATAACAAAACAGGTGTTTGCATATGGAGCAATACAGTGTTGTATATAATGTATGCAGAAGCCTCTTTGTGAGATTATTATATATGTATATATAAATATGTCAAATTGTGTTATGCTATCGGAATGCTAGAAGGAATAAATAAAAGTGTGAAACATGTGTAATTGTTCCCATTTCCCTGTCAAATGCCACATCCTAATGTTTGGCTGCATTGGGGTAGCTCATTAAAGTAGAAAATATTTTACTTTATGCCATGCATAGTAATTAGTGGGAGCGTCAGAATTGAAAAAGGAACATCTTGTTGCTATTAAGAAAACTAGTCATTTGAACCTGCAACCATTACAGAACTCATTAATATTTCATAAAAGCTACTGATGTACAGACTATTGGACAATTTCAATAAAAAGAAATTATAACAAATAAACTGTTTTTATACCTGCTTACTTGTCAGTCTTAGCTGATCATAATCATGCCCTAATGCCATATTTCTACCGCTGACGCATCAAGTTTAATATGTGAGCTTCCATTCTGTGATTACAGTTTTTAGGGGTGCCGAATTTATTAAAGCACATAAAAGTTAATTTGCGTGAGCTTTAATATGCAGCACCCTTAAAAACTGTAATCACAACTATGGAGGCTCATGTGTTAAACTTCACGCGTCAGCGTTAGCAATATGGCAGAAGGACATACAATCAGCTGAGACTGACAAGTAGGCAGGTATGAAAAACACTGTAGGAGCTACCGGCAACGTGAGCATTCGGGAGCGCGATTTCTCATACTTTAGTTTCAGTTCAGCCCACTTGGAGCGCTCCGATCGCTGTTTTGTTGACAAAAATTTAACACGTAGTTTCCTTTCTTACTACTAGGTGTTCTGTGCTAGGTAGGCCTAGTCTGCAGTGTAACAAGCTATACATCGTTGTACTTAAAATTAAGTATATTTATTCAATTGTGATAGTATAAGTATATATCACTTAGTATTCAACATCTTTATATGTTGTAGCTCCTATATGGACAATAATAAGACCGAGCTCAAGAGGAATACATAAAAACAACGTTTCTTAAATTGTGTTCGCGAGGCATTGAGTGATTGATTTAAATTGATTAATTTCTTCTTATCCCAGTGTCTTACACAAACTTTGAACAATTTTCTGAAACTACTGAACTATCTGCATCTGCGTGTATCAAAATCCTTTATACCCGAGTGTTATCAAATGTGTGAAATAACATTTTCTGTGAAATACGGCGTAGAAGCTAAAACACCTGCATGCAGCTTGTCATCGTCAAATATAATTTAAAAGTGTTTCAATTTGAAGTTTTTAGCCATTGAATAACTATTCTGGCTCTATTTACATGAATCTATATGATAATACTAACTTCCATACCCGTGGTCACCGTTAAAGTGCTTCTGTGACAAAATAGTTAGGTTAGGTCTAACCAGAGTACAGCTATTTGAAACTTTTATCTGTTATAAATTTGGACATTTTAATACATAATAGTGTAATACTGTGATATTTTTAAAAATATTTACATTATTATATCCTCGCACGAGTAATAGTGTCACGTACTTTTGTGTTGTGAACTCAATATAAGTGTACGTAATCTATTATAGTTATGTGTCGTATAACTCGAATTTTTTTTTTTTTTTAATTAACGTCCTCCAACATTGTGTCATCTCGGACGAATGAAATGAAATGGGTGAGATGATGCTCAAATGAGCCCGAGGTCCACGGAGCTTTAAGTTACCCGACATTCGTCTTCTCAGAGTAGGGAAAACCTCGGAAAAAAACCTTACCCGGATAACTTACCCTGAGCGAGATTCGAACTCGCGACCTCTTGAACGTGAGGCAGACACGCTAACCATCACGCTACCGAGGCGGGCGTATAACTGGAATATGCATTCGTATTATGTGTCATAAAAAGTTGGGTTAAGTCTAACCATAGTCAACTATCTTGTAACCTATTTAACTTTTCACAACGGACTTGTTAGTTTTAAGTGTTTAAAGATCAATTTGAAATATCTATATATAAAATTAGTGCTAACGATGCATCAGAAAACAAGATAATTAGAAAATCATCAAATAATAGTAAGGAAAGTTCAGAAAAGAACACTAATGCAAATGAAATTTCTGATTCAATGTCAGTTGACCCCGGCATTTCCACTCACAAATAAATGTCAGCAGATATTATCATTTGCAATACAAATGTAATGTCAGCAAATCCCAGCAATCCTACTAAGAAAATGAATACGATTGACAACAAATTAAAGAATATTGTATCCGAGTTAAATACATATCATTTAGCTGGTAATAACGATGATCCTACTGTTACTTCAGATGAAGATGAGGAACCAAATGAACACAATACTGACAATATTGCTGATTCCAACACTAATAGACGTTCTTGTGATGAAGAATTCAATAACCATATTTTAGAACTACAAACAATGGTGGCCAAACAGAAATTTAATTTGGAAAAGAAGAGTCACTTATTATTAATATTAAATAAATGCACTAACCTCTATCAAGAAAAGCTTTTGGAGACAACAGCACTTAAAGCAGAGGCTAAACCTTTAGAAGAAGTTAATTTACAACTGAAAACTTCTAATGACTCTAATATAAATAAACCTTTAATCAACCAACTTAGTTTTGCAGAAATGGTTAAGAAACCAGAACTTAACAAAACTTTACTAATGAATAAATTGGAACAACCTAAAAACACAGTTTTTGTAAAATCAACAACAGTACAAGACACCCGTAAAGTGCAAGAAATTTTTAGTAAGTCTTTGGATCCTGGACAAAGCGAAATTAAAATAAGGGCAATAAGATCTACCCCAAATTTTGTCATTGTTGATACTGACTCACCTGAGGACATTGAGGAGATTAAAAATAACATTGATTTAAAACAACATAACCTGGAATTTCAATTACCGAAAACAAGAAAACCACTTCTCATTTTATATGATGTTCTCGTAGGAACAACAGAAGAAGACATCAAAAATAATATTTATTTGCAGAATCTGGAAGGCAAAGTTACTGTTGAAGAATTTAATGAAGAAGTCAAGATCCGCTTCAAGACAGGACCTAGGAATAGGGTTACTGTTCATTATGTAATCGAAACATCTGCCAAAATTCGAAAACTTATTCTACGACAAGAAAGATTGTACATTGGATTTCAACCTGTGTCAGCCAAAGATTATATTGTTATGGGAAGATGTCTTAACTGTCATGATCTAGGTCATGTTGCAAAACATTGTCTAAATAAACACCCACCATGCCAAAATTGTGGTGAGCTTGATCATGATGTAGACAAATGTAGGAAACATAACCTTCCTGCCATTTGCATATCATGTTTAAAAAGACATAAGCGTTGCTTCGGAAGAAAAGATTGTCCAACTTAGCAGCTGTTAATGAGTCGTCTTATTTCTAGAACGGAATATGACTGAAAAATATATGAATTATATAAAAAATTACCGCTTCAGAAATGATCATGAAATTTTCAAAATTGGACAAATGCTCAAGGAAGTAAGCTTGTTCTTGCTGGGATTAAGAAGGTTGCTTAAGATCTACATCTGGATGTTTTGGCAATACAAGAACCTTTCAGCAGTAGAGGAAAGTTACCGTATCTTCCCGTTGGCTCTAGAGTTATTGCGACTGGTAATAATCCCAAGGCTGCCATAATAATTTTTAACACCGAACTACAGGTTGTACAAATTGCTCAATTTGGAGATACTCATATGAATTGTATAGAATTATCAAGTTCTAAAGGTAAACTTATTGCAAATGTATACTGCCAATATAGTGAACCTATATATATATATATATGGATTTTGGCAAGATATATATATATATATCTTGCCAAAATCCAATTTGTTTGTTTAACGTTTCACAATTCTACATTATTGATTTTGGCTGATGCTAATGCTAAATCACCGTGGTGGTACAGTTCTATTAGAGATAACAGAGGAGAGAAGCTTGAAGAATTAATATCAGAGTTACGATTACAAATTAGAAATGGTCCAAACAATCCTCCAACTTATAGTGGACGTACTAGAGTAGAAAGTAATATTGATATTACCCTTTCGAACTCGAAGGCAGCGAATTTGATATATATAAAATTGGATGGTGGGACAATATATAACTTCGAGTGATCATAATCTGATTTATATGGATGTAAACTGTTATGCCTTACAATCTAAGGCATTAAGCCCATTTAAACGTTATAATTAGAGCGAGGATAAATATCCTATCGCCTACAATGTTTGCGCGCTTGTACTATACACACTCCGTGGTGACTGGCAGACGGCGTAGCACAGGTGTTCAGAACATGTAAACTAACGGGCAGGGCTGTGTAAGAAGCTCTAGTCCATTTACATCAGTTCATATCGTCATCTATTCATTCCTCAAAAACATTGCAGTGAACAATAATACATTTTTTAAATTGTTCAAAAGTAAAATTTGTCATCCAAACAATGTTTATACAGCAAGAAACTTCTCTCAACGTCAAATGATGTAACGGGAACAAACGTAAGAAATTTTGCATTGTGTTCGTCATACGTAGATGTCATTTTGTCTAGCTGTTGTAAACGAATTTTTATATGAACCATTGTAGCGTAGCCAGGATTTCTCTCCAACACGGTTTTCAGTTTATTTTGCACTGCTTCGGTGACAGATCTACATTTTCAATTTCCATATAAAGCTCTTATATCAAATTGTAAAGCATATGACAGTTTATGGTTTTTTGATTCTAAATGCAGAATAGTTTTGGTGACATTTGGAAACTTCTTTTTAATAAATAACAAATGTTTACGTAAATTGCCTGAAATCAGTGACTGAGTAGATTTAATGGCACAGCTGTCTTCACTATCCAAAACATTGATTACTTTAACTATTTTATCATAATAATCTGCATAATATGCAGCAGCATTTAGCCAGCTACCCCATCGAGTTACAACGGCCTGCGAAGGTAAAGAGACCGCAGTGGCCATTTCTTTGAAAATCAGTAACCTCCTTGGGGTCTTCAGAAATGTATGGACAATGGTGATAGCCAGTTTCAGCATCTCCTTTAATAACATTGGTAAGTAAAGCCTTTAAAAGTAGTTTTAAAAATCTGATGTGTTGCACTCACATGACTTTCTCTACTCTTGTACAAACTCTTATTCCTATATCCCATATCTTCTTCCTGTTGGTTAAGATAAACATTTGTACAAATTATCTTATTGCTTATTTCCTTGTAGGTGCAAGGGGAATGTTAGAATACAGTAGGCTTTGTGCGATTGTCAAATGTCTTAAAGCTTTGAGATTCTCTTGTCTTTGCACACTTAACATATAAAAAAATGAACAACGGTGACCCATTTCACGAAAATTCCAAGTTTTCCGAAACTCACACACATAAAAATTTCCTAGCGGATATTTTGTTTTAATCCTTTTAGGGTGTGAGGGTTTGTCTTGTACACTTTATGCTTCAAGTTACTCCAGAAATATAAATACAAATCATAAATAAATACGCGTTGTACAGTAGAAAATAAATGCTGAGCCATAATACACTTTGTGGCTAACTACAGGACAAAATAATAAAGCACACTGGTAATAACTCAACCACACGTTATCAATCAGCTCAAGAGTGCAGTTTCAGAGCAGAGAAAACAAAGTCAACCGCATGATTTTGTGTGTAGCAGCTGCGTTATTGTGTTTCTGTGTGCGCAGTGGAAAAACACTGCGCAGCGATTCGGATGTTTTTGAATCTCTCTGTACAACAATCCTACGTAAATAGTATCAAAACCCCTATGTTAAATCATAGCATTAGAAATAAAACGAGAAATCCAAATCCACAGATTGCAGAATTTTAGCCATAACTTTATCATAACATTTTGATAGATACTATTTACTATATAACGGGTATGTTTTAATGATATAAATCATAAAGCTAAAGAGCTTACAATGGCTATTCAAACAGCCATGAATAAAAATATACCACGTGTCAGATCATCGACATTCAAACATATGGCATGGAACGAAGGGCTTCAAAAATTGCGATATAGAATGAGAAATGCAAGAAGATTGTATCAACGATGCATTATTCATGTTGGGCGTCAATTTCACCTCCAAGTATATAGAGATTGAAAGAGAAATTTCATCGCCTCATACTAGAAACAAAGCAAAATTCATGGATGGAATTTGTTGATACCAATTTAAAACGAGATGTATGGGGTATATCATACAAACTAGCTGCTGAGAAAATCAAACTGCCAGATGCCATCTCAACTCTGATAAAACAAGATGGCAGTTACACAACTTCTTGGTTAGACACGATGAATACCTTAACAGCTACTCTCTTACCGTCTGAAGATGAGAAAACGGACACAATTACCCAACGCGAACTTCGAGACCAAGATAAGAACTGGAAACCCAATACTGGAATTGTTGTTCCATTTACTCAAGAAGAGATAATGCACGCTATAGCACAACTCAAATTGAAAAAGGCACCTGGACCTGATGACCAGGGCTCGGAAGTTCATGCCCTAAAAACACTGAAATATGCATGCAAATATGTTCTTAAAAACTTGAAAATATGCCAAGAAATATGCACTATTTAATAAAAACAGTTAATGTCCCTTTGCAGTAGACAAGACGAGTTAGTATAAATAATAAATAAAGTTAGTAGTACTGCTAGTATTAACTGCTAAATTGCAGTTCACAACCAACACTTTGCACAAATTTTCAACTGTAAAGTCTGTCTGTTGTCTCGCAAAACACTTCTGAAACGTGAAAAACTTCTCTCCACGTCACAAGATGTTATCGGGGCATATTTAATGATGTTAAATGCTTCACAGAGAGAGAGAGAGTCAAGTCTCTTGGTGAGACATGGTTTTCTTTTGAGGATGTCTCGAATACCGCACATCTGTTTATAACCAGAATTTTTTGAAATTACATAATTCACTTTCTCTTTCACTTTTTGTCCTATGCTAACAGGAACCGAACTTAGATCACATATTGTTTTTTCAAAGACAGTGATTCATGCAAAGGAGATCCTACAGCTTCCAATGCCGTTATGGCTGTTGGTAAGAAAGAAAAATGGGCAGATATGAAACCAAGATCCTCTTTTAACCCAGTGCCTGACAGAATATTTTGCACAGTTTCTATTGATGAAGCACCTTTCAAGTCCAGTGAATTAACAACCTCTTCGATTATTTCTATGTGCTCAGCATAATATAAAACTGCATCGATCCATGTTCCCCATCGATTAACACTGGTGCAGGAAGAAGTCAGATATTAGGTGCTGTTGATCTAAACAACTTAACTCTTTTAGGAGATTTAACAAAAATTATCTTCGTACTGGACACAAATCTATCTACCAATGGGAAAGAACCATTGTCTCAGAAATGCTACCAATATGAAAAATATTATACAGATGAAAAAATAAAAAATGCACAAAAATCATTAAAATATGCAATATAGGGGCAATAATATTGAAATCTTCGTGAGTTGCATCATCCTGTGCAGTACTGCCAATATGAAAATATTATCCAGATAGAAAAAAGTAATAAAATACCATACAAATCATTAAAATATGCAATATAAGGGCTGTAGTATTGAAATAATATGCATTTATCAAACATCAAAAAACATGCAGTTATATGCACCATAAAATCATGTCCAAATAACTGAAAATTCCGTAATTCGTGCACATAATGTAAAAGCATACATTTTTAACCCGCATGAAAAAACATGCAAATGCATGAACTTCCTAGCCCTACTGATGACATACCAGCAGAAGTGTTAAAAATCAGTCAATCTGATATTACACCGTTCCTTATGGACCTTTTCAATGAGTGCCTTATCCAAGGTAAGATACCTTATATTTGGAAGACAGCAAATACAATAATATTAAAAAAATCTTCAGATAAAGACGCTATTCAACCAAAATCGTATAGACCGATTTGTCTTTTGAATATCCTTGGTAAAACACAGGAAAAGCTTCTTTTTTCAAGATTAAATCAACATCGAGCTCCTAAAGGAATAAATGATGCTCAATACGGTTTTTGCAAAGGCAAATCTACTGAAGATGCAATTCATTCAGCGGTCAATACGATTACTAATAGAATGTCTAAATATATCCTGACTATATTTTTAGATATACAAGGAGCTTTTGATAACCTATGGTGGCCTGCATTGTTCAAAAGATTTAGAGACCTTGATATTCCCAGATGTCTCTATCTAAGTCTGAAGGATTACTCTACGGATAGACATATATGTTTTAAAGGCATACAACATGTAATAACTAAGGAAATATCTAAAGGTTGCCCTCAAGGTTCAGTTTTGGGACCCACTTTTTGGAACATTACTATTGAACCACTCTTAAAATTGTTACAGTCAGATATACACGTAACGAAAGTCGCAGCATACGCAGATGACATTTTGCTAATTTTTCAAGGAAATTCAGATTGGAGTTAGAACATTTTGGCACTGAAACAATTAATAAGATTCATGTTTGGTGTAATCAGTTCAAGTTACAACTCGCTCCGAAGAAGACAACCTACATTGTATTTAATGGTAAATTGTAAACAAATCCTATTATTAAATTGGGTACTTCAAATATTATACGTTATCATGACACGAGATATCTTGGACTACAATTAGATGAGAAACTGAATTTTCTGGCTCATATAAATTATATACGAACAAAATCAGAAAACTTCATAATGAAATTAGCAAATATTGGACAAAATGTATCTAGAGTGCCACTTATTCATATACGGACCTATAATAACTGTATACTATTAGCAATTATGGCCTATGGTGCTAGTGTATGGGCACATAAGGCTAGAGAGGTTCATATTAGAAAATTATTAAGGAGCACTCAAAGGAAAATTCTCATTCGCATGACTGGTACCACAAGTACTACCTATACTCTTGCACTATTGGTAGCTACGGGAACTTGGCCAATAGATTACAAGATAAGACAACGTGGAGCTTACTACTGGCTAAAGAAAGGTGACTTATCAAAAGTTGAGAGTATCATTGACTCCCATTTTACAAAAAAGATAAATAATACGCAATACATTATTAAGAGAATGGCAAAAAGAATGGGACGATTCTACTGATGGTAGAAGAACATGTGAGCTTTTTCCTAGTATTCATATTAGATTAAAACAACGCCTAAATCCAACAGACGGTCTTTTGCATTATATTACAGGACATGGTCCGTATAACAAATATTTATATAGAATACATAAACCATTAACATTTGAATGTAATACCTGTGAGGTTATTGATACTCCAGAACATACTACGTTTGAGTGTCCTAGATTTGGCCAGGCTGTTGAGCTATTACGACAACCCGTACGTGGAAAAACTATCAATGAAATACTTGAAGTATCCAATTTGACTTCTGCTTTACAAAAAATGACCAATTCGATTTCTTAGAACTCACTTGAATTGATACACCAATCTACTTTGAACACTTCTGCATTACATGTTCCGGATTTAAATAAAACACCACTAAGAAGATCAACCAGAATTAGTCATCTTCCTTTGAGAGATGCACCAACACCTCCAACACCGGACATTGTCTATGAAGGTAGAACTATCAATCGCAGGAGGCACTACATACTTTCTCTTGAAAAAAAAAAAAACAACATAAGACTTTGAGCATTATATTGTTTATTAAATGTAATTCAATTCTATTCTTGTTAGTTTTAAGATATCTGCTAAATTATGTATATCAATCATGTATGTATTTAACATAAGTGCTGAGGCTTCCATACGTATGTATTTGATAATAAAGCCAAAAACACGCCGCTCTGACATAAAAATTTAGAAGTCAGAACTACGCTTGGCAGAGATTATTTATTTACTTACCTACCAACCTACCCACCTACCTACCCACCTACTCACCCATCTACCTACCCAACCACCTACTTATCCACCTACCTACCCACCCACCCACTTACCTACCTACCCACTAACCCACCCATCCACCCACCCACCAGACAGACTGAAGTTAAGGATAAATCTAACGGCAAACCTTACAACACTACTGACAGGACACGGAAGACTTAAAGCATACTACTATAGGTTCCACATCACAGATGACCCAAGTTGTTCCTGTAATGGAGGAGAGCAAACAACAGACCATATAATTTATGACTGCAAAAATCTCGAAGAAAAAAGAAGAACATTCAGAAGGAAAATAATTCAAAGAAGAGGAAAATGGCCACCAACTAAAGTCGAAATTGCTAAAAGTTATTTTAAAGAATATATTCAGTATGCCAATGCAATTGATCTGACAAAAAATAATTGAACTGTATAAATCTATGTAATTATTAATGTTAAATTTATAATAAGCAAACCTAACATGTAGTATTACATATTGTAATGGAACATGTAGAACAATAAAGAAGTTAAAAAAAAAAACACCCACCCACCTAACTACCTACTCACCTACCCACCTAACCATTCACCTAACTACCCACCCACCTAACTACCCACCCACCTACGTAACCACACACCTACCTACCTAACCACCCACCTACCTAACCACCCACCTACCTACCCACCAACCCACCTACCTACCCACCCACCCACCCGCCCACCTACGTAACCACCCACCTACCTACCTAACCACCCATCTACCTAACCACCCACCCACCTACCTACTCACCAACCCACCTACCCACCCACCCAACCACCTACCTACCTAACCACCCACCTACCTACCTAACCACCCACCTACCCACCCACCAACCCACCTACATACACACCCACCCACATACATACCTAACCACCCACCTACCTACCTAACCACCCACCCACCTACCTAAACACCCACCTACATAAACACCGACCTACCTACCTAACCACCTACCGACCTACCTACCCACCCGCCTACTTACCTAACCACCCACCTACCTAACCACCCACCTACCTACCTAACCACCCACCCACCCACCTAACTACCTAAACACCCACCAACCTACCTAACTACCCACCCACCTACCCACCCACCCACCTACCTAACCACACACCTACCTACCTAACCACCCACCCACCTACCCGCCTACCTACCTAACCACCTACCTACCAACCTAACCACCTACCTACCTAACCACCCACCTACCTACCTAACCACCCACCCACCTACCTAACCACCCACCCACCTACCTACCCACCAACCCACCCGCCAACCTACGTAACCACCCACCTACCTACCCAACCACCCACCTACCTAACCACCCACCCACCCACCTACCTACCCACCAACCCACCTACCTACCCACCCACCCACCTACCTACCTAACCACCCACCTACCTACCTAACCACCCACCTACCTACCTAACCACCCACCCACGTACCTACCTAACCACCCACCTACCTACCTAACCACCTACCTACCTAACCACCCACTTACCTACCAACCTAACCACCCGCCTACCTACCTAACCACCTACCTAACCACCCACCCACCCACCTACCTACCTAACCACCCGCCTACACACCCACCTACCTACCTAACCACCCACCTACCTACCCACCCACCTACCTACCTACCTAACCACCCACCTACCTACCTAACCACCCACCTACCTACTTAACCACATATCTACCTTCCTAACCACCCACCTACCTACCTAACCACCCACCTACCTACCTAACCACCTACCTAACCACCCACCCACCTACCTACCTAAGCACTCGCCTACCCACCCACCCACCCACCCACCTACCTTCCTAACCACCGACCTACCTACCTAACCACCCACCCATCTACCTACCTACCTACCTAACCACCCACCTACCTAACCACCTACCTACCTAACCACCCACCCACCCACCTACCTACCTAACCACCCGCCTACCTACCTACCCACCCACCTACCTACCTACCTAACCACCCACCTGCCTCCCTAACCACCCACCTACATACCTAACCACCCGCCTACCTACCTAACCATCCACCCACCCATCTACGTACCTAACCACCCACCTACCTACCTAACCACCTACCTACCTAACCACCCACCCACCTACCCACCTAACCACCCGCCTACCTACCTAACCACCCACCCACCCACCTACCTACCTACCTACCTAACCACCCACCCACCTACCTACCTAACCACCCACCTACCTACCTAACCACCTACCTACCTAACCACCCACCCACCCACCTACCTTTCTAACCACCCGCCTACCTAGCTAACCACCCATCCACCCACCTACCTACCTAACCACCCGCCTACCCACCCACCTACCTACCTAACCACCCACCCACCTACCTAACCACCCACCTATGTACCTACCTACCTAACCAGCTACCTACCTAACCACCCACCTACCTACCTAACCACCCACCTACCTAACTACCCACCTACCTACCTACCTACCTACCTAACCACCTACCCACCTACCTAACCACCTACCTACATAATCACCTACCCACCTACCTACCCACCCACCTACCTACGTAACCACCCACCCACCTACCTAACCACCCAACCGCCTATCTAACCACCTACCCACCTACCTAACCACCCACCTACCTACCTAACCACCCACCTACCTACCTTCCTAACCACCTACCTACCTAACCACCCACCTACCTACCTAACCACCCACCTACCTACCTAACCACCCACCTACCTACCTTCCTAACCACCTACCTACCTAACCACCCACCTACCTACCTAACCACCCACCCACCTACCTAACCACCCACCCACCTACCTACCCACCAACCCACCCGCCAACCTACGTAACCACCCACCTACCTACCCAACCACCCACCTACCTAACCACCCACCCACCCACCTACCTACCCACCAACCCACCTACCTACCCACCCACCCACCTACCTACCTAACCACCCACCTACCTACCTAACCACCCACCTACCTACCTAACCACCCACCCACGTACCTACCTAACCACCCACCTACCTACCTAACCACCTACCTACCTAACCACCCACTTACCTACCAACCTAACCACCCGCCTACCTACCTAACCACCTACCTAACCACCCACCCACCCACCTACCTACCTAACCACCCGCCTACACACCCACCTACCTACCTAACCACCCACCTACCTACCCACCCACCTACCTACCTACCTAACCACCCACCTACCTACCTAACCACCCACCTACCTACTTAACCACATATCTACCTTCCTAACCACCCACCTACTTACCTAACCACCCACCTACCTACCTAACCACCTACCTAACCACCCACCCACCTACCTACCTAAGCACTCGCCTACCCACCCACCCACCCACCCACCTACCTTCCTAACCACCGACCTACCTACCTAACCACCCACCCATCTACCTACCTACCTACCTAACCACCCACCTACCTAACCACCTACCTACCTAACCACCCACCCACCCACCTACCTACCTAACCACCCGCCTACCTACCTACCCACCCACCTACCTACCTACCTAACCACCCACCTGCCTCCCTAACCACCCACCTACATACCTAACCACCCGCCTACCTACCTAACCATCCACCCACCCATCTACGTACCTAACCACCCACCTACCTACCTAACCACCTACCTACCTAACCACCCACCCACCTACCCACCTAACCACCCGCCTACCTACCTAACCACCCACCCACCCACCTACCTACCTACCTACCTAACCACCCACCCACCTACCTACCTAACCACCCACCTACCTACCTAACCACCTACCTACCTAACCACCCACCCACCCACCTACCTTTCTAACCACCCGCCTACCTAGCTAACCACCCATCCACCCACCTACCTACCTAACCACCCGCCTACCCACCCACCTACCTACCTTACCACCCACCCACCTACCTAACCACCCACCTATGTACCTACCTACCTAACCAGCTACCTACCTAACCACCCACCTACCTACCTAACCACCCACCTACCTAACTACCCACCTACCTACCTACCTACCTACCTAACCACCTACCCACCTACCTAACCACCTACCTACATAATCACCTACCCACCTACCTACCCACCCACCTACCTACGTAACCACCCACCCACCTACCTAACCACCCAACCGCCTATCTAACCACCTACCCACCTACCTAACCACCCACCTACCTACCTAACCACCCACCTACCTACCTTCCTAACCACCTACCTACCTAACCACCCACCTGCCTAACTAACCACCCGTCTACCTACCTAACCACCCACCTACCTACCTAACCTCCCACCTACCTACCTAACCACCTACCTACCTAACCACCCACCCACCCACCTAACCACCCACCTACCTACCTAACCACCTACCTACCTAGCCACCAACCCACCTACCTACCTAACCACCCGCCTACCTACCTAACCACCCACCCACCTACCTACCTAACCACCCACCTACCTACCTAACCACCCACCTACCTACTTAACCACCCACCTACCTACCTAACCACCTACCTACCTAACCACCCACCCACCTACCTACCTAACCACACACCTATCTGCCTACGTAACCACCTACCCACCTAACCAACCACCTACCCACCTACCTAACCACCTACCTACCTAACCACCCACCTACCTACCTAACCACCCACCTACCTAACCACCCACCCACCTACCTACCTAACCACCTACCTAACCACCCACCTACCTACCAACCTAACCACCCGCCTACCTACCTAACCACCTACCTAACCACCCACCCACCCACCTACCTACCTAACCACCCGCCTACCCACCCACCCACCTACCTAACCACCCACCTACCTAACCACCCACCTACCTAACCACCCACCCACCTACCTACCTACCTACCTAACCACCCACCTACCTACCTACCTACCTAACCACCCACCTACGTACTTAACCACATATCTACCTTCCTAACCACCTACCTACCTACCTAACCACCCACCTACCTACCTAACCACCTACCTAACCACCCACCCACCTACCTACCTAAGCACCCGCCTACCCACCCACCCACCCACCTACCTTCCTAACCACCAACCTACCTACCTAACCACCCACCCATCTACCTACCTACCTAACCACCCACCTACCTACCTAACCACCTACCTACCTAACCACCCACCCACCCACCTTCCTACCTAACCCCCCGCCTACCTACCTACCCACCCACCCACCTACCTACCTACCTACCTAACCACCCCCCTGCCTCCCTAACCACCCACCCACCTACCTACCTAACCACCCGCCTACCTACCTAACCATCCACCCACCCATCTACCTACCTAACCACCCACCTACCTACCTAACCACCTACCTACCTAACCACCCACCCACCCACCTAACCACCCACCTACCTACCTAACCACCTACCTACCTAGCCACCAACCCACCTACCTACCTAACCACCCGCCTACCTACCTAACCACCCACCCACCTACCTACCTAACCACCCACCTACCTACCTAACCACCCACCTACCTACTTAACCACCCACCTACCTACCTAACCACCTACCTACCTAACCACCCACCCACCTACCTACCTAACCACACACCTATCTGCCTACGTAACCACCTACCCACCTAACCAACCACCTACCCACCTACCTAACCACCTACCTACCTAACCACCCACCTACCTACCTAACCACCCACCTACCTAACCACCCACCCACCTACCTACCTAACCACCTACCTAACCACCCACCTACCTACCAACCTAACCACCCGCCTACCTACCTAACCACCTACCTAACCACCCACCCACCCACCTACCTACCTAACCACCCGCCTACCCACCCACCCACCTACCTAACCACCCACCTACCTAACCACCCACCTACCTAACCACCCACCCACCTACCTACCTACCTACCTACCTAACCACCCACCTACCTACCTACCTACCTAACCACCCACCTACGTACTTAACCACATATCTACCTTCCTAACCACCTACCTACCTACCTAACCACCCACCTACCTACCTAACCACCTACCTAACCACCCACCCACCTACCTACCTAAGCACCCGCCTACCCACCCACCCACCCACCTACCTTCCTAACCACCAACCTACCTACCTAACCACCCACCCATCTACCTACCTACCTAACCACCCACCTACCTACCTAACCACCTACCTACCTAACCACCCACCCACCCACCTACCTACCTAACCCCCCGCCTACCTACCTACCCACCCACCCACCTACCTACCTACCTACCTAACCACCCCCCTGCCTCCCTAACCACCCACCCACCTACCTACCTAACCACCCGCCTACCTACCTAACCATCCACCCACCCATCTACCTACCTAACCACCCACCTACCTACCTAACCACCTACCTACCTAACCACCCACCCACCCACCTACCCACCTAACCACCCGCCTACCTACCTAACCATATCCAAAAGGCTGGATATATAAAGAAAAATATAAGGATGCTTTACTCGCCAAGCTAGAACTAGAAACAGGACGTCCAGATTATACCTACCAGCCAAGTGAATTTGGAAGAATGATGGTAAAAGTGTGCAGTTATGCACTCAAAAAGAAATGCGCTAACAAGAAACATAAAGCAGCCTACTGGTGGAGTGATAGTATTGCACAACTAAGGAAGAATAGTACAGATGCCAGAAGGAAAGTTACAAGAGCAAACGGGAAAAATAGGCAGAATGAACATGAAATGCAAGAGATATACAATCAATATCGTGAAAGCAGAAGAACACTAAAAAATGCTATTAAAGCGACAAAAACGACCGCATGGGAGCAACTATGTACAGAAATTGATAATGACACTTGGGGGAAGGGTTATCAGATAGTTACAGGAAAATTTGGATTCCGATCTCCAGTACGACTAAAAGACGAAGACCAGCTAAAGATAGCGAAAACTCTATTTCCAGAACATAAAATGAACATATGGCCAGAAATAAAGGTCAACAGAGAGGAAATACCTCTGTGTCAAAAAAATGAGATTATAGAAGCCGGTAGAAGAATAAAAGGAGGAAAGGCAGCAGGACCTGATGGAATCCCACCAGAGGTATTAAAGGTTATTGCAACACAGAAACCTAATGTTCTAGAAAAAATAATAAATGAACAAATAACTAAAGGGATATTTCCCAAAGAGTGGAAAATAGCTAGATTAATACTAATCGAAAAACCTAGGAAAGGCGTTGGAGATATTACCTATAGACCTCTGTGTTTAATAAACGTTATTGGAAAACTTTTTGAACAAATAATAAACATAAGACTTATCAAGGAGATCGAAACCAAAGAGGGATTCTCAGAAAGACAATTCGGCTTTAGAAAAGGTTTATCATCACTAGATGCCCTTGAGACCATAAAGAGCCATATAAAATCAGAACTAGAAGAAAAGAAGAACATATATGCCATTATCGTCACGCTCGATGTTAAAAATGCTTTTAACTCAGCACCATGGATGGGTATAATAGACGAATTAAAAAGAAGAAAAATAGCTCCGTATTTAATTAAACTTATATGTAGTTATCTGGAGGATAGAAAAATCGAGATAGGAGAAAAGATGAGCTTGGACATGAGTTGTGGCGTCCCACAAGGCTCCATATTAGGACCAACTTTATGGAACGTATACTATGATGATGTACTAAAGCTGGACTTACCAGTAGGAGTCAAAACAATAGGATATGCAGATGATCTGGCCATGGTAATACTGGGTAAATCAAAAGGGGAGGTGGAAGAAAAAATTTTGTGGTGTATGAAGAAAATGAATATATGGATGCTCCAGAAAGGACTGCGATTAGCACCAGAGAAGACAGAAATTGTCATCTTAGAGGGAAGAAGAACAATAAAGGAAATAAAAATAATTTTTGGAAATCAGGAAATTAAATCTAAACCGCATATAAAATATTTAGGAATACAAATGGGACATAATATGAGTATGTGGGCGCACATTAGATATGTTACAAGCAAGGCAGAAAAAACCGTTGCAATGTTGGGAAGGTTAATGCCAAACATTCGAGGACCTAAAACAACTAAAGGAAGGATACTGGGAAGTGTGGTAAACTCAATTATACTGTACTGCGCACCAGTTTGGAATACCTGGTTACAAAAAAATACCTGCAGAAAATTGATAGAAAGGGTCCAGCGAAAGGTAGCTATAAGAATTGCTTGTGCGTATAGAACGGTTTCCACAAGGGCAATCCAAGTTATTGCGGGTACTATACCCATACATCTACTGGCTATAGAATCTACATACGGCACAGAAAATAGAAAAACGGAAAAGAAATTAGCAAGAAGAAATACCATGAACAAGTGGCAAAAAGAGTGGGAAATAGAAACTGAAGTGGCACAATGGACAAAGAGGCTCATACCACAGATAAAACCCTGGATTAACAGAAAACACGGAGCACTTGACTTCTATCTAACCCAGTTCTTGTCAGGACACGGGAGGTTTAAAACCTACTTGCACAAAATGGATATTGTGAACAGTAATAATTGCTCATATTGTGGAGAAATAGATACTCCAGAGCACACTGTACTTTGCTGCTGTAAATGGGATGACATCAGAAACGAATGCACTAGAAAGATAGGAGTAAACCTGATAGCTGAAAATATAATTGCAAAAATGCTAGGGAGCAAAACTAATTGGGAAATAATTCAAAAAATGATTGTAACTATTATGAAAGGAAAGGAAACAGATGAAAATAGAATAAAAGATAGATAAATAAACGGTTGTAGCCTATGAAGTAATGCCGAGAGGTAGTTCCACAGAGCTGCAATGATATGCTGGAGGGGTTTTAGTGGGCGGGAGTCTCACAGTTGCCAGTGAGACTGGCCTGCATAATGCATTTCCCCTCCAAGGAAGAAAAAAAAAAAAAACCTACCTAACCACCCACCCACCTACCTACCTACCTAACCACCCACCCACCTACCTACCTACCTAACCACCCACCTACCTACCTAACCATCTACCTACCTAACCACCCACCCACCCACCCACCTACCTATCTAACCACCCGCCTACCTAGCTAACCACCCATCCACCTACCTACCTAACCACCCGCCTACCCACCCACCTACCTAACCACGCACCTACCTACCTAACCACCCACCTACCTACCTAACCACCTACCTACCTAACCACCCACCCAACTACCTACCTAAGCACCCCACCTACCTACCTAACCACCCACCCACCTACATACCCACCCACCTACCTATCTAACCACCTACCCACCTACCTACCCACCCACCTACCTACCTGACCACCCACCTACCTACCTAACCACCCACCCTCCTACCTACCTAAACACCCACCTACCTACCTAACCACCCACCCACCTACCTACCTAACCAGGCACCTACCTACCTAACCACCCACCTACCTACCTAACCACCCACCTACCCGCCCACCTACCCGCCTACCTACCTAACCACCCACTTACCTACCTAACCACCCACCCACCTACCTACCCACCCACCTACCTACCTAACTACCCACCTACCTTCCCACCCACCTTCCTACCTACCTACCCACCCACCTACCTACCTACCCACCCACCTACCTACCTAACTACCCACCCACCTACCCACCTACCTACCTAACCACCTACCTACCTAACTACCCACCCACCTACCTATCTACCTACCTAACCACCTACCTACCTACCTACCTAACCACCCACCTACCTACCTAACCGCCTACCCACCCAACTACCCACCCACCTACCTACCTAACTATCTACCTACCTAACCACCCACCTACCTACTTACCCACCCACCTACCCACCCACCTACCTACCTAACCACCCACCTACCTACCTAACCACCTACCCACCCACCTACCGACCTACCCACCCACCTACCTACCTACCCATCCACCTACCTACCTAACTACCCACCCACCTACCCACCCACCCACCTACCTAACCACCTACCTACCTAACCACCCACCTACCTACCTAACCACCCACCTACCTACCTAACCACCTACCTACCTAACCAGCCACCTACCTACCTACGTACCTACCTAACCACCTACCTACCTACCTAACCACCCACCCACCTACCTAACCACCCACCTACCTACCTACCTAACCACCCACCTACCTACCTAACCACCCACCCACCTACCTAACCACCCACCCGCCTACCTACCTAACCACCCACCTACCTAACCACCCACCCACCTACCTACCTACCTACCTACCTACCTACCTACCTAACCACCCACCCACCTCCCTAACCACCCAACCCCTATCTAACCACCCACCCACCTACCTAACCACCCACCTACCTACCTAACCACCCACCTATGTACCTACCTACCTAACCACCTACCTAACCACCTACCTACCTAACCACCCACCTACCTGCTTAACCACCCACCTACCTACCTACCTACCTAACCACCTACCCACCTACCTAACCACCCACCTACCTACCTAACCACCCACCCACCTACCTAACCACCCACCTATGTACCTACCTACCTAACCAGCTACCTACCTAACCACCCACCTACCTACCTAACCACCCACCTACCTACCTAACCACCCACCTACCTACCTAACCACCTACCCTCCTACCTAACCACCTACCTACATAATCACCTACCCACCTACCTACCCACCCACCTACCTACGTAACCACCCACCTACCTACCTACCTAACCACCCACCTACCTACCTAACCACCCACCTACCTACCTAACCACCCACCTACCTACCTAACCACCTACCCTCCTACCTAACCACCTACCTACATAATCACCTACCCACCTACCTACCCACCCACCTACCTACCTAACCACCCACCTATGTACCTACCTACCTAACCAGCTACCTACCTAACCACCCACCTACCTACCTAACCACCCACCTACCTACCTAACCACCCACCTACCTACCTAACCACCTACCCTCCTACCTAACCACCTACCTACATAATCACCTACCCACCTACCTACCCACCCACCTACCTACGTAACCACCCACCTACCTACCTACCCACCCACCCACCTACCTACCCACCCACCTACCCGCCTACCTACGCACCTAGCTACCTATTTATTTAGTTATTTATTTATTGTCTGATATGTGTGTACTTTCGTCCACCAGGATAGAAAATTTAGTGTATTTTAGTAACTGAACCGTTTTGTCAATTTCCACCTTTGCAATAACATTTTTCACTATATTGGTACACTTTGTACGACCTAAAGTCACCTCCGAAGCAATTTTGGAGTCAGGGAAAACATCTTTTAACACCGGAACAAGATGGCCCACTGTTGAAAACGCAACATTGTGCTCCGCGAAAAAAGTTGCTGATCTTATTTCAGCTGTCTTCACCTTTTCCGCGTGTATGCTTTCATCACTCTTTTTCGAAAAACAATCAAGAACAGTCCTGCTACTTTGCACAGTTTTAACATTTTTAATGTGTTTAATACTAGAAGCACGTTTTTCGAGTTCGCTTTTACCGCAATTAACAATCACGTTACACGTTTCACACCTCGCCTTTCTATTGTCACTTTCAACGGACTCTAACTATACTTTAAAACTGTCAAAATGAAGCCAAGAGTGTTGGAAAGTTTTAGTATGCTTTCCCAGATCTAATTCACTGCTCCCGGATTTCGACCTTTTGTACTCGAAGGACCGCAATTTGACATTGTTGAATTGTACTAAACGAACCACTCAGAAACAATTATTAGTTTCGTACATAAGAAGCGACAACCGACAGGAAAGAACTTTCGAGTGACACTGAACTGAGCAAATTAAATCACTTCAAACAATACCATATAGGTTGCGTAAATGATTTTAAACACTTATTTTAGTAAATATTTATGATTGGATGCGAGTCACTTCCCTGCTTTCAGTAGCAGAGATGTCGCATTGTGATGACGTCACCCGCTCAGGTATCTCTGTAATGTTTATTTCACATGTCTGCACACAGAGTTTGTACAGTCATTAACAAATTAAATACCATAGTTTCAATAACGATTTCAGTTCGCAATGAATAAAACAGTTTTTATCACATTTTAATTCTTTTACGCCTGCATATTTTCTTCCTCTGTGGAGTCACCGTCATTCTCAAGCTCCGAATTTGTATGTTCTTAAAAGTTAAACATAGATTCTATCACTATACTAGGATTTTATAGGATCTTATATGTATATCTTATAATTTGGGAATTTATAGGACTTTTGGAATACTGGATGCTTGTTCGTATAATTACTGAGCATGCCATTGTATTTATAACACTAATTTCAAATTGGAAAAAGTTAAATCAACTGTAACTTTAGTGTATTTGAAAGTGTTAACTTTCATACTTCTACGGTTAGTGTGACACATTAATCTCAGTATATTCATTTGCACTAGTATGGCACTGAAAATCTCGCAATTTGATGTCGAACACTACTGCAAAGGTTTTCAGTATATTTACTCATTTTGCTTTAGCTCGTATAACACGGAAAAACACACAATTAATTGTAAACACTATTTGCCCGAGAACTTTCAATTGATTACACTGCACATTCTTAAATATTCGCAGGTGCAAACTCCCTTTTGTCTTCCGTTAAAATGCCCTTGAAAGTGAAGAAACTGCGCAGCACTTAAATGCGATAGGAGGAATGAACTTCATTTTGGCTATTTGGGGGTTCCAAATAAAGATTCTTGCATTTTTGCTTCACAGAGAACGTAACCGTTTATTGATTTGGCCTTGAAATCGAACTGAATTATTAGAACTTTCTATTATGAAAGATACAATAATACGTAGTATATACTACCCAAAGCGCTATCAAATGCCTACCTCAAGTTTCAATCTTTGTTGCGGCATATAAACGTCACACGTTTCAGAAATTTCAGTGCCTCTGACTACCACATTCAACAATAGTGTGAGTTAGAGAAATTATATAAATTTATGTGGACCTCTTATTCAGAATTGCTATTGCACGTATTATGTCTGAATATTACACAAGATTTCATAAGATCATAAATATTTAATACTTTCCTTATTCAAATAGTCTCCTTTGAAAATGTTATATAAATATATGTACTTTATTTACTTAACCTAATTAGACATTAAGGTTCTATCGAAAAATTCGTCTTATTAAGTCCTAACGTAAAATTAGGTCGATTTAGACTCTATAAAATGTATGTTATTCGTTGGTGAATTGAACTTTTGTTTTTGTCTGGGAGCCCAGTGATGCTCTTTTCTCATGTTTTCATCCATCTTGGAAAGTTACGCGAACAGACGCAATAGCGGCTGCAGCAACTCTTTGTAGCAACTTTCTCATTTTTAAATTTTTTTTTTATTTTAACTTGATAATTTTTATAGAGTACCGATCCTTATTCTTGGTCTCTTCTTTCATGTATTCATAAGTGAGCGACCACCTCACAGGTTTGGCTATGAATTGGTTTTCCTTTTAACTTTGAAATTATTTGAGCTATTATCACAAGCTTAACTTGTTAACATCCGTACGACAATAGAGTCAACTCTACTCAGGAGCAGACGATTCATCTAGTGTTGCCAACACATAATTTATTTTTTTCCATCGGATCAACTTCCTTTCTTTCAAAAATAAAAACTAAGTTAAAACTTATATTAAACACATCCGTCACTCTGACTTTGTTTACGCATCGGGCAAACATTTTTAAAATCAGCCAAACTCTGTCAAAATACAATATTTATTTATATTCGTTTTAAGTCTACTCGTAAGGGAGGTTTTCACATTATTTAGCATACTATATAGCGTTCCACTCTTAGAAGACAGTATGGAGTTAAATGGGACATCTCTGTCTATCTAGCACATACAAGTTGCCATTAGCCGCGTCCTTTTCTACCCTCGCGCTGTTGCCAGACTACTAATAGCATGGTATAAATATTCATTTGTTATAAATTTCAGGTTTGAACACATTATCCTATGCAGAATTTTTTTCTCTATCAGGTTATATCCTTTTCAGAGTCATTATACATTTCTATAGGCCCAAATTTCTTCAGAAAACGTTTTTTTCAATAGAAGTCCGAAATTTGCTGTTTCTACACTCCTCACGCGCTAACTAACAAACTAACTGCTATAATGCATCTATATTTTTTACTTAGGTAGAGTAGACCATAGTGCTACTACCTGCCTACTTTGAATTCTCTATGTTTACCCAGTTAAGTGTTATAATTTTTTAAATTAAATGTTTTCGGAAAATTTTATATATGTGCACTGCAAAAGTTACGCAGTGTGAAACTTTTTTGTTATTGAGTTTACATCAGTGAACCAGCGAGAACAAATGTTGAGGAGGTTGGAGAAAGTTTTTAAAATAAACCAAAAGGCAGTAACCTCTTTCTTTTATCCAGTAAGGCAAACAAAAGGTATTCATCTATTCAGCGCCAGGCCTGACACAGAAGATAGTATAAGGAGCAGCACTAACATTAGTTCGAAAGAAGCCGTGTGTGTAACTGTGAGCTGTTATTGCGTTATTTGTTTAATATTTTTGTAAATATTTGTAGTTATGGAGCGGGAAGCTAGGAAGAGACGATATGTTGGTAAATTAAGAAGTAAGGAACGCCAAATAATTATGAATGTGTTGGATTATTTTTGAAGTAAAATGCGTGTAAGGCAATAAAAGAAACAGCTAAGATTATTGAGTGTTCAGAAGCAGTAGTGTATAGGATTAAAAAGGAAGTAATGAAAGGACTTCTAAGAACGCCATCGAAAAAGAAAGCAAAAAGGGTGGGACTACACAAAACGCTAGGTTAACGCAATATGATTGAATAGTGCAAGGTGGAGTGCGGCGAATTGTTCATTCTTTACAGTTTGCAAATATTCCACCCACGCTGAATATAATTTGTCACGGGTCAACAGTGATGAGACCCTATCAAATTTCTCAAGGGCCACTCTTAGTCGGTTGTTACATGATTTGGGGTCCGAATATGAAAGAAGGGGTAAGAAGTGCATATTAATAGAAAGAGACAATACCATCAGATGGCGACATAAATATCTAAAATACGTAAAAAGGTTTAGGGACCAGGGAAATCAATTGTTTACACAGACGAGTCATTTGTAAATTTAGATCATACAGTAACAAAGGCGTGGAGGGATACCAAAGTTAAAAGTGCCCGTCTCGTCAAGCAGCAATTGAAGGACTAAGTACAGGACTCTGGTCACCTCGGGGTCGCGCGCGGAGAAAGATTCGCAACTAGTACATGTTGCAACACTGCGCTCCATTTAACGTGTACTGTCTTGTAAGGGTGAAACGCGCTTTAAATGCTCTTTTGACTTCAGCATTTGACCAAGGTAAGACCAATGACTTCGCCACGTTCGTTGCATGATATGCGCAGTAAAGTATTTATATGCCAGAGCAATATAGGCAATAATAATAGTCTGCTTTTTAAAAGAAGATTCATGTCAAATGCCAGCTTCTTCACGTCGAGAGCTGCAATGTTGTCAATAAGCAGATAGCTAGAACCCTCAATACTCGAGACATATAAACAAACGTTCGGGTTTATCTCACGACAGCAAAAACACAAGCATGTATAGGTTGCGCGTTCCTTCTTGACGAATGACCTTGAGCAGAAATCCAATGAGTGAGCCTACCCTTAATAAACAGGTCAGCAAATGTTTATGCTACGATAACAGACACCTCTGTTTTCCTCTGTCGCGGATGTGTATACAGTCGACTGCAGAAGTTTTATACGGTACGGATGTATGTATGCATGCAACGAAAATAGCAATTCAGACGAGGGAGAGATGTCGGGAATAGAATAAATGCAAGAAAGTTAAGTGGAAACAGTTATAGAGGTATAGTGTATAATACGCGTGGCTGATATTACTGCAAGTGTCATAAATTGATTTGTAGTGTTGTACTACTTCAGCTCAGAAGCATGTGCGTCATCTCACTGCAGACTGTACCTCCTCTCTCTCGTTCCCGCAAAAGCTGAGTAGAGACTCGCATTCAACCTTTCATATAAAATTTTCATTCGTCAAGAAGTAACGCGCGACCTATAATCTCTAAGAGCCACAGCTACTATACTGTGTCTCAGCCTAGTTGAATCCTGTTGTAAACAACAAGGCGGAGCTGACTCAACTCGCCGCGTGTTAGACGTACAGGCACGCACAAAAGTTTTGCAACACTAGTAGCGCTAACTTCTAGACAATAAATAGAGTTGGGTTACACATTAACTTATTAAATCTATGAGTTGGAATATTAATATTCCGGATTTCTTTCCGGATTCCGGGTTTCTTTCTTTAAGTACTGCGAAACAATGCGCGATCATTCGCCACTCGTCACTTTTTAACGGTTTGCCTCGATTGTGTTTCATTTCGGCTGAAGCACCAGCCTGCTCCATGGTGAAAAGCTTACTGATTTTATATTGCATATAGATAAGTGTCCTTGGCCTTGTGAGGTCCGCGAGATGTACAGGAAATGCAGTGTAAAATATCAGAAGCAACCCCACACTATAAACAAAAACATCTTAATCAGCATTCAACTCGATACAGACCTCGTTGCGAGAGAGCTGTCTGATAAAGAAATGCAAAAATGTTATACGTATAATAGCAGTGTCCTTCAGTAATTGTTAAGTAAAATGCAGCTTAATTTAACATAATAAGCTAATGGTGTATATAATTTCACCTTTCTTCTATCTAATCTGTTTATAGTATACCATTATGTATATATTCCTTTACGAACTCACGGGCCCAGAACACATATGCGATTTGTGAAGCAGAAAGATAAAATGTGGGGCTATTTACGTTTATAAGAATCGAAACATTTGCATACTTTTCTATCTCCGAAATTAGCTCGCGCAGAGCAGTGATCGGAGAACTACTTACGTACAATACTGTACTTAAAGGAGGGGTTTATCGTACGTACGCAAACAAAAGATAACCCCCATTATCTTCGCCAAACCAATCAACAGCTTAACCGTTTTCTATCCCAATATCTCTGTCTCTGTCTCTCTTCCCGCCCAGATGTTTACAACAGGATTCAACTAGGTTGAGACATATTATAGCCTACTATCAAAACAAAGGTAATTTGTTCTCAATACGAATAAAGTAATTTGAATTCACTGTGTTTTTTCGTCTTTACAGGTGTAGTAGGCTAACAACGCACTATGCATGACCTGAGCAGTAATCAGTGCGGCTAATGTGGCAACCTTTGTTTACGTTTCCATAGCAACGACCTTCCCCTCTTACCCTCTTCCCCTTGCTTGACTGCTGCCTTGTATCTTCTTTTAAAAATCAGACTCTATAAAAAAGTGTGTGCTACTATAGAGGCACGTATCTTATCTTTGCTTACAGAAGAAATAACAGCTGACCAATGTTTGTTAGTGTTAGCTCTAAATAAACAATATCAGTGTATAGGTTGCACGTTTGTTCTTGACGAATGACCTTGAGCAGAAATCCAATGAGTGAGCCTACCCTTAATAAACAGGTCAGCAAATGTTTATGCTACGATAACAGACACCTCTGTTTTCCTCTGTCACGCTTGTGTATACAGTCGACTGCAAAAGTTTTGTGCGGTACGAATGTATGCATGCAACGAAAATAACAGCAATTCACACAAGGAAGATGAGGGAGAAATGTCGGGAATAGAAGAATGCAAGAAAGTTAAGTGGAAACAGTTATAGAGGTATAGTGTATAATACGCGTGGATGATATTACTGGGAGTGTGATAAATTGATTTGTAGTGCTGTGCTACTTCAGCTCAGAAGCATGTGCGTCATCTCACTGCAGACTGTACCTTCTCTCTTTTGATGCGAACGTTCCCGGAAAAGCTGAGTAGTGACTCGCATTCAACCATTCATATAAAATTTTCATTTGTCAAGAAGTAACGCGCGACCTATACAGCTGGATTCACAGTTCTTGGCCTCTGACCTCGAGTGGAATTCCTGTAGTGTAGGCGAACCTATAGTTTCTGTCTCTCTCGTCATCTCATATAATTCTGATAATGAAACCATGCACAACAAGTCGGGCGGGGAGGGGGAAGATAGTGATGTCTGCATTTCAACAGTCCCGCTAATTCACAATTCATTTTTTGTTCAGCGTGCGGTAATTAAAGACATATTAAGATGTTTGTGATAAGAATGAATATAGTGAATTTATGAGACATTGGTCATAGCATAAATAAAGTATGCTACCATTGCTTTCTAAATTAGGATCCAAAACATTACACAGAGTAGCGAAATTGTTTCAAATGTATGGGCATACATGAAGAAAAAAGCTAAAAGCAAAGAACTGCTTACATCACAAGAGTTTTTCAAAAAAATTAAAAAAAGTTAAAAAAAACTCGTATTAGATGCCACAGGAGCGTCAGAAGTTAAGTGAAAAGAATTGTTCAAGAACGCGAACAACATGAAAATCAGAACACGTCTTTTGGAATTCCAGGCAAAAGAAATTTCGAAATGATTAACGGATCTAGATGACTTAGATAAATGTGTCGTTAGAAGAACGATTTATAATTCTTATGTTTAGGAAAAAGGTGCTTTTTTCTTTTTTCTTTTTTTAAATTAACGTGCTCTAACGTAATGTCATATAGGACGGTGATTGAATGAAATGGGTGAAATGATGCTCAAATGAGCCCGAGGCCCATGGAGCTTTAAGTTACCCGACATTCGTCTTCTCAGGATAAGGAGAAACCTCGGGGAAAAAAAAACCCTTACCTGGATAACTTAACTTAAGCGAGATTCGAACTCGCAACCTCTTGAACGTGAGGCATCACGCTACCGAGGCGGGCAAAAAAGAAGTGCTCCTACGGTAGCCAAATTACTTAGAATTTTAAGAGAAGGCATTAACTTCCAGGGCAGCAAGTCATCCTTAAACAGAATAGTGAGAGAACTGGATTTTAAACGGAAAAAGACCGAATTTACAATATCTGCAGTGATGCATGTATTAATATGAACACATTTGCACAGCTAATTAAGCTAGGCGCATTGTATACACATTTATTTCTGCATGTACTGTACATACTACTTTACGAAGTAGAACGTTATGTGAGTAGCATATGACGCTTACGCACCAATTCGCTTGCTGTCAGCAGTCACCTGGCTTGGTAAGTAACTCGCTTTCAAGCTTTACATTTATTTCCTTCATAGGCCAAGAACGCTGAATCCAGCTGCACATTGCTCAACAGGAAGGAAATCAAAGGTGTTCTTTTCAATGCAGTTTTCTCTTATGTCCTATCTTGCAACAACATAACGATTTACATCCGTTACAGTTTTTCTAAAGTAAACCAATATAACATGTATTAAATGTCCCATATTCGTATCATATTGTGCAAAAAAGTCACTTTGTCTCTTCCTGAAAAATATTTCTCAAAATGTCCCACAACATGGGACAAATCCCACGGGTTGGCAACACTGAATGCCCTCAGTTGACCACACTATCTCCCTTGGGCTTCGAAAAATCAATACGGTTGCTCGACTATGATTGGAGCACGTGATCAACTATCTCCTTAGCTTGCCTCTATCAGTGAAGTAATTATTTTAACAGGCAAAATTCTACAAGCCCTGTCTTAGTGACGATTAGCCTTTCTCAACTTGTCCTGACTTGTTGAGACTGCAACTGTCACTTACTAATGATTGTCCAAGACATGTATTCTGTTAACTTGTAATATATCATTAACCATCTTGCAATATTTATAACGAATATATGATTTCTTACTTTCCTTTTATTGTTATATCTATATTTAATCTAGTTTATTATTTTATTCCTTGTTTTTTTTTCTAATTATAGTATCTTAATTAGTTCTTGATTGATATATCTAATCACAACTTCGGCTTCACAATCCAATGCTGCTTTTGGTCTTACCTTGGTCAAGTACTAAGATCGGGAAAGCATTTAGTGTGCTAAATAATGCGTCAACTTCTCTCGGGAATAGACTTAAATCCAAGCGTGTGAAAAAGTGCTGTCCTAATTACGTCCTACCAGAAAATCTTTTGATGAAAATTGGTACAATGACTGCATACCGAGGAGTAGAACAACCCAACACTTCAAACTGCAGAAGAGGCCAGTCACGATGTGGATGAATTGTTATTTTAGTCAACACTAGTAAGTAAATGTATTTAAATTCATTTTTTATTGCTACGATAAGATATGAAGTAGTAATTTTTTTTCTATTTTACGGAGCTTGGCTGATTGTTAAATGTTTGTCCGAGCTAAAACAAAGTCAAGGTAACGGGTGTCATATTTAATAGAGTGAGTGAATGGGTGAGTGAGTGAGTAGTGGGATTTACGGGTCCGTCGACAACTAGGTCATTAGGGCCCTAATTAATAGATGTTTTAATTTAATTTAACTTTTATCTTTGATAGAACATACAGAATTTGGCGGATTTTTGGGCGTTGATCTGACGGAAAAAAGTAATAAGAAGTTTAGCAGCATTATGGGCAAATGGGGTTCAACGCTTTATTAATAAACCATTCCAAAGTATGATCACATCTTTTTTTTTTTCTTTTTTTTTTTTCAAGTGGAGGAAAAAAATCCATTTACGGAGCCCCATGCGCTGGGATGGCACAGAGGGGGACTGTGGGCCTCACCCGGAGGTACTACCCACTAAAAAACCTCCACCGGTTAGAATTCAGGGAGGATAGGTAAGGCAGTACCGCTGTTGCACCTGCGGATTCAAGGAGCGGGTTTGTTGGCTGGCCGCAAGGGCCGAAGCCAGGTGAGATGGTGCCAGGACGTACACATGGCCGAGGCCCTGAGTACGCCCTTGGGAAGTCAGGTGGCATGGTAAAGGAGAATTTGGTGAAGGATTTAAAAGGAATTGTGTGGTGATTTTCAATGCCGCCGACGTCCACGAGTGGGTTGCGTCGGAGGTGCTGTAGTGGCCCCGTAGGGGGCGGCGACTGTTGGGTATCCCTCCTCCAGCATCGTCTGTAGAGCTGCCACCTCTTCCTTGACAAGCCTTCGGAGCGATAGGAGTAGCTCGTTCAGTTTTGACTCCAGGGTCCTCTGGTGGCTGCCTACATCGAGCTTGGTAGGCATAAGAGCCTCCGTGCGCGAGTTGTAGTAGTCCATGGTGTCCCTCAAGTCTTTGAAGGTTTCTTCTGCGTTGTCGAATCTTGCGTGAAGGTTGGCGATCTCTGCCTGGAGGTCCTCCAGCTTCTGGAGGATTACCGTAGCAGAGGTGGAGATCTCAATCTGCGTGTCGTCGGCTTTCTTGCTCTGGTCACTACTGTCTTGCGGCAGGGAGGCCCTGCACTGACCGGTGGTGACCGCGGCTTTCGGCTGAGACGGTGTTGGCGTTTTTCTCATCGGGCAGCAAGCTTGCCCGGTGAAGTGATCATGCCCCCAGCAGGAAGCGCAAAAGCGGCGACGTCTGGAGAGGTCGTGCTGGGTGCAGGAGGCAGTGGTGTTGGGTGCCCCACAGTAGTGGCACCTTGGAGCTGCGGCACATCCCGCTTCGTTGTGCCCGTACAGGCAGCAGCGACGGCAGGGTGGAGTGAATTCCGCCCGGCTCGGTTCAATCCGTAAGGACTCCCCGAGAAGTTCCAGGCCGGTGTCGAGTGCTGCGTCGTAATGCGCCTTTACGGTGAAGAAGAGGCGCACTAGCGGAGTGGGGCCTCTCTTAGACTGTATGCGTGTGACCCTCGAAATTGAGGGCCACAGTTTCGCAGCATAGCCTTTGAGAAGCTGCGTCGGCAGGTGATGCGGGACGCCCACTAACACGGCACTGTATGTGCCGCGATGTTGTGTACGCGATCCCGGTGAAGCTGTGGTTTTGTCGGCGGAGGTCTGTGGTGTCTCTTCCGGTATCGTCTGACTGGACTGGCCAGCTGAGGCGGTGTTGACTGGTCCGTGCGTTCGGCTGGAAACCGGCGCCGGGGGTGTTCTCTCCTCAGAGCGCGTCGAGCTGGGCGAGCCAGTTGAGGCGGTGTTGTTGGAGCTGTTTCGCGGCTTCTTAGCTACGGATGTAGCAGGAGTAGCCGGTGTGGTCCTCTTCTTAGCACGGCGGTTTCTTCCCATGTTGTCAACTCGGAGTCTCGAGGCGATCATTTTGCCTATCCCCTGTATAACCGCACCTGGTCGCTCGGTTAAGCGCTACCATTCAAGCGGTTAAACGTGCTGGCTTCTGATTGGACGTAGAATTAATGATGGCAGAATAATGTTTAACGCGGAGAACTTGTCGCCGATTATTGATAGACTTCTTAAACATAAGCAGTACCTAAGAACTCACTAATGAACAGAAGTTCGCTTAAGATTTGAAAGTGCTTTCGTCAATCAAACGCAACGTATATGTAACCAACCCGCCACTGCAATAATGCACGGCTGGGGATTAAAGTGCGGCAAATTCCGCATTAAGTGGAAGGAGGTAAAAGTGACCTCCCCTCTTTCGCAAACGTTGGACATCGCCGATTTCGGTCATTTTAGGTTAGGTGGGTTTTCGAAATATTTCGATGATCTGGAAATGGAGAATTGTAATATTCACCACCTTCACTTCTAGTTTGATGAGGTACTGATGGTTTTTGTGTTATATGGAAACTAAGTGGCTTTTATGTTATTAAATGTCTACGGGACCAAAGAGAGGTACGTATAAAAGCTGAAAAGTTCACCTACTTTAATTAACTAAAAAATCTGTGTTTCGGTCACATGACCGCTAAAACAATAGTTTGCATACCCACTTCTCTTAGCTCAGGCATGGGAACTATGTGCCCGTGTGGGCTCTGTTTACTTTGTCACCCCTTCACTCCTATCACATTTTCTGTTGTGTTGTGAGCAGTGACAGCACAGAGCTGAATCCGTGGCTTGTAGCATCAGGTGTGTACAAAGTCAACATGTCGCAACGCAAATGTTACGTTGTAATTTTCAAGCGTGGGAGCGTGAATATTTTGTTTTACGAAATGACAAAACCCATTGTCTAATCTGCTCAATTATATATAACGATACTCATGAATGCTATTCTAATATGGAGAATCTTGTCAAAGAATTCAAATTAGGTTTTGTCATATATTCTCAATGGAGAATGAAATGTGTTTATTTACAGATCCCATGCCCTTCAGGGCTACTAGGAGGGGCGAAGCCTCAGGGGAGACAGGGTAGACAGTGTCCCCGCGAAAGAGAATTTTTTCAACTTTTTTTTTTTTTTTTTTTTTTTTTTTTTTAACTTAAATCTATAGGTTGTTCTGTGTGGTCTCTATTTATTTTATTTGTGGGAGCTAGTTTGGTCCGGTACCGCTGTCGCACCCGGAGGTTTGTGGGTGATTGTTATTGAGGAGAGGTGGTGAAAGAAATAAATTCCTTCCACCACTGTGGTTGGTAGGTCTCCTGCCATGGTCAGCGCCCTGACAGGGACCTCCGGCATGTGGTGTGGTGTCGGGCTGATCTACTCAGCGTTGCTCTTGTAGCTTCATTCGGGCCCGAGTTGGATCTTCTGTTTCTGCATGAAGCAGGTATTTGTACGTATTTCCCGCTTAGGAAGTTACGTCTCTATACCAGCTCTTGCGCGCTCTGCTACGGCGAGCATGGGAGAAACAAGCGCGCCATCTGGCACCGGTTTGTGAACTACAATGTTTCCGTATAGACAGATTTCTCCGCCCAGTGGACAGACGAGCCTCCGTCTCCATTGGCTGTGATTGGCTGTTGTGGTAATGGACTGTTTTCGAGGCAAGGGGCAAGCGCATTTATAGGGATTAATTTGAATTGAATGATATATATGAAGAAAAATTCTAAATTAACAATACACTGTTGTATAAATATCAATCATATATTACGCGTTATCTCCCAAACGGCTCAAACGATTTGGATCAAATTTTTTATTCACATAAGGTTTTGCTCTTTAGATTTATCTATATAGGTGTATTTCCTGGGAAAAACGATTTTACACAAAAAAGCATTTTTATTCCCTCTTCTACAGAGCAATTCTTGCACATACCAGGTGGCCCACCAGAGCCCGCCCCACCGTAATTAGATAACCCTTCGTGCGTTAAAAGAGTTGCAGAATTTCACGGGGGAAGAGAGGCCAGTGGCGTTGCTGCTTCTTAGCGATACGTGAGGTGAGCGACAATTGAACCAGAGTGTGTACTTCGTGATAATAGGCAATAACAGTATCAACAACAGAGAAAGTCTCATTCTAGTTACAGGATCTTTATTTTCCGGGGAATAAACTCACTCCTGTATACGCTGCTATTGTCTAACAGTTGAATTAGGGATTGTAAAGAACAAGCATGACGGCACGTAATGTTGCATTGGCATTTCTTCGTTTCTTATTAATGTTATTGCTGTATTTGTTTATTACGTATTATTAGTTGTTGCTATTACTGCTATTGTTAGTTTATTACTGTTAATTATTATTTATTATTTCTATTATTGTGCTTATTGTTGTCGTTATTATTATTATTATTATTATTATTAGTAGTAGTAGTAGTAGTCGTAGTCGTAGTCGTAGTCGTAGTCGTCGTAGTCGTCGTAGTCGTCGTAGTCGTCGTAGTCGTCGTAGTCGTGGTGGTGGTGGTGGTGGTGGTGGTGGCGGCAGCGGCGGCGGTGGCGGTGGCGGTGGCGGTGGCGGTGGCGGTGGCGGTGGCAGTGGCGGTGGCGGTGGCGGTGGCGGTGGCGGTGGCGGTGGCGGTGGCGGTGGCGGTGGCGGTGGCGGTGGCGGTGGCGGTGGCGGTGGCGGTGGCGGTGGCGGTGGCGGTGGCGGTGGCGGTGGCGGTGGCGGTGGCGGTGGCGGTGGCGGTGGCGGTGGCGGTGGCGGTGGCGGTGGCGGTGGCGGTGGCGGTGGCGGTGGCGGTGGCGGTGGCGGTGGCGGTGGCGGTGGCGGTGGCGGTGGCGGTGGCGGTGGCGGTGGCGGTGGCGGTGGCGGTGCAGCAGCAGCAGCAGCAGCAGCAGCAGCGTTTTTTTTTTTCTTGGAGGGGAAATAGTAGTAGTAGTATTAGTAGTGGTAGTAGTAGTAGTAGTAGTAGTTTTTTTTTTTTTCTTGGAGGGGAAATAGTAGTAGTAGTAGTAGTGGTAGTGGTAGTGGTAGTGGTAGTGGTAGTAGTAGTAGTAGTAGTAGTAGTAGTAGTAGTAGTAGTAGTAGTAGTAGTAGTAGTAGTAGTATTAATAATATTAAAAATAATAAATTACAAACAAGGAAAATGATAAACATAACAATGCTAATAAACACACTAATAGAAATAATAATAAATAATAATAATTAGCAGCAATAAACTAACAAGAGTAAATTATGATAAAAGTAATAAGAATGTGATACTAATAACATCAATATTAACAGTAACTAATAATACGTAATAAACAAATACAGCAATAACATTAATAAGAAACGAAGAGCTTGCTCTTTACAACCTCTAATTCAAATGTTAGACAATAGCAGCATATACAGGAGCGAGTTTATTCTCTGGAAAATAAAGATCCTGTAAGTAAAATGAGACTTTCTCGGTTGTTTATACTGTTATTGTCTAATATCACGAAGTACACACGCTGGGGCCGGCTCTGGTGGGCCACCTGGTATATTTGGCATATTTCGGAAATGCCTCTAACGATTTGGATAAAATTGTATATTCAAATAACGTTTTGCTTTTTAAGTTTGTCTATGTAAGTGTCATTCCTGAAAAAAAGGAATTTCAGTTTTCTCCCGAAGCGAGCCGATGGTGAAGGATGACGGTAAGATGAATCTGTCTATCCTGCTACGTACTTCAAGCCCCGCCACTGGCTACTAGAGCTCCCAAAACTCTGTAAGCAATCAGAGCTACTTCGCTTACAAAACGTACACACATGTAAAAACGGTACTCAACTATATGCATCTGATGAAAGCGTTTCCATGTTGCGTGATTTTGCAAAAGAAATTATGTCAATATTTCCTTCCTTTCTTTCTTTCTCCCTTTCTCCCTTCCTCCCATCCTCCCTCCCTTCCTCCCTCCCTTCCTCCCTCCCTCACTTTCTCTCTCCCTTCCTCCCTCCCTCCCTACCTCCCTTCCTCTCTTCTTCCTTCCTCCCTCCGTTTCACGAATCGGCGTCAGGGCGGGTTTTCTCCGGGTACTCCGGTTTCCCCCGCCATCTCATTCCACCGGTGCTCCATCTTCATTCCATGTATCATCAGTGTCACCGCCTGCGGTGCCGCAGTAGTAAAAGTGGGCGTTAAACACTACAACAACAACATTCCTCCCTTTCTCCCGTGCAAAATAAATTGTCAATATTTCCTTCCTTCCTTCCTCCCTCCCGCCCTTCCTTCCTTTCTTCCCCCCTCCTTCCCTCCCTTCCTTACGTCCATCTCTCTCTGTCTGTCTCTGTCTCTCTCTTTCTCTCTCTTTGTTTCTTTCATTCTGTTTCAAAACTTAACCAGGTTAAAAGTACTGCGCGTAGTCATCTCACAGACGATCCTCTTTTGTCAGAATTACCTACGTCTCTGTACGAACAGTATTGCACCTAATAACTTTATCAGGAGAAAATGATGCAGCCGTTGTGCAACACGTAACTAGCAGGGATGCATGTCGCTGGTACGGCTACACTTTATTCACACTTAACTAGACCGCCTCCGTAGCACAGTGGTAGCACAATGTCCATGGCATTCAACGGCTTCTCCATTATTGACAATGTTATGTAGATGCCTTAGGGGATTATTTTGAAGATCAGCCGGTGCCTGGTGCCATGGTAATACGGTGCTTGACGTTCGTTTTATTTGTACTTGTGTACAGTGAGTTTATATTCCCTACTTTCTGTTAGCATTAAGATCCACAGTGCCTTTACGATGCAATGCACAATGTGGATTTCCCCTGTTGACCCTTTATCGAGAGTTATGCCATAGTTGCCAGGACTTATAGAATGACCCTTGTACAAGATTATACACAACTCCTTTAGAATAAAGAGGACTTCAGAGGATATACTCAGCAGCAGCAGCAGCAGCAGCAGCAGCAGCAGCAGCAGCAGCAGCAGCAGCAGCAGCAGCAGCAGCAGCAGCAGCAGCAGCAGCAGCAGCAGCAGCAGCAGCAGCAGCAGCAGCAGCAGCAGCAGCAGCAGCAGCAGCAGCAGCAGCAGCAGCAGCAGCAGCAGCAGCAGCAGCAGCAGCAGCAGCAGCAGCAGCAGCAGCAGCAGCAGCAGCAGCAGCAGCAGCAGCAGCAGCAGCAGCAGCAGCAGCAGCAGCAGCAGCAGCAGCAGCAGCAGCAGCAGCAGCAGCAGCAGCAGCAGCAGCAGCAGCAGCAGCAGCAGCAGCAGCAGCAGCAGCAGCAGCAGCAGCAGCAGCAGCAGCAGCAGCAGCAGCAGCAGCAGCAGCAGCAGCAGCAGCAGCAGCAGCAGCAGCAGCAGCAGCAGCAGCAGCAGCAGCAGCAGCAGCAGCAGCAGCAGCAGCAGCAGCAGCAGCAGCAGCAGCAGCAGCAGCAGCAGCAGCAGCAGCAGCAGCAGCAGCAGCAGCAGCAGCAGCAGCAGCAGCAGCAGCAGCAGCAGCAGCAGCAGCAGCAGCAGCAGCAGCAGCAGCAGCAGCAGCAGCAGCAGCAGCAGCAGCAGCAGCAGCAGCAGCAGCAGCAGCAGCAGCAGCAGCAGCAGCAGCAGCAGCAGCAGCAGCAGCAGCAGCAGCAGCAGCAGCAGCAGCAGCAGCAGCAGCAGCAGCAGCAGCAGCAGCAGCAGCAGCAGCAGCAGCAGCAGCAGCAGCAGCAGCAGCAGCAGCAGCAGCAGCAGCAGCAGCAGCAGCAGCAGCAGCAGCAGCAGCAGCAGCAGCAGCAGCAGCAGCAGCAGCAGCAGCAGCAGCAGCAGCAGCAGCAGCAGCAGCAGCAGCAGCAGCAGCAGCAGCAGCAGCAGCAGCAGCAGCAGCAGCAGCAGCAGCAGCAGCAGCAGCAGCAGCAGCAGCAGCAGCAGCAGCAGCAGCAGCAGCAGCAGCAGCAGCAGCAGCAGCAGCAGCAGCAGCAGCAGCAGCAGCAGCAGCAGCAGCAGCAGCAGCAGCAGCAGCAGCAGCAGCAGCAGCAGCAGCAGCAGCAGCAGCAGCAGCAGCAGCAGCAGCAGCAGCAGCAGCAGCAGCAGCAGCAGCAGCAGCAGCAGCAGCAGCAGCAGCAGCAGCAGCAGCAGCAGCAGCAGCAGCAGCAGCAGCAGCAGCAGCAGCAGCAGCAGCAGCAGCAGCAGCAGCAGCAGCAGCAGCAGCAGCAGCAGCAGCAGCAGCAGCAGCAGCAGCAGCAGCAGCAGCAGCAGCAGCAGCAGCAGCAGCAGCAGCAGCAGCAGCAGCAGCAGCAGCAGCAGCAGCAGCAGCAGCAGCAGCAGCAGCAGCAGCAGCAGCAGCAGCAGCAGCAGCAGCAGCAGCAGCAGCAGCAGCAGCAGCAGCAGCAGCAGCAGCAGCAGCAGCAGCAGCAGCAGCAGCAGCAGCAGCAGCAGCAGCAGCAGCAGCAGCAGCAGCAGCAGCAGCAGCAGCAGCAGCAGCAGCAGCAGCAGCAGCAGCAGCAGCAGCAGCAGCAGCAGCAGCAGCAGCAGCAGCAGCAGCAGCAGCAGCAGCAGCAGCAGCAGCAGCAGCAGCAGCAGCAGCAGCAGCAGCAGCAGCAGCAGCAGCAGCAGCAGCAGCAGCAGCAGCAGCAGCAGCAGCAGCAGCAGCAGCAGCAGCAGCAGCAGCAGCAGCAGCAGCAGCAGCAGCAGCAGCAGCAGCAGCAGCAGCAGCAGCAGCAGCAGCAGCAGCAGCAGCAGCAGCAGCAGCAGCAGCAGCAGCAGCAGCAGCAGCAGCAGCAGCAGCAGCAGCAGCAGCAGCAGCAGCAGCAGCAGCAGCAGCAGCAGCAGCAGCAGCAGCAGCAGCAGCAGCAGCAGCAGCAGCAGCAGCAGCAGCAGCAGCAGCAGCAGCAGCAGCAGCAGCAGCAGCAGCAGCAGCAGCAGCAGCAGCAGCAGCAGCAGCAGCAGCAGCAGCAGCAGCAGCAGCAGCAGCAGCAGCAGCAGCAGCAGCAGCAGCAGCAGCAGCAGCAGCAGCAGCAGCAGCAGCAGCAGCAGCAGCAGCAGCAGCAGCAGCAGCAGCAGCAGCAGCAGCAGCAGCAGCAGCAGCAGCAGCAGCAGCAGCAGCAGCAGCAGCAGCAGCAGCAGCAGCAGCAGCAGCAGCAGCAGCAGCAGCAGCAGCAGCAGCAGCAGCAGCAGCAGCAGCAGCAGCAGCAGCAGCAGCAGCAGCAGCAGCAGCAGCAGCAGCAGCAGCAGCAGCAGCAGCAGCAGCAGCAGCAGCAGCAGCAGCAGCAGCAGCAGCAGCAGCAGCAGCAGCAGCAGCAGCAGCAGCAGCAGCAGCAGCAGCAGCAGCAGCAGCAGCAGCAGCAGCAGCAGCAGCAGCAGCAGCAGCAGCAGCAGCAGCAGCAGCAGCAGCAGCAGCAGCAGCAGCAGCAGCAGCAGCAGCAGCAGCAGCAGCAGCAGCAGCAGCAGCAGCAGCAGCAGCAGCAGCAGCAGCAGCAGCAGCAGCAGCAGCAGCAGCAGCAGCAGCAGCAGCAGCAGCAGCAGCAGCAGCAGCAGCAGCAGCAGCAGCAGCAGCAGCAGCAGCAGCAGCAGCAGCAGCAGCAGCAGCAGCAGCAGCAGCAGCAGCAGCAGCAGCAGCAGCAGCAGCAGCAGCAGCAGCAGCAGCAGCAGCAGCAGCAGCAGCAGCAGCAGCAGCAGCAGCAGCAGCAGCAGCAGCAGCAGCAGCAGCAGCAGCAGCAGCAGCAGCAGCAGCAGCAGCAGCAGCAGCAGCAGCAGCAGCAGCAGCAGCAGCAGCAGCAGCAGCAGCAGCAGCAGCAGCAGCAGCAGCAGCAGCAGCAGCAGCAGCAGCAGCAGCAGCAGCAGCAGCAGCAGCAGCAGCAGCAGCAGCAGCAGCAGCAGCAGCAGCAGCAGCAGCAGCAGCAGCAGCAGCAGCAGCAGCAGCAGCAGCAGCAGCAGCAGCAGCAGCAGCAGCAGCAGCAGCAGCAGCAGCAGCAGCAGCAGCAGCAGCAGCAGCAGCAGCAGCAGCAGCAGCAGCAGCAGCAGCAGCAGCAGCAGCAGCAGCAGCAGCAGCAGCAGCAGCAGCAGCAGCAGCAGCAGCAGCAGCAGCAGCAGCAGCAGCAGCAGCAGCAGCAGCAGCAGCAGCAGCAGCAGCAGCAGCAGCAGCAGCAGCAGCAGCAGCAGCAGCAGCAGCAGCAGCAGCAGCAGCAGCAGCAGCAGCAGCAGCAGCAGCAGCAGCAGCAGCAGCAGCAGCAGCAGCAGCAGCAGCAGCAGCAGCAGCAGCAGCAGCAGCAGCAGCAGCAGCAGCAGCAGCAGCAGCAGCAGCAGCAGCAGCAGCAGCAGCAGCAGCAGCAGCAGCAGCAGCAGCAGCAGCAGCAGCAGCAGCAGCAGCAGCAGCAGCAGCAGCAGCAGCAGCAGCAGCAGCAGCAGCAGCAGCAGCAGCAGCAGCAGCAGCAGCAGCAGCAGCAGCAGCAGCGTTTTTTTTTTTCTTGGAGGGGAAATAGTAGTAGTAGTAGTAGTGGTAGTGGTAGTGGTAGTGGTAGTAGTAGTAGTAGTAGTAGTAGTAGTAGTAGTAGTAGTAGTAGTAGTAGTAGTAGTAGTAGTAGTATTAATAATATTAAAAATAATAAATTACAAACAAGGAAAATGATAAACATAACAATGCTAATAAACACACTAATAGACATAATAATAAATAATAATAATTAGCAGCAATAAACTAACAAGAGTAAATTATGATAAAAGTAATAAGAATGTGATACTAATAACATCAATATTAACAGTAACTAATAATACGTAATAAACAAATACAGCAATAACATTAATAAGAAACGAAGAGCTTGCTCTTTACAACCTCTAATTCAAATGTTAGACAATAGCAGCATATACAGGAGCGAGTTTATTCTCTGGAAAATAAAGATCCTGTAAGTAAAATGAGACTTTCTCGGTTGTTTATACTGTTATTGTCTAATATCACGAAGTACACACGCTGGGGCCGGCTCTGGTGGGCCACCTGGTATATTTGGCATATTTCGGAAATGCCTCTAACGATTTGGATAAAATTGTATATTCAAATAACGTTTTGCTTTTTAAGTTTGTCTATGTAAGTGTCATTCCTGAAAAAAAGGAATTTCAGTTTTCTCCCGAAGCGAGCCGATGGTGAAGGATGACGGTAAGATGAATCTGTCTATCCTGCTACGTACTTCAAGCCCCGCCACTGGCTACTAGAGCTCCCAAAACTCTGTAAGCAATCAGAGCTACTTCGCTTACAAAACGTACACACATGTAAAAACGGTACTCAACTATATGCATCTGATGAAAGCGTTTCCATGTTGCGTGATTTTGCAAAAGAAATTATGTCAATATTTCCTTCCTTTCTTTCTTTCTCCCTTTCTCCCTTCCTCCCATCCTCCCTCCCTTCCTCCCTCCCTTCCTCCCTCCCTCACTTTCTCTCTCCCTTCCTCCCTCCCTCCCTACCTCCCTTCCTCTCTTCTTCCTTCCTCCCTCCGTTTCACGAATCGGCGTCAGGGCGGGTTTTCTCCGGGTACTCCGGTTTCCCCCGCCATCTCATTCCACCGGTGCTCCATCTTCATTCCATGTATCATCAGTGTCACCGCCTGCGGTGCCGCAGTAGTAAAAGTGGGCGTTAAACACTACAACAACAACATTCCTCCCTTTCTCCCGTGCAAAATAAATTGTCAATATTTCCTTCCTTCCTTCCTCCCTCCCTCCCTTCCTTCCTTTCTTCCCCCCTCCTTCCCTCCCTTCCTTACGTCCATCTCTCTCTGTCTGTCTCTGTCTCTCTCTTTCTCTCTCTTTGTTTCTTTCATTCTGTTTCAAAACTTAACCAGGTTAAAAGTACTGCGCGTAGTCATCTCACAGACGATCCTCTTTTGTCAGAATTACCTACGTCTCTGTACGAACAGTATTGCACCTAATAACTTTATCAGGAGAAAATGATGCAGCCGTTGTGCAACACGTAACTAGCAGGGATGCATGTCGCTGGTACGGCTACACTTTATTCACACTTAACTAGACCGCCTCCGTAGCACAGTGGTAGCGCACCTACCACTGGCGCGGAGCACGCGGGTTTGATCCCGGTACTGGCATGGGGATTTTCTCCCTGCTGGGAGGTCTGGCAAGGGGTGCACTCAGCCTCGTTAGGTCTCGGAGGGCCCAACTGAGGAGTTTCTTGGAGAAGTAGCAACCTCACGTCGAGAAGGCCTCATAACTGGCCAGGAGGGATCGGGACGCTAATCATGTCCCACCCTCCAGTACTGCATCCCATTCATGATACCTGTAGTGGGTAGAGGTGGGGAACGCAGTGACCGAGCGGCATGCCTTGACAGTCCATGAGTTGTTGCGCTGGCGGTTTAGTTTTAGTTCTTTTTTAGTTAATAGAGCTACTATTTTACGTTAAGTTTCGAAGTAGGTATTATAGGCATGCTCAGGACAGTCTGCCCATGACTGTCTCAGCTGCGTCACACATTTCGTTGTAGACCGAGATGGATTAGCGATAGTCAGATTTCTAAAACTAGATGCCATAAATTCCACCTTCTTTCCGAGCAATTGCGACAAAGAACTAAATATCCTCAGGACTTAAAAAGAACTACAACGTATTGAACTATTTGAATAGCTAATAAAGGGGGTCAGCGATTTTTTAGTGTTTAAGGGCTCGTCCACAAATACGCCATTATGTCCCGGCTAGTAAAGGATATTTTGAAAATAACTTATGTCACAAAAAGATTTTCAAATAAATTGTCTGTTTAAAAGATCTACTCTTTGTTCAGCAGGTTTTCCATCTGTCTCTTAACATTTACCAATTATACGAGGGTTATGCCCTAAGTGTTGGTAACTATGTGATATCTGTCAAACACGCGGTATCACTATACTGCCCATATATGTATTCAATCGAAACCCCGCGGCAAACCGTACCGAATTCAATCGACAGATAGCGACTGACAGCGAGGATAACATAGATAACAGCCGAAAATTTTAGTTTGAGTTTGGCCGTGGTTCAACAGAATGGAAGCAAATATGTGTGAAAATTGCCGTAGTCGGTGGTCGGCTGGCCTACGAGAAGCTTTTCAAATAGGGCGGATATCCCAATGGCATATCTACCACAAGTGACACACATAGATGACAATGTCCATGGCATTCAACGGCTTCTCCATTATTGACAATGTTATGTAGATGCCTTAGGGGATTATTTTGAAGATCAGCCGGTGCCTGGTGCCATGGTAATACGGTGCTTGACGTTCGTTTTATTTGTACTTGTGTACAGTGAGTTTATATTCCCTACTTTCTGTTAGCATTAAGATCCACAGTGCCTTTACGATGCAATGCACAATGTGGATTTCCCCTGTTGACCCTTTATCGAGAGTTATGCCATAGTTGCCAGGACTTATAGAATGACCCTTGTACAAGATTATACACAACTCCTTTAGAATAAAGAGGACTTCAGAGGATATACTCAATAAATTCAATATATGTGTTTTAGGTGCAAAGTAAATATATTAAACATGTGGTGTTTTAATCGAAGTAGTCATAGCCATTTTTTATAAAATTAAAAATTTCGAAAAAACAAAAAAACACAGTTACTGCAAAATGTAGTTTAGGGTGGGGATTTTCTTGAAAATAATAATCTTGTCGTATCTTTGGAAGATTTTTTACCCCAGCGCAAAGGCCTTACCGGGCCAAGGGCTGCCGCCCGGCCGCTGCATCCCTCACTTCCACCCACAACAGGCGTCGTGGGTGTGGCGCAGGATTGGAGGGTAGGACGTGGTGAGCGCCCCGGGGTTCTTTGCGACCAGGGTCGCTATTTCTTAATCATGTAGCTCCTCAATTGGCCCTTCAGGGACCTAACGAGGCTGAGTGCACCCTGGACCAGATCTCCCAGCGGGAGAAAATACCCATGCCGGTACCGCGAAACGAACCCGGGTCGCTGCTTGGTAAGCAGCAGTGTTACCACCGCGCTAAGGGGAGGAACCTCTACTGAATCCAAATACCACATTGGGCATCTAATCAATACTAAATTTCGTTTTTTCGTCATGCTGTTTAAACACACACACACACACACACACACACACACACACACACACACACACACACACACACTGACCTTTTTCTGAAAAGACAAAATGGCGGGACAGGAAGTTTGGGGATGTAAGGCAGTACCCGGAATTCGCCTGGCGAACTGGGGAAACATCCGGAAAAAAAAAAAAAAAGAATCAAATAGGCCGGCCACTGGGATCGAATCCGCGACCTCCCAACTGCGGGCCACATACGAAACCGCCTGAGCCATCCTGCTCGGTATGTATTACCTTCTGCTTCATTTTACATCCCTTTGGAAAACTTTCAGAATACGCCACTACCTTACTACGAAATTCTAGAAGAATACAACAGGTGACAAATTAGATGATTAAGAAGAACGAACTTGACTTTATTTGGCACAGTAAACAGGAAAGGTACGCCATTTTTTAGCCTATGAACGTTTAAAGTCTGTGTTTGTTGCTTACATTAACGCTTACGTAGTGTCGGTTTGCGTGACCTAGACATTAAGGGCGCGCTTGCTAATGCGAGAGCATTTCCTCCAAAGTTCAGGAGCGGAGTGATTCAGGTTGAGCATGTGAGTCAAGCATGCGGTAATGAGGTTAACACATCACTTTGAGATCATCTAGTGTACTTTGCTCCGTTACACATCAAAGTTTCCTTCTGTTCTCCCATAACATGGGCTATGGGCTGTTAGCTGCTTTATACAAGCGCCATCAGCTTAAAAACACCCTTGAAATATACGCTAATGCTTTTTTACTTTCTCTACAACGTATAAAGTAGAAGAAATATTATATTACATCCAAAAATTCAATGTCGAGATTTCACCGGAAATATATAGTTTTGAGGCCCCCCTGAATTAAAAAAAAAAGCATTTTTAGAAAAAGGTCCGTGGTGTGTTTCTGTCAGAGCATAACTGAAAAACGAAAATTCGGTTAAAAACCAAAGTTGGTATTAAATTTAATGTCTTTCAAGGATGGGACACGAAGATTTTGAAGAAAATCGCTTCACCGTAAACTACCCTTTACATGGAATTTTTAGAAAAATGTGACTTTTCTTGAAAATGGCTCACACGATTTTGATTAAAATGCCATATCAAATATAAATGAGATATTTTTATGGCAAATGAAATGTATATCTTGAATTTTTTGGTTATAACCCATGAAGTCCTATTTGCTCTGGATGACTTTTGCATAACTGGTAAACCGTAAGAGAAAGACCAAATCTTACTATACAAAAATGTAGATCTTGCTAAAATACACAATTTATGTTCAAATAAAATTTGTTGTAGAGTGAACCATTTCGGAATTATTCCTCGTTATTTGTGTAAGTTTTGAAGAACTTATACTTCTGTCAAATGGATAATCGCTATTTATTTTTTATGTTAACCGTGCAAAGAGAACGGAATTTGAAAGCGTTTAAAAGATTTGACTATCGCTCAAAGTCTATTCCCATATTCCCGTTGCACGTGCAAGAAAACGAGCAATAAGATAAATTCTGCAAATGTTAGCTCAATTAACACGGAGAGGATAGAAGAATAGGAGTTTGTAAGAATGGTTAGTTCAAGAGTAGAGAAAGTCATGTGAGTGCAACACGAGATTTTTTTTTTTTTTTTTTTTTTTTGCAGAGGAACTGATTATGTTTACATACAGCGCAGTAATAATAATAAATATATATATTTTTAAAAAATAACAGAAAAAATAAAATGAATCTAAAAAAATTAAATGTGCGTTAGATTCACATGACTTTCTTTACCCAGTATTCTGTAGTCATTTTCTACTAACTACTCCTCTTCATATATGTAATTATCATCATGGCATAAGCCTTATAGTTAAAGATAAAAGGTACCCTGTATTCCATATATGCCACCCTCACTGCGTTACGGGGCATTTTACCAACTGTCTCAGCCGCCGTGTACGTAGCAGCGAGGGGATGAGGAGCGTTCTGCCTTTGTTGTTCGACCAAGCAGTGGTGTATTTAAGGAAGCCTAAGAGTAAATTTTTAGGTGAAAGTGACATTTTCAGATTTGAATTATATCATATATTTCTATAGACACCTGTGAATCATTTTGGCCAAACATTTATCCAAACCCACCATTTTTAAAAGCTCAGCGACCCATGTGCTTCTACACCCTCATTTTTACATTTTGTGTGGGATCTATTCCTTACATTTCATTTTGCTCTGATTTGTATGTAAATTTGCATTCTAAACCTCAAACTTGTTATCTAAAGATTGAAATATGCATTTGATGATTGCTTTATTCATTGGCTCACAAAAAATGATTTATGCTGAACGGAAACTCCAACAAATTCATACAAACAAAAATGTGTTTCTCTGCAAGTAATAAGATCAGTTTCAAAGCCTTTAGTTTATTTTTACGTTACTTAATATCTATACTTCCCTGAAGAATGTGAAGGCAGTTTTGAAAAAAAAAATTTTTTTCGCTAATTAAAATATTTAATTCTATTATCTGAGAACCCATTTGAACAAGAACATTAAGCTTTTGCATAGTCACTTATTTATTCACATCAAATGTGCTAATTTTCAAATAAACAATATAAAATTAATAGCGTTAGAAAATTGAGTTGCAGTGTCCCTAAATGTATGTGAATATTGCGGAGGTAACTCTAGGGAGAATTGAGGGTATGTGGGAAAGCCAATTTGCCATTTGGTGACCTTGCTCGAACTTATATATTCATATGTGAATAATCTAGAACAGGTGTGCCCAATTTTCTCTCTTTGGAGAACCTTAGGCAGTGAGTGGCAATGCCTCAGACCACTCCTAAGTTGGAGGGAGAGGCAGTGAGTATGCAGTGACGGACACAAACAGGCGATTCCATGGCAGTTTCTAAATCAAATCTTGAATTTTCTGGAATGTCTTCAGAAGACCTCTTCATTGTGGATGACTTTTGCATAAATTGTAAACAGTAAGACACAGACAAAAGCTTACTAAATGGAAAATGTGGATCTCTTTAAAACACACAATTTATGCGCAATACTTTTTTTCTTTTGAGAGAACCATTTACGACATATTCTGTCTCATTTGTTTGATTGTTTGAATTTGCCAATACTTACATACTTTATTTCAAATAGGAATATGTTATTAGTTTTTTTCATTCCTTGCAAGAATAGTGTGTATAAGAGTGAGTATAGCTCTACATATATTTGCGAACAGAGTATCTCCAAATTGAACCGTACTAAAAGTCTGTATCGCAATAGGTTACGCGACGATCACTTGGTGGATCTTCTAAAGCTATGTCAAATGTCTCATAGACTTCTTAAACGTAAGAAGTACAAAATAAATCACATATGTTTACCGTATGAGATTTAAAAGTGCTTTCCTAAATCAAACGCAGCAGACATGTCACCAACCCGCCACTGCAATACTAGGTCTAGATGCCCAACACTCCTCTAACGACTTCGTTCCTACTTTTTCATTTGTAACTACCATATATCTCAAAAACATCACATTGATAACCTGTACCTTTTTCTGTGTAAGGTGGTCAGTATCCAACTTTCACATCCATGCGTCCATTTTGAAATAGCCACCACTTTATAAAATTAGGCAGAGTTGCTTTATTTCAATTCTCTACTGCGTACGTACAGTAAGTAGGGCAAGTATGGTATTCCACTGAAAAATTTGATACAGAGATTTCGTCGAAAATACACGTTTTGAGATCTCCAAAATAAAAAGAAACATTTTAGAAAAAAAGCCTTGTGTGTGTCCCTTTATATGGCTCTAAGATTTTAATTAAAATATCATGTGTTTAAGATGTTGCTATGAAAAATTATATATATTTGTCTTGAATTTTCTAGGAATGTCGTCAGAGGTGCTCTGGGTCACTTTGGGTGACTTTTGCATAATTGATAAAGCGTAAGAGATACATAAAAATCTTACTTGTTGTTCTCGTTAAATCACCATTTATGTGCACTTTTTTGTAAAGTGGACCATTTCGGATATAGTATTCGTTATCATTTGTCTGCATTTTGCAATACTTGTGATTTTCTAAAATGGGAAGTCATTTTTTTTTCTCTTAGCCATGCAAGGAAGACGGAATTTTAAAGCCTTCACATAGGGACTAGTTTTAAAGGATTTGACCGACGCTTAAAGACAACTGTCTTCCCATATTCCCCTTGCACCTACAAGAAAATTAGCAGTAAGTAAATTTCAGCAAATGTTTGTCTCGATTAATATGAAGAAGACAGAAGACCAAGTGTTTTGAGAATCATTTGTACAGGAACAGAGAACACCACATGAGTAGCAGATTCGATGTTTAGAAGCTATTTTGATTGCATCACATATTATTTGGAATTTTAAAATTTATTTTGAATATCTCTGTTGCTAATATATAACACAATGCAATGAAGACAGCTTAATTAGTTTGTCAATAGTTTTATTTATACAGAAAGTTTCTTTTATATGGTTTATTCCTCTAAAATACAACCCTTTCGTGTTCTCATATGAATTTTGAATATTCTGTTACTTGAACTCCTGTATAACTCAAACATAGCCCTTTATAGCTTGTCGTATAAATTTAAAATCAAAATTTTATCATTAGCAAGTTACATTGTATCTAAATTGTTATTATAAAATGTGGTTTATCAGCTTTTCTTGTCAGTGTGCAATTAATTACGTGATCATATCGAGACAGATCGGTTTGGATATATCTCATGGATCGAGGTGCAGCAGACACTTAGCCTTCTAAGTCTCATACCTGTACCATACCAGTTAATTCATCAAGTGTCTACCGATGCCTTAGTGCTAGGCAATTGTACCTCTACTTCTATACACTACGGGCAAATGATAGCTTCGACACGTGTCCACAGAAACCTTAGCGACCTCACTTTTAATGGAAATATTTTATTTTGGTTTTTGAACCATCGAAAGAATGACAGATTTCTCATATGCTTAAAAAGAGTGGTTAGTGTAAAATGACAAACATTAGCATTTGCTGTTTTTAAGGAAAGCAATTCTGTGACTCTGATTTTTACTTTTTCTACTGGTAAGTAGGTAAGTGTTCCACCCAAAAATTCGATGTCGAGAATTCACCGGAAACATATGTTTTGAGGCCCCCTGAATCCAAAAAAAGCATTTTTAGAAAAAGGTCCGTGTTTGTGTCTGTGTGTCAGTCTGTGGACAGCCTAACTGAAAAAAGAAAAGTCGGTTAAAAACCAAAGTTGGTATTTAAGTTTAATGTGTTTCAAAATTTCATTTTGAAGAAAATGGCCCCACCCTAAACTACCCTTTATATGGAAAATTTTTCGAAAATTTTGATTTTCTTGAAAATGGCTGTAACGATTTTGATTAAAATGTCATGTTTGAGTTATTTTTATGACAAATGAAATGTATATCTTGAATTTTCTGGCTATAGCTCCTGTAGTATTTACTCTGGACGACATTTGCATAACTGGTAAACCGTTAGAGATAGACCAAATCGTACTATACAAAAAATGTAGATCTTGCTAAAATACACAATTTATGTCTGGATAAATTTTCTTGTAGGGTGAATCATTTCGGAGATATTCCTTGTTATGTGTGTGAGTTTCGCAAAACTTAGAACTTTCGTGAAATGGATCATCGTTGTTCATTTTTTTATATGTTAAGTGTGCAAAGACAACAGAAGCTTTAAAACATGTGACAATCGCACAAAGCCTACTGTATTCTAACATTCCGCTTGCACCTACAAGGAAATAAGCAATAAGATAAGTTGTACAAATGTTTATCTTAACTAACACGAAGAAGATATAGGAATAAGAGTTTGTAAGAATGGTTAATACAAGAGTAGAGAAAGTCATGTGAGTGCAACACATCAGATTCTTTTCTTTGTTTCAGAAATTATATGACAACTTGTGGAGAGGGAACTAACACCTTGAACGAAAAGCGATCTTTTGTGGTTGTGCCCCTGGGAGGATGGATGGGGCGAATGGATCCTATGGGCGATTCAGTACTTATAAATTAACATTAGATTTATGGGAAATGGTAACGCTCCCGATGAAATAAAGAATACATTAATATAAAATGTCTTAAAGCACTCTCAGTCTGTGTATATGTATCAATCATGTATAAAAACAAACGTGTGTTAGAGAAGTTCCTTTACACTGGCACTACAGCTTTCAAACCCCCTCCTTCGAACCGTGCATCATGTGCATGCCGGGTTGTGTTCCCTGGCGTCACAATTCGTGCAATCATGACCAATTTGCCGATTTCTGGTCTAGTTAATGCTCACATTAGCCACTCCCCTGATGGTATTCCCAGGAAATTCAAGGTATCAATTTAATTTGTCCTTAAATATCGGTCTGGGTGACTCAGTTTGTAAGACGCTGGCCAACTGATCCCAAGGTAGCGGGTTCAAATCCGGTCCAGGCCAATGGTTTTTAAGTGTGCTTAAAAACGACAGCTCCATGTCACTAGATTTACTGGCATGTAAAAGAAATCCTGTGGGACAAAATTGCGGCATACCGGCGACGCGGATGTGATCTTGCACTCGTTTTTGAATCAAATTCTTAGTTATTTTTGATAAAATAAACATTTTCGAAAAATGTTCCGAGTGGGGGAAGCTTTTCATGAAAAGCCTTATGCCGCTTCCTTGGACGATTCTGAACTAAAATACTAAGTTTCGTATTTAACAGACTTTACGTTTTTGAGTTTGCTGTTCGAGGAAACACGGGCTCATGCATAAACTTACACACATGGACCTTTTTAAAAATGCTTTTTTGATTCCGGGACTTCAAAACGTGCATTTTCACTGAAATCTCGGTATCGAAATTTTGGGTGGAATGCAACTGTACCGTCTCTACTACTGTATAAGTGAGGGAGAAAGTGAAATTATGATATCGTTTATATTGATGGAGGGGTCATAATAGAAAGCTCATAAGGTCTCTCATTAGCATTGAAACATATACTTGGCTCCATTACTGGTGAGTTTAATATTTATGCAGTTATGAAAGATCGGTAACGCTTTCCGAATCAACTTCTCTCGTTTTTTCTGCTTGTTGGATATTAGGTGTATATTACATGTTTTCCAGCGTTACGTTATTATCTGCAGTATTTAATAGTTTTATGTCTAAGTTTTGCAAGAAGCTCGCACCAACATTCCAGTCATAGTCTGGAAATGGTTTATCTCAGGAACGATCGTGTAGCTGTAGATTGTGAAAATTTGAGCTTCGTCCTTGATGTTTAACGCTGCTACCACCAATTTGAGTAATGGCAAGTCTTTTACAGGAATTCAGTAGAATGAATCACGTCAGCTATTAGTATACATAAATCAGTTATTGAGAAAGACAATGATCATTTCCATGAACCGCAAGCGCTTAGCGTGAGTCACTCGGAACAGCTCCCCCCTCCCTTTTCCCCTGGCCGTTATTACGTTCCCCACATCCGTCATTCACAACACTGTGACGTCATTGAACTTGCTTGTAAGACTTCTCCCAGCTGATTCTAAGATCTTAAACCGCAAAACTATGCTTCTGCAGCAACCACAGCAAATGTTTAACAATGAAAAATCAATAGCATACATATTAAACATGAAATAATCTAGGATGTACAGCAGTGTTTCGTGAATACACCACATGGAAGGCACTGCTTCGGCCATGCATGATGAATGCAACAAACATGTACAATACATGATGAATACAACAAACATGTACAATACAATTACTACCAATAAAGAACCGTTCCGCCGAAAAAAATAATTTGTGCCAAATATTTGGACGTATGGGCAAAGCAGTACCTTCCATCCGGTATATATACTCAATCCTGAGGACAAAAATACTATCTTTAAAACTTATATCTCGTACATGGTTAACCTGATTGTATGAAACGTGCATAAGATACAGACACTGTGGATAAACTAGCTACTTTGTACCTTAATTACAATCTTGAAAATAGGCGGAAAATTAAAGAACCAAAAAAGTTCACTGATCATTGACCTTGTTGAAAATTATTAATATTTGTGGCAAGTTATGGACTCTACTAATTTTCGAGGGTGGAAATTTAAGAAATTGCAACAATTTTTCGTTACTATTATTAGTGTAACGTAAACCAGTTACCACTAGAAACATAATAGTTCCAACTGCATAGCATAGGAACAAGTACAAGTTTGTTTAAAGTTACATTTTCAGGCAAGGATATATCGCCAGTTTTCTGGGATGCACGTAGGATAATTTTCATTGAGTATCTCCAAAATGGAGAAGCAATTAATGGGAGTATTTCGCAAACTTAATTGGAGCACTTGAGTGAGGGAATCAAGCAAAAAACGGCCGCATTTAGCAAAAAAGAAAGTTATGTTTCATCAAGACAATGTACCAATTCACACATCCATTATCGCCATGGCCAAAATTGATGAGTTAGGGTTCGAACTGCTTCCTCATGCACGCTGTTTAGTCCCCTCTGATTATTTTCTGTTTCCAAGCTTGAAATGACTTGGTGGTAAAATATTTGCCAACAATGAGAAGATGGAATCTGCAGTTGATGGCTATTTTGCAGAGTTCGAGGTTGAAAAGGGTATCGAAGCTATCAAGTATCACGAAAACTGTATCGAGCTGAAAGAAGGCTATGTAAAGAAATAAAGATGTTTACCCCCAAATATTTGTGCTTTCTTTGCTAGGACAGATTCTTCTGGTACAGCCCTGGTATATTAATTTACAGCATCTACGATGTCGAAAGCTTGCAAAAATGCACGGAAATGCACAATAGTGTGGAAAACACGAAGGAAATTTGGCAAAATGTAAAATTGTGAAAATCTATCTAAAAGGTTTCTTTACAGTTTCAAAGAGCATTAACAAATAACTGATTTTCATATATTAAAGGATTTGCAAAAAATATGTCGTATATTAGTCTGGGATGAAGATGTAAGGAATGTTTGGATTTCATTAGCTCCTAATACGAGATATTTCCACAGTGAGCATTGGTTTATCTGACATCGCAGTGCAGCTATCGAGTCACTTAGGCAACTGGTAGGTGCTAACTATCCTTACCAGTGTGAAGAGGAGGGTTGGAGAAAATAAAATACTGCCTCCCCTCAAGCCAGGACAAGATCTTGTGCATGTTGCCTAGATAAGCAGGCGTAAGCTGTAGGTCGAAAACTGTACTACTCGGGAAATCTCCCTCTTGGTAAACTGTTAAAATGTTGTTTGCAATTTTCTTGGTATTGATAGATGTGATGAAGAATGCTTTAAACCGTGTTCATTGAGAATATCGTCATATCTTTTTCCATCCCACTTAGCTGTTGTTCGGCGTATGAACTTTATTTCAACAATAATCTGTATGCTTCACGTTCATAGCGCAAGATAAGTCTTGCCATTGTTTTACATAGACGAATACGTATTTGGACTAGGGATAGTTTCATTTCTCTGTTTACAGTTGCCATGAATCTGTTAAATGTAAACACTTTTCCCAGGATCATTTTGTTATTTTTGAAAAGAGAATTTACAAACAAGATATTCGAATTCAATTAATCTTTCTAAATGCTGTAATTCATACAAATGTTGCTTGGAATTGTCCTTTGTTACAAAAAAGCATTATTTTAGTTTGTTCCATCCATAACTGTTGCCAGTTTCATATTATATACGGTGATGAAGGTCATAATCTGAAGAATCTGATAGAACTACGCAGGTCACCTGAGAAAATTGAAATATTTAAATTTAAGGTTCGGGTTTTCAGTACTTCAATTTCGCTTATAAAAGTTAATGTAAATACCTACACATCTGCATTAAGACGTTACTCCATCTTTAACCTATATTTTAAAAAAAATCGCAGGGAAGTAAAGTAAAGTTTTGAACCTATTTACTTTTCTTATTAATCAAGATAATCAAATCCTGCGGTGCTGGAGTAGCGACTCACTCATACTATAGTTTTCCACTTCGATTTTGATTGGCGTGAGACATTTCATTATACATTTTCGAAGATTTCGTTTATACTGAGTAAACAAATGTCCGGTATTTCACTAGATCCCGGGCTCATTTCATTCATCATTCATCCATTGCCCGATATTCCCGGAATGGTTAGATTTAATCATTGACAAAGGTTGGGAGAGTGAAAGAAGAACAAGTGTAATTTAATTTCTAACATTTAGGTTATGTTTGCTAAAAGATCATACTTTTCGTGTCATATTTCAGACTCTTTACATTATCAAATTCTTGACGCAGCTGTAACACTAATTAAATCTTGATGTTTATTACTGCCAACACTCAATTGATCACATTAAACGGATTGAACATTACCTATAAATTAGAAGTTTTCTAGAAATAGCTCATTGTTACATAAAAAAGTGGAATATTAATAACCTTGTTCCAATGTAACAAAGAACTAATGGGACTACAACAAACTTAATGTTACCTCTTGCAGAGAAATATGTTTGTAGAGGTTTAATGAGTCACTAGAAAACTGCGTCACTGCCCACATCAAAATGCAGGTGCAGCCTTGCTGTTCCCAAATATGACATCTTAACAAACAATTAGGCCACAAATATGCAAGAGAGGGAAAGACAAATATATTAGATGATACTTGTTTTACTGAATAACGATTATTGCTAAAATGCTGTGACCTTTTTTTGTGATAACTAATGTATTCTGCAGTTGAGACCGGCAATCCCATTTCAAACCCTTTTTGTTATTTGCTCTCTAACCACCTGGTTGACGCGTATTATAAGAACAGAAAACACAGTCTATTTATACTTTTATAAACAATACATATCCATGAACACGCGTGAAAATATCTTAAAAATGCGTATTCTTCCATGTCAGTCTGGGTGGTTCGCTGGTTAGGTCCTCGCCTACTAATCCTAAGGTCACGGGTTCAAACGCGGCCCGCGCCGATGGGTTTTAAGTGTACTTAAAAGCAGCAGCTCCATGTTAGATTTACTGGAACGTTAAAGAAAACCTACGGGACAAAATTCCGGCATACGGGCGGCGCTGATATGATCCCGGCAATTCACAGCGTCGATAACAAAATATTTATTTATATTATTCTTCCGTCCCTTCTTGTTTCGAGATTAACTACCGTTACACATTTTGTTGTAGGCATAAGCAACAGTAAACCAAAGCTCTAGTCAGATGTTTCAAAACCGGTTCACTATGAAATCCCGTAACCTACAAAGAGTATCTAGAAGAAGTCAACGGAAACGAAAAGAAGATGAGATATGAATTATGTGCTTTAACGAGCTCTACATTCTTTGTGTAGTAAAGCTTTGGGTATCTCTTATGGTTTAACAATTGTACAAAAATAATTTAGAATGAAGAGTGCCTCACAGGTTACTCGTGTAAATATTTTAAACGCATTGTATTTTAAGCACAGTTGTTACGGTCAAATTTGATAACATTAAATGTAACGAAAACTTTTGCGTTTAAATGGCAGATAGAGGTGGAACATTTTCTTGAAAATCATGTTGTATCCTCAAAAAGTGCTCAACTTAAGCATTAGATTTTATATTTAACCGAATTTTTATTTAAATTTTATTTAATTCCGGGAGCCTCAAAATATGTAATTCCGGTGAAATCTAAGTATGGAATTTTTGGGAGAAATTTACTATTATTATAGTTAAGCAGGAGAACAAGCAAAACTATGCCATGTATTTTATTGTTATAGAACGAGAGTAAATGTGATTGGTGTATGTTTTCGAAGGTTTATAAGCTACCGCGATTAGGAGACAACTATGTGTCAAAATCCACCCAAATTTGTTCCCTATGCTTTAAGCGAAGTAATCAATTCATTTAATTCACGATTAAAGTTGTTTGTCTTAGATGTCCTTAACTGCCTCACGGGTTTCCAGTGGAATGTTGTCTGTACGCAGGTGAAGCTTTCGATGGTACTGAGTGGTCTTAGAGGTAGAGAGGAAGCTCACAGAATCAAGATGACCGAAAACTAGGACTACGCTTGGCATATATGTCATGTAATATTTGTTAGTGCATATGTTGATAAAACGTACATATGATTCTACTGTAATGAATGGGCAATAAAATAATGAACTCTGGATTGCTTGTTTCTTTAACGTCCTTGAGCCTGGTAGGTCATATCAGAGGATGAATGAATGAAATGGGAATGAACTCTGGAGCATTGTGCATCCCCAAGCGTATGCTTAATCTCCTAATTAAGCCTGTTCCAGCTAAGATATGCGGTAAAGAGCAGCAGAGTGCTCACGACTCGCTAGAGTCTGGCTACAGAATACACCACAGCTTGGCATTGGGGGCACGTGAATGAAGTGAGAGGAAGTGCATGTACTCTGACTCAGTCATCCAGAGCTGGATCAGCGCGTTTTATAGTTGTGGCGAATTCTAACAAATTATCCGTAATTACGATACTACCAAAAAACAAATCAGTTCTTTGTTAACGAACATAGGACTTGTTTCCATTTTCCTTTGGAGATAGACTAATTATATAGATTTTACGAAATGGTTTTACTCTGAGTGTTAATGACGTACCCAGTCCGGCAGTAAATCCTTCTATTTGAATTCTAGAATTCCTATTTCTGTTAAAATAAGAGATGGCATACTGTGGCCTCTGTAGCAAAGGTTCTTGTCGGACTATACAAAAGAAATGATTTAGTATGCACCGCGTATCATACGCCAGTGAAGGGTAAAAGGCTTTCCCCACTACAACGAAGACGACAACGCCTGCACACGGAATCATCAGGAAAAAAATGTTTACAACCACCATGGACAACCCTGCAATAACCTCTGCGCATTATCATTCATGACTTGTCCTAACAGCGCATATCCTCAACATCAAATTAGTGAATTACTGAACGAAGTTAAACTAAAAACAAAAAAGAAAAACACAAAATAGGCCTTTTTAACCCCAAATAAATAAACTACCGCGGCTGAAGAGGGATCACCCCTGAAACAGCCTTAGGGCGAAATAAGCCCTTAAATACCGTTTAAAAAACCCGTGTCACGGTTCTTTTAAATATTTCTATGCTTTCCCTTCACTATTATTTGAGAGAAATTGTCACAGATTGCTGTAATATTTTTAAATCGTCAAAGTCAATATGGTGTCCGGTGTTTTCTACACGTTCCGCGATGACAGATTTTTACGGTTGAGAATGTTTTAGGTATCTTGGATGAGTTTTGCAGTCAGCTATTGAAGAACCCTAAAATAGTTTACGGAGAAACGTCGGCATTATTTTTAATTTTTAATTTCTTAAAAAAGCCAACAAGACGCGTCCCATACCGGAAACCAAGAAAGAAGTAACGGTCACAGTTAGTTGTTGCATGAATTAAATTGTGAATAAACATGAACAGGTGAAAGTGAAGTATGATAACATTTATCTATCAAATATGCTACTATTTAATGACTGCGTTAATAAATATATCATAATAAAGTTCATACACAGTAAAATAGGTGAAACATGTAGGCTACATTATCAGCAATGAATGCAGTAAATTCAACTTTCCATCATGAGAGAATGAACGGAAAGTCGATCAAAAAACACTATCGTTGGAAAATACTTTGCCATCATCGGCGGTAAAATACTATTCTCAGGTAAATAATCATGTCTTTGGCCCATCAGAGAGGTAACATTGTCAATGTAACGTGAGCTATTAATTCATAAAATTATGAATAATTGTACTATGCCGCAACGTCTGTGATTTATACGAGTTTTGAGGGAATCCAGTCATAAATCACTTGTCCAGAGAAAGACAAAGCACACTCATATTAGTTGGTTCAGCTGTGCAGCGCACTCGGTATTGGCTAGGATATCGAAAAACTTTGTGAATAAATTCAGTCTCTAACTTAATTAAAGCTATCTTAAAGCTCTCATACTTTAGGGATTCCATCACCTAAGAAATCTCTTGCGCCCAGATGCGGATGAGTCACCAATAATGTTAGACTCAAGTGATTCAATAATTCTGTGTGACCGTTGACCGACTTTATATGAGACATCCAGCATTTTTCCTGCACGAGGGAGGTTTCGAACCTATTTACTTTCTCTACAGCGTACGAGTACTACAAGGAGAATAAGCATTGTAGTTCATCCAAAACTTTTTGGGACTCCCTGAATCAAAGAATGAAACAAATATTTTTACAAAAAGGTCTGAGTGTGGTGTGCCTGTGTGTATCCATGTGACTATGGACGGAATAACCGACGAAAAGCCGGATAAATACCACTTTTGGTGTTTAAGTTCAACGTCTTCCAAAGATGTGACCGAAGGTTTTTAAGAAAATCCTTTACTCCAAACTAAACTTTTCATGGAAAATGTTTCAAAATTTTTTATTTTATCAAATATGACTAATGATGTGGTTAAAATACCATATGTTTCATGGCAAGTAAGTGTTCCTTGCATTTTCTAGGAATAGTCACTGAAGTCGTCTTTACCCTGGATTACTTTTGCAGAAATAAACAAAATCTTCACAAAAATGTATATCTCATTAAGACACCCAATTTATGTCAAATTTTTGGTGGAATTAACCATTTGCAAGATATTCTTTATTAGTTTGAATGTTCCAATACTTCTGCGTTTTTCAAATGGGAAGCCGTAATTTTTTTCCCCCTCCTCTTGGTCATGCAAAGAGAACTGAAATTCAGCGACCAGTTCTCCAAATATTTGAGTATCGCTTGAAGCCTCTGTTCCTTTATCCTCGTTGCATCAACAAGGAAATAATTATAAAATTGTATTTCTACCGATGTTTATCTAGATACAGGTTAACCAAATCGAAGAATAAGCTATCTTTCATAATAGCTTGTGAAAAGTGTAAGAAAGTAATGCCAATGTAATATCAGAGCTTTTCTGACACCGTCTCTACAAAATATTCTTATATAAATTTACTTTTCTGTGCACTAATGGAGATAAACTTCACATGTTTAAAAGTGGGTCACTATATGTTGACCTTTAAATTGCAGTCTTTCTATGACATCAAAAGTGTGTGGTGTTTAAGGGCCCGTCGAAAACGAGGTCATTTGCACTGACATCGCGAGAAACAACTGAACGATGTTCACTTCAAAAATGGACAACGCTAGCGGAAAATTCAAACCGTTAATAAGAGATATCTTGGAAATGGTGATGTCACACGTAATTTAGTTTGACTAAATTGTTTAATTTTTGTTTTCTAGGTCTTGGTCTATCTCTTATAGTTTGCCAGCTATATACACAGTTGTTTCCAAATGAGGAAGCCTTCGCAGCGCATTACCAGAAACTTCAAGATCTATTTGTCCTATACATACCTTGAATATATGATACTTTATTTGATATAGAGCTTTTTTGCAAAAATAAAAATGTTAGGTAAAATTCTTGTAAAGGGTACTTTGAGGTCGGAGGATTTTCTTGAAGGCACTCTTTGAAAGGTACTATATTTAATTACCAAGTTTGGTATCTGCTGAATATTCTATTTTTGTGCTATGCTGTTCACACCCACACACACACACACACACACACACGTCCTCCGTGATCTAACGGTGGTTTGTTTGTGTGTGTGTGTTGTGTGTGTGTGTGTGTGTGTGTGTGTGTGTGTGTGTGTGTGTGTGTGTGTGTGTGTGTGTGTGTGGACAGAAAAACAAAAAGTCGGTTAAAAACGAAAGTTGGTATTTCGGTTTAATGTTTTTCAAGGATGCGACGCGAAGATTTTGAAAAAAAGATTGCTTCACCCTAAACTACCCTTTACATGGAAAATTTTTCAAAAATTGCGATTTTATTGAAAATGGCTCTAACAATTTTGATTAAAATGCCATTCTTTTGAGATATGTTTATGACAAATGAAATGTATATCTTGAATTTTCTGGCTATAGCGCATGAAGTCCTATTTACTCTGGCTGACTTTTGCATAACTGGTAAACCGCAAGAGATAGACGAAATCTTACTGCACAAAAAATGTAGATCTTGATAAAACACACAATTTATGTCGGAATAAATACTTTTGTAGGGTGAACCATTTCGAAGATATTCCTTGTTATTTGTGTCAGTTTCGGAAAACTTAAAAGCTTTCGTGAAATGGAACGTCGTTGTTCATCTTTTTAAATGTTAAGCGTGCAAAGAGAACGGGATCTCAAAGCTTTAAAAGATTTGACTGTCGCTCAGAGCCTGTATTTTAATATTTCCCTTGCACCTATAAGGGAATAAGCAATAAGATAATTTCTGCAAATGTTTATCTCATCTAACACGAAGAAGATATGGGAATAAAGAATAAGAGTTTGCAAGAATGGTTAGTACAAGAGTAGATAAAGTCATGTAAATTTAACACATCAGATTTTTTATTCTCAGGTGCAATACAGAATCACAAATTTATTAAATTCCAAAACTAAACCTGTGTTCTTTAGCAATGCCTACCTTTTAGTCTGAGATACAAGAAAGAAACCCAAGTTTATCGGAAAACAGTTTATGCTTTGGAATTCTCAGTCTTTAATCTTAGGTAAGGGACAGAAGGTCCAAACTTCTGATTTCCCAGGTAAAAGAGAGAATTCGGAATTTTATAAATTAGCAAACTCGAAATTTTGCGTGCTTTAGAAGATTTATTCTTTAATGTCATCTGAAGGCAAACGATTTATTGTGACTAACACAAAATTTAATGCCGGTTGGCTTAATACAACATCCAATCAGAGGCTTGCCAGGCCTTGCGATGTTGGATAGTTAAATATGCTGTAAAATCATGCTTTATAGCCGGTGATATATCATTTGCACCCACAACAGTTATTTCTGCTACAGAAAACAATAGTAATGTTCAAGTATCAGCCATTTAATTTTGCATGTTCCATAAAAATGAAATGAAAGTTGAATGTTCTTTGCAAGAGAAAACCATCTAGGGCGGATGCTGTAGCTCAATCGGTAAGGCACTTGCCAGCTGTGCAAGAGCCCCAGAGTCGACTCCTGGCTAGGGTTTGGGAAGATTTCTCTAACCATGTTTATTCTCTACCCTCCCCAAAGTCTGGAAGTGTAACTGTGTGTGTGTGTGTGTGTGTGTGTGTGTGTGTGTGTGTGTGTTGTGTGTGTGCTTGTGCGTGTGCTTATGCGTGTACGTGTGTGTGTTAGAGGCCTGCACGGGCCGACTTTCTTAGGCCCGGCCCGGCCCGGCCCGGCCCGGCCCGGTACCAACCAAGCCCGGGCCCGGCCCGAGCCCGAGAATAGTCTACAGGCCATGGCCCGGGCCCGGCCCGAGCCCGAGAATAGTGTATAGGCCATGGCCCGGGCCCGACCCGAGCCCGATTGTGCAATTTTCTTTTAAACAAAATTATCCTGCAGTTATTGACATTATTGTTACTATTATTATTATTATTATTATTATTATTATTATTATTATTATTATTATTATTATTATTATTATTATTATTATTATTATTATTATTATTATTATTATTATTATTATTATTATTATTATTATTATTATTATTATTATTATTATTATTATTATTATTATTATTATTATCATCATTATTATTATTATTACTATTATTTATTTATTTATTTATTTCCTAAAATCCAATTTTGGTCCAAATTCTTACGCTAGCGAATGTTGGGTACCTGCATAAATAACGTTAGTACATTAATATTGTTTTGAGATCATATTGTCTCGTTAAAGCCTTAGAAATAATCTTTTTTTCCAAGTTTGAAGAAAAGGTTATTGGTGTGTTTCTGGGTTTATCGGGGCACTATACGATTATAAAACAATATTAATGTACTCAATCTGTTGTAAGCTATCCGTAATTGGCCATAGCAGAAATTAGGAGGTGAGAAATTTAGGCATTATGAATTATTAAAATAGGCAGGCAAAAAGACATAAATAGTTAAAATAGGCAGAATAAAGGGATTATAAATTCTAAAACAGGCAATAAGAGAAACCCAATAATACATTACACTATTCACTAACTGATCGTCATATTTTAAAGAACTTCAAAGTTTTAAACGAAGTACTGCCGCGATACATGTCCCCCATCTCGTTATGATAGGTTGGGGGGGGGGGGCAGAGTTACATCTGGTGCAGTGTACTTAAATGTCAGGATTCTTGATGAGTCTTTCACAAAGATCTTAATACTGGAAATCCATTTGCCAACATCCAGAAACAAGCATCGCATCTCTTCTGAAACCCTGTGAAAGCCATGTGCTACGCAGGTCATGTGAAGCATGTTTGGTAATAATAACACTTTTAACGCTATTCCAGCCTTTTTCATATATGATGCAACGTCACTGATGAAAAGTAAGGCGTCGTATTGAACCTCTTAAGGCCGCAGCAAATTTAATGAACTGGTGAATAACTGCGCAATAGCTCGATTGTTCTGTAGTAAGCAGGAATGATTTCATTGATTCATCTTCTGTAGGATCTAATCGTCCATTAACAAATTGGCAATGAAACGACCTATGTATCAGTTGACTCGTCGATATTCGTCGATATCCCAGATCATCTTATTTTTCATTTTATCTTTAGTTATTTTCATTGTGTCATCGTAACATTCGGTTAAGTAACATTTTCGCAAACTTGACTCGCTAGGTACAGATTGGTTAGTATACTTCTCCAAAAACTGTGATAATGTAGGATTCTGTAATTTCCAGAAAGGGATTCTGGCGCTGAAGAAAGCTACATAAGTCGAATGCAAACTGGGATTTTTGACTCGGTGTTGCAATTACTGTTGGAAGCAAAGGAATCTTCTGCCTGTAGCCCTGTTTGATTGTGCCGATATGTTGTGATATAAAGTACTTCTTTTCGTAGTTCACTGACTGCTCGCGTATTTTGCATGAGAGTACTTTACCGTCTCTACAAAATATGCCGGATCCAAAAGTATTAACATAACTGTGTAATTTAGAGCATAAAGGAACATTGAATTTCGGCACCTTGCTGCTAGCTACAACGTCGCAATGAAAACTAAACGAAAATCAAAGTTAGACCCGTACCTGCTCACTATTGCATTTTAAAATAAACACACGTGGTAATCCAAATGCTTTCTTTATCTATACGTTTATTTGCGCGGCAGCACTCATTGTTGCAAAGTAAATAATGAATTGAATGAGGGACTCCTATGTCATCTGCAACTTAAAGACAATAGTATACATTCGGCGAAGTAACTTTCATTGTCACGGTCTAACGGTTGTTGAAATAAAATGCACCTACCTAAAGAAAATGTTTAATAATTAATAAATAAGACATAAATAATGAAATAAAGGCAACAAAAAGCATATATTTTGTAAAATAGACATATTAAAAAGGCAGAAAAAGGCAATATAAAACTGTGGCATTTCAATCACAAAGGTATAATAATTCCTACAGATTCACTTTCAAATTGAAGATAAATTTGACGCATTTGAAAAGGTATTCCGCCTAAGTTCCGGTCTCTGGTTATAATTATTTCTACGATGGGTATGTGCATGCCTGTGCATGTTTTAAATCAAAGTAAACATTAATTATAAGTTATTGGACTAAGGACTCACCATGTTTAATGACCCAAATTGTTGTGCAGAAAAGAATGGAATACACACTCTTGCCGCTCAGGTTGGTTCGACGTTCTTGAATAACTAATCCTGGTGCACTAAAATTTATTTCAGTACTCGCACTTGATGAATGCTACCACCTTTTCTACGAAAAGTCCCTTCAATGTCTTTGGTTACCAGTATCAAATGCTGACGAGATATTTTTTTCTACATATAACTTGGTTGTAATAGACAGAAGGGCTATGAAAAATAAGTGTCACAACTTGTATGTTGCAACTTGGTGATGCTGACTAATGGGCAATGGCCCTGATGTCTGATGTATTTTATATATATATATATATATTCATGTCATGATAATAATAAAATAAACGTTTCAATTTGGAGAAATGCTGAACAATAATGATGCAGTAACCTTACTACAGCGTCAGCCACATAACAAACTGTAATTGTATCAGTATAAACATTGATGCTGTGTTTACACTTTACAAAGCAGGAAGAAACATGCGTTACTAGCAGTATTCGAGATAAGAGTGTAAGATTATACGTGGAGTGGATTGAATTGCAGCCGACTAGTGAGAAATAATATAGCTGCAAACCCTCTCATTCTGTGCTTTGACTAGCATCAGCAGCAGCATTTGAAACGTGTCAGCAGAATAATCATTTAGAATTCCTAGTAAAGAAATGCTGCGGTAATTGTGCTCTTCTCGGCATTTCAACATAGATGACCAAGAAATATGATACATTATTTTTTGCCTCCTAAGTGAATGTACCACTGAAATTTAGTACAAATCTGGCAAAATATTTCATTTGTATTCCATGGCTTTAAAAATACTAAATGTGTTTTGAGTTTTTATATTACAAATACTTGTAGTTGCATAATGTACCCTAAAAATGCAGAATAGCAATGTTTTTCATTTTAAAATTTAAGGTTTTTGAAAATTATGTTTTCACCATTATCACTTTTTGAAAATGCCACATGATCCAGTTTTCATGGAATTCTTCGTATCATTCCCAAAACACAAACAAGTAAATCTGCCATATACTTTTATTTTCTTTTGAACGATTTTGAGTTACTAAAGAAACTTGCAGCTTATAAAACTTTATACCAGAAATTTCAAGCGACAAAATTTAAAAACTATTGTCTTTTGAGCTGAGGCTAATAAAACAAATTTGTATGGCAGATTTGTACATTATAATCATATAAATGTAATAGAGCCTTAAAAATAGGCATTTTTTTAATTTCGTCGTGTAGAGCATTTGGCATAACATAAAATCCGGATTCAACATTTCGTAATTCGAAAACTGAAGGATATATCACACTAAAATTCAAAACCCTCTAATGCTGGTGTAAGACAGCATTGAAAATAAATGCTCAGTTAACTTGGCTGAAAAATTTTAAAAATCCATTTTCAGTTGTTTATTCCCTTAATTTTCAAGCCCGGGCCCGGCCCGAGCCCGACCCTATCCCAGCCCGAGCCCGGCCCGAGCCCGACAAGCATTTTTCAAATTAGGCCCGAGGGCTTGGCCCGAGCCCGTGCAGACCTCTTGTGTGTGTGTGTGTTAGCGTGTGTTTAACCGAATGTATAAAACTCAAAGAAACACTGTTGACATCTTTGCCGATATACAATATGCTTCAAAAGAAAAAAATATATAGCACATAGGAGGATAGGATAGGAGGTGAGACATCTGTGGCACGTGCAATTAACACAATATTCTTTTAACAGATTCACAAGTAAGAAACCTCTATAAAATAACACTCCTTTATCTGAAGATAAATTAATTATTATCCTCGATTTACAAGCCAGGAGCAAGCTATTCCGTGGAATAATGGAGGCGAAATCGGAGTTTGCCAGTTAGAATCTAAGAGCAAACAAATGTCTGGGTAAGGCTTTTCGTGATTGTCGTTTTCTTGTAATAAACAAATACGCTGAAGAAGACAATTTCAGCTCTTTGATACCAAGGCACATTTAAGTACCCACAATCATCTTCGTATCAGTCACCTTAGGCAAAATTGAGAAATTGTGTTTTTATATATAGACAGTCATTAGCCGCTAGGGTTCTCAGCGACCTATTCTGTGTTACACAATAAATACCACTTAATTTTGTTCGGAGGCCTGTACAGTCTGAATTTCTTTCACGTGTCATAAATCTACGACACGGGACCACCGGGTTTGAACCCGCGACTTCGGGAACTAAAGGCTAACATGTTAACCCTAGACCACGCAGGATGACTCACCATGAGTGACGTGCATCATTGAATAATTGGAGAAACATTTAAAGATTTCAAACAATATGTTTTATGTGTTCATTTGTGTTTTATACTGATTAAGCAGTCATATCCATTGTTTCTGCCGGTTTTCTGGTCTTTTTCAAGGAAAAACACATAGACACGGAATATGAACAAAAATAACATTTAAAAATAAAGGTGTGCAGTTTAATTTGTTGTTATTAAAGTTATACAGCAGCATTTGTTCCCTTTGTTAACGACAGTATAACTATCCCTTCTAATTTGAATATTTAAAACGCTGAATTAGATGGTTTAAGACACTAACAAATGTGTCCCACTACGAAATTGTTAGGACCAAGTCGATGTGTGTGCAGAGCTGTGCTTGAAAATAATGTTAAATAAAACTTCAAATATTATAAACAAATTGCAGTTTGTTCACCTTTACTTTCTCTAGTAAGCGCATAGGTTGAGAAGGTGTTGCCATTTTAATCAAAAGTTCGGTATAGATATTTAACCGGAAATTCACTTGTGTGGCCCCTGAATAAAAAAGGGTATCTGTGGAAAAAGGTCCGGGTGTGATGTGTATATGGGGGCTTGAGGTGTCAGTGTGTGTGTGTGTGTGTGTGTGTGTATGTGTGTGTATGTGTGTGTATGTGTGTGTGTGTGTGTGTGTGTGGGTGTCTGCGAACATCATAATTCAAAAGCGATAAGTCAATTAAGTACCAAACCTGGTATTTAAGTTCTGTATCTTCCAAAGATTCAACACGAACGTTTCCAGAAAATCTGCCAATCTCAAACTACCCTTTACATGGAGATATACATCGAATTTTTAATTTTCCGAAAAAAAATGACTCTAAGGCGTTTAATTAATATACAATTAAGTGACAAATAAAATATCTATTTCGAATTTTCTGGGAATAACTTGTGAAGTTCTCTGCATTCATTACATCTATAAAATGTTAAGCAATAGGCAAAAACGCACTGCACAAATCTGTATGTAACACATAATTTCTTTCAAATAACGTTTTTGTTCCTTCAACCATTGCCGAATATCTACTTGTTATTAGCTCGATTTCTTAAATATTTTCTCATTCTTTTGAAGCTCTTTTGACATTCGGTTGCTCCACGGGATTGCATGAATTTTAAGGCTAGCATATAGCGGACAGTTCTTAGACATTTAATTATCACTGTTACTTTTGTATCTATCTGAATTAAAATAAAGTAAATGGAGAAACAAACTTTGGTAAGAAAACCTTTTATAGCTACTAATAAACGATAGAGGATAGAGAAAGTCATGTGAATTTAACACAAATTTTCTTAGGCTTGCTTCACTTGAATTGCACTGTATTCAAGCTAACATTTAGCCATAGTGATGTTACTTTCTGAGTTTGCAAGGACTTGTTCAGTTTCATTCTTCCTAGCGTCGCCAACTAGTCAATGTTGCGGGTTTTGAGCTGCGTCTATTCCCATGAAAGCAAAGGTGTTGAATACTAATACTCAGACAGTTTGCCTGCTTTATTGATATAAAATTGATGTAATCTATAGTTTCACGTCAGCAGTTGATTGTGGGCATATTCAGCATCAAGGCAAGAGGGTCCATGTGAGAAAAGGAATCTCATCTCCGGGAAAACGCTTGACAACAAGTCGGAAAACCACTTCCTGTTTTGTGATCAGCTTACCAAATATCCTGTAAGTCGCAGTTGCTAAATGCTAAACAGTTATCCATTATAATCCTGAGATTAGTACACGGTAGGGTTACTCAACATGTTAATTATACCAGATGAATCCACTTACCCTACTCTTTGTATCTATGCAACTCTCAGATTATAGTCTTGCTTGAAAACATTGTTGGATTTGTCCAGCCAGATTTGTAGGAGTATTGTATCCAATACAGTTAATCGTTCTTGGGCCTATTTTAATAGCCATGACGAAAAGTTCCTTGAATAAATAAACTGTCAAGAGCTAAAGCAAAAATAGATGACTTACTTGACCAGCAAGCAGTTTCATACCTAAATGTTTCGGATGAAAGAGGTCAGTAGAGGACAGTGGGCTCGAAATCAGTCTGCTGCGAACTAAATGAACATTGTTCATTTATTTTTCTTTCTTTTTTCTTTTTATCACTTTTAAGTCAGTAATCATCACATTGAACATGCTAAACAGAAATGAAGAAAGCAATACATAGTAACTACAGAAAAATGATTATATAATTAACGAGAAGTAGAACTGGAACTTAAAAATTCAATGCCACAGCTGGGATTTGAACCACAGACCCTCCGCTTACTAAGCGGGTGCTCTAACCATTAAGCTACTGCGACAATATGCCAGAATGACATTGAATTCTCAAACCAGTTCGTATTTCTCCCGGTAAACCACAAAGGCAGTCTCACATCAGAGACAATTACTCCAATTGTGACTTACTATTGCAAGTACTTTATGTCCCGGGATTAAATAACCTTCAGATGGTTATTATTATAAAGTACTTGCAATAGTAAGTCACCATTGGGGTAATTGTCTCTGATGTGAGACTGCCTTTGTGGTTTACCGGGAAAAATACGAACAGGTTTGAGAATTCAATGTCATTCTGGCAGGTTGTCACAGTAGCTTAATGGTTAGAGCACCCGCCTAGTAAGCGGAGGGCTTGTGATTCAAATCCCAGCTGTGGGATTGAATTTTTAAGTGCCAGTTCTACCTCTCAAACATTGCCCACACACGGCTTGTATGTTTAAAAACACCAACAGTAAGTTTGTTGGTATAAATAAATATAATTAACGTTTTGCCACGTAAGAATAAAGTGAGTTCAAAAGGTACTTGATTAATGTAGTAAGAGCCCATACTACATTTTCATCTGTTTAATCTAATTTATTTGTAATTTGCTTTGCATTGCCTTATCATTGGTCGAAAGAAGTGAAATGTAGGGTAAAAAAAGCTTGGACACATTTATCGCAGATGTGAACACGTGTCATCAGATCACCGGTGTGACCGAAACGTAATAACTCCGCTCCACCACCACAACACTGTAAGGACCATCCTTTTAAATTCCAATGCTGGTTAGGTATGCGGGAATTATTCATTGCTTCGTAACTTTACTAGTGTGTGACGATCCATTTGTCCAAATTGAAGTGTTTATTGATAAACATGACTCAAGCTATTACGGTTGCTATACAAACTAAAAGTGCTGTGACATGCCAGCATTGAACTATTAACCTAGGTGTGTTTTGAATTGGTCATAACCTATCACTATCCCTTGCCACTAACCGATCTTTTGTTTTAACTGATTTTAAAAGTGCATCCATTACGATAGGTTCTTATTCAATAGGAGTTTCGGGAGAGTGTGTGTATAATATATACTATAAAAAAAATTATAAACTGTGTAGAAACCTTCTGAGATTCTCAGTGTAAGAGTACCATATTTTTGGAATGGATTTAAATCGCAAATTTCTTTTGCCCCTTAAATGACTTATTCACTCAGATGTTAAGCTGTCTAGTATATCCATACGTGAAGTGCGGAGTCTACGGTCCAGATAAACTCAAGGCGCACTTGCTTCTTAGAGGGTTGCATAAATTCCAAAAACTAGGCGGTGGTGAGTCACCTGGTATGTTGCAGTGTTGGAGAATGCAATGAAAATCTTCATGTGAGTGCTTGATATGAGTGGCATCACCACCTCAGATTCATAATCACCTTCCATTCTTATAAATGGAAATAACACATATCCAAAACCACGAATCACTTTATGCTATATTTAAAGAGCATTGTGGACCAGCCACTTTATCTAATTTGACTGAGTTTTGAAAGTATGTCCCTTGAGACCGGTTTCCCAAAATACACCATCATGTTCTAAGGGTTGTGTGCTTGTTTCACTACGCATACATTTGTGAGTACAATTTTCCTGCTATAATGTTAGTAAGGATAAATTACATTCTTCCGCTATTACAGATGAAATCTTACTAGTAATAATTGGTCCTTTCGTACAAATATTACATCTAATATTGAGAAATTAGTAGGAGTAAGTCCCAAAGTCGCATTAACATTACAAGTCTTCATAATGTGTTGGAACATTCACATAGTATAATGAGAAGTATTCCTATTATAAGTCGATGTGTCACTTACTTATAAATTTTAAAATGACAAAATGAAATAAAATAACCGAATTACACTCAAGCATTATATTTTAAATATCGGCCTAACGCTGTGCTTACCTGTTATATAATAATCGGTAGAGCATATTCAAAATAGTTTATATAAATTTACTTAGATGGCATTTCAGAATTCTCCAATGAGTTTACTAACTCAAGATCAAATTAGGTTCGGCACCCCTGAAGTAAACAGCGGAGCAGCGGTGGAAGTAGCTATGCCCATTAGCGAGGTGGAGGGGATTGAGGGTTCGACTACCACCATGGATGTTTGTATGCTCATAGGTGGAGAGCAGTGTTTTTCAACCTTTTTCATGACACGACCCCCCCCCCCTAGTATCAAAAAAATATTTAACGACCCCCCGACCCTTTTCTTCATGTATGTTAAAAATATATAATCCACACAAAAATTTTAGACTTTTGGTTATTAGGATTCGGATATAAAGTACGCAAACCATATAATTTTGAATCGAATACGCAGCCAATTGATAACTAACAAACAAATACAAGCATATTGTTAGGGTCATGTATTAATAACACTCAGAACTAGTACAGGTTCCGCCAGGACCTTCTGTAACCGGACCTAACACTGGTATTCAAGATGGCAGCCTATGTGGTGGGAACTACTTATAAGCAACTCGTCTACAGGCTACGATTTTAACGCAGTAAGATAAAAATGTGGTGTAATAACACGCCTATTTTGTGAATATGGGCTGTGTTAAACACAAAAACACTGTCTTAAACATAACCTCAAGTAAACAAAAAGAATGACATTTAATATTAAAGGATAACCCATGAGCAAAGAAATATATAACCTTAAATAGCATTCATGCAATCTACAGTTTTATATGCCATTATGTAACTGCATTACACACTCAGATTACAAATAAGAGAGACAAAACTGCAAGCAGCATGTTACTTAAATAAAACAGAAATGTTGACATTGGGTTGACTCAGAATTATTAATCATTGTTTACACTGTTTTTCACACTTGTACCACGTGCATAATATTATATACCTACTGAATGGCTGATACAAAAATGCTGCTATTTAGAATAACCTAAAGCTACCTACTGAATTCAAAAGCTTTAGGGTGGAATTTTGCTTTTCCTTTTACTGAAAACTTATGATTACTCAGTTTGCAACAGTAAAACAACAATAAAACTCAACACTTCACGACACTTCATTTTACAGGGGGAATCTACAAAAGCAGATGGAATATTAAAAATAATAACCCTAAAACAGCACTGTAAATGAAATATATGAAATATGTAACCTTAAATCAGCATTGTAAAGCAACTTTGCTATAGTCTACAGTTTCACATGCAACAACATAACACATTTCTTCTAAACTACAGTTAAACATTTAAATTACAAAGACAAAAGATAATTTATACATACGAGCAGCATACTACTTTCATGAAGCAAACTGTTGTTGTTGCAGCTGTCACTAATTGAGTTCACTCGAAATTATTGTCTTTCACTATTCACACTATTCATCATGTTATATGTACACCGGCAACTAACACACATAACGCTGCAATTTATAGTAATTAAATACTGAATTTACAAGCTTTACGTTGCAATGAAGGTTTCTCATTTTTAATTTGCATCCGGGAATGCAATAGTTACGGTGCATTGTCATGTTTGAGGTTAAGTTGCGGTATGACTACAATAACGTACACTACTTGAACTGTACACTACTGTTTTTCTTCAACAATCTCTCACCACTGTAATCGTGACACAAATTGTACTTGCAAGCAGATCAATTAACTACACTATACGGCTAATGTAGCCATGGCCTTAGATGGAACACAATAAACATCAACACGTGGATAGCACACGGCACAGTCAACACGTTATTAGATTTATTCCCGTTCCCTATACTGCCCAAATAAAAGTTTTTAAACACTCGCTTTGCTAATATGAAGATAAACTTACATAGGAATTATTATAACAAACAAAACTCAAAGGCATAGAAAACAATACGAAGGATAGCGCGTGGAAACACCTCAGAAATCACGACCAACAGCCGACGCCATTTTTGTACAACTTGGATGGCAGTGTCAGGTCCGTTAATCCAGATGGTCCTGGGTTTCGCAAAAGGCCCACAAGTTTCGAGACGTTTCTTTACGCTTCCAGATGATTCTCGCTAGAATGCGCTGGCCTATAAATAGGGCGGTCGACCGCGGCCACGGCAGTTGAGTGCAAGACCGCAAAGCAAGTGGAATCGGAAGCAAGACCGCGATAAGTGAAAACGATTCGGAAGTGAAACTACGGTGTTATAAGGACTGTGTGTAAGGTGCATTGGAGTTGAAGTAATTGTAAAGTGATTTGTGAGCGTGAGACACGCGCGGTTGAGTTGTTTGTTAAGATTGAAAATGGATAAATTCCTGAACAGATCATAAGAACCATCAACGTCTAGCGGAAGTAGTGGAATAAAGAAACAACGTCGTTATGACAATTGTTTGAAATTTGAGTTTACTGTGATTGAGAATAAACCGCAATGTGTAATTTGCTTGGAAATTTTGTTAAGAGAAAGCATGAAGCCATCGAAGTTGGTATGCCACCTAAACACAAAACATCCTAATGAAAAAAATAAACCCGTGTAATTTTTTGGGCGAAAATTAAGAGTTCTTGAACATCAAAAAACTGCTATAGGACAAACATCCAACCTAAATGAGAAAGCGTTGCTCGCTAGCTATCGAGTAGCTTTTCGTGTGACTAAAGCAGGAAAACCTCACAGTATTGCCGAAAATTTGTTTTTACCAGCGGCTTTAGATATAGCAGAGATTATGTTTGGCAAGCAAGAGGTCGAAAAGCTCAAAAGTATACCTCTCTCTGACAATACCATCCAACGCAGGATAAGCAATGTGGCGACCGACATTTGTGATCAAGTCACAGAAAAGGTAAAGAAAAGTTCTTTTGTGTCCTTGCAGTTTGATGAATCAACGGATATTGCGACTTGTGCGCAGTTTGTAGTTTTTGTGCGTTTTGAATCCAATGAAACATTAATGGGAGAAATACTATTTTGCAAGGCACTTCCCATGAATACTACAGGTCAGTGCTTGCAAGACATGTTCCTTGAAGCTACGCAAGATATGAATATTGACTGGGCAAAAAAGAAAAAAAAAAAAAATGGATTGCTATTTGTAGTGACGGAGCAAAAGCCATGACTGGTGCGAAGAGTGGATTTATTGCTAGACTGAAAGAGCAGATGAAAAACGCTTGTTGGATGCATTGCTTTCTCCATCGCCAAGCTCTTGCAGCCAAAACCTTGCCACAAGAATACAGTCAAGTTCTAAATATTATTATTAACGTTGTAAATTATATTAAAGGAAAAGCGTTGCAGAATCGATTGCTTCGGATCATTTGTGAAGATATGGGGACACCACAGCGCAATTTGCTTTACCATACAAAGGTTAGGTGGTTATCAAAAGGCAAAGTACTGAGCAGAGTTATGGAACTTCGAGCTGAACTATTAGTATATTTACAGCAAGCCAAGTCACATTACTCTGAATTCATTTCTGACCCGGAATTCCATTTGAAATTGGCTTTTCTTTCTGACTTATTTGAGCATTTAAGTAACTTGAATAAAAGTCTTCAAGGACGGGATGAAGATGTCATTACACCAAAAGACAAACCCCATGGCTTTATAAAAAAAAAATTAATTGTGGTCATCTATAAATCAAAACAACTTTGATTCATTTCTTTCATTGAAGAAGTCGGAAGCTAGATAAACATCAACTCATGTTTATCTAGTACAAAAATGGTGTTAGATAATTTGAAGAAAGAATTGTGTCATTACTTCTCACTGCAAGAGATATCGGGTAACACTGGGCAAAGGTGGATCTTAAATCCGCTTTTAAACGCAGCTATATTTAAATGAGGTAAATTTAGCAACTAAGCTAAAATAGAATCAGCTGGAATTATCTGCCGATGGGATGTTACACTTGAAATTAAAGAGTGAAAATTTGGACACCTTTTGGTTAAAAAGAAAAACAGAATACCCGGAATTAGCAACTGAGGCTTTGAAGTGTTTGATTCCATTTTCTATCTCGTACTTGTGCGAGTTGGCATTTTCATCAATGGCCCAAATAAAAAGTAAACTAAGAAATCGCTTAAATTTGGAAAATGATTTAATACGTAATGTTTTAAAAACAGATCCACGATGGGAGAAATTGATTGAACAAACTCAAGCGCAACCTTCATATTAAAATGAACGAGGACTCGAAGATTTTGCTATGTATTGTATAAATAATATAAGGAGTAACATTTTGTTAACTTTTTCTACATGTATCTACCTTTTTAAAATTTGTTGATTTTTTTACTGAGCTCTCTCGACCTCTCGCGACCTACAGAGGCTTCGCGACCCCCCACAGGTTGAAAAACACTGGTGTAGAGGTACGTGTATGTGTATAAATAAACGGAAAGCGGGAAAGCACAAGGAAAAATAACACGAATGGAGGTAAAGAGGTGTCAGATCAATATTTCAAAAAGGCCCATCACCTAGTTTACGCATAAGGAGCCTATAAGTAACCGGTAACATAACTGATAGAGTTTTTGCCATAACTGTTTTCTGATACCGTATCCGCTAATATCACGTGACCAAATACCGTAACTTGCCTAAGGTAGAGTTTTTGCATGCACCGAAGTATACAGTATGTTAATGGTAGTTTAGAAAATGGCTTCCGGTCCCGTCTTTCTTGAGACAGAAGTTCTAGAAGAACCACATTTCTTTTTTAATTTTGATACCCTTACAGGTCTGATATAAACTGCAGAACTTGTTCCTTCTCCTCATATTGTCGTTCACATCCTCATATATAAATCTGCATCGTAGTGGGATGAATAATCTTAATATATAAATACATAAATTTATAATTATAATATAAGTAAATACAGACGATGTACACTTACGTTATTTATATATTGCATTAACTGTTTTAGACACTGTGAAATAAAGGTATAACCTAACTATCGATGCGAGCTTGTTTGCTTATAATGCGCTACTTTTATAGTTAGAATGTTATTCTACTGCAGTTATATTGCACTTGTACTTACTTCCGTAAATTCGCAGTATCGGTTCTCTGGAAAAGCTTCAGAAGGTGGTCCATGTGCTCCTTTATGGTGCGCAAGGAAAACTTCTTCCCTGCTGCAGGTGCCTCTTGTGTTTGCACTTCTTTCCACAGAGTAATATCCTCATATGGATTTGTTTCAATTAGTTCTCGCATCAGTGAAACTAAAACGCAGTGTCCCTGCCATTTGGCTACAATCTAATTCACCGTAAAACCTCCCGTTAGCTGAAGAAGTTTAGGGTGTTCTTTACGGGAGTCTAACTCGTGCGCAGAACGTAGCCCACGTGACTTCAACGTTTACGGTAAATGTTATAAGGGTGGGCAAAAACTTTCTATTCACATAAAATTATATAAACACATTTACTTGGTCTACCTGCATTAAATGACACGTCTGTTCCAACCTGACCCCATTTTCTCCACTTACTATCATTTATTGTTATACACGTTTTACAAACCATTCTTCGAAGACTAATTTTTCTATTTCATGTTAATGGAACCAAACTTTTAAAGAAGATTGCATTGCACATTTCGTTACATCTAAAAAGGGCATAGAGGAAACTGGATGGATGGCCAATGTTTAAAAACACATTCCTGTATGATGCTTTTAAATTCTGTATTCTTTTCTGCATTCTTTCAAGTGAATAACGATAACACTTTGAAAATGACAAACCATTAATAACGGAAACTTAGAAATGGCTGATGCCACAACAATTTAATTTGAATGACCTGCGTGTTTTAAAAGATTCTACATTTTTATGTAACACATTTGTGTCCAGCACTTATGTTTTTCCTTTCGAACGACAAAAATCTCACATGCTATTCCCCGAAAATTCAATATCTACATATTATCTGTCATGAAAGTAAATATCTTAAATATATGATATTTTAATCAAAACCGTTAGGGCCATTTGAGAAAATGTGCAATTTTGAGGTAGTTTGTTTCGGCGGATTCTCTTGAAAATTTTCGTGTTGTCTTTTAGTATGTACTGTACTTAATATCGATTTTGCTATATGATATTTTATTTTAAGTCAAATTGTTCACAGACACACATTGTTTTTAAAAATGCTCGAATATATTACTTTCTTTACTGACTAGATAAGTGGCAAATAAAATAAAATGAAATACCTTTGGAAAGATTTCGCGCATCAGCAAGTTTTGTTCGAAAATGAATCGGCAGATAAAATCACATATCAGTCCACTTTAGGATACAAGGTGAAGATGGTCAATATTTTATCCTCATACCATACAACCCTTTTGTGTGAAAAAATAAAATGTGTCATTTTAGTTCTTTCAAAACGCTTCCAGAATTGTCTATTAAAGTATCAAAGCTTTGAGATAGGTACTGAAGTGACAAAATTAAAATCTTTAATTTTCTGCAACTAACTTTTCCTGCGTTACTTTCTTCATCTCTAAGTTTTCAGTAACTCGTAGAAGATATAGTGAAAATGCATTTATTATAAATTACACAATTTTATTTAAATATGTCGTTGCCCCCATTTTTGAGACACCCACTGGTTCTTTTAATTCTCCTATGTGCAATTTTAAATTTAGAGTGAATATTGATTTATCTTGAGCTTATATCAGAATGTTGCGATTTTATGCTGGCGTGGAGTTATCAAAGTATATTTTAAACATACTGTTTCGATCTCGGATATATGTACCTCTATTTGTTAGCCTTAAATCTTCTATAATTATAACGAAACATACGTAAGGGAATAGCTTCCTAATTACAAACTCTATGGAAGACATATTTGTCATCAAGAGGAAATAGTTTTAAAACTTTTTTGTGTTATGAAAGTAAATAATAAGAAGTAAAGAAAGTATAAAAAGTAAAAGATAAAATCTGTGTTGTTATGTTATGTTGCTGAAACGATGGAATTAAATGCAGGGCAGAGAAGTAAAATTCGTCTTCTATGACACATGTTGTGCAGGACATCTGGGAAGTTTATGATAGTCAACTTTCTCTGGTGGAAACTTCATTTAATTCTGAACACCTCTCATTGCTCGAAATTATCGGTTTATAAACACTTTAATATTCAGCGTGCTTCTTGTCGTCAAAATACTAACACAGAGCGTAACAATATAGAGCTGAAAACAGTTTCAACACTGTATTTTCAGTATTCCTTTTGTGCTTCGTGTTCAGAACTTGGTCCCTCTTTGGGATAATTACCAGCGTCAGAAATATACGCTTAGATGTAGGCTATGTGTAGGCCAAATTTGGAAAGATAGAAGCAGACTGAAAATCTCAATGCCACAGCCGGGATTTGAATCACGGCTCTTCGGCTTTCAATTTTTAGCGCCACGGAAAGCCAAACATCTGTGGTTCATATCCTGGCTATGTCATTCAATTTTGCAGCCTGGTTCTGCCTTTGTTAGGTGTCCTAGCAAAGTGTAAATGCTTGTTTATTAAAATCATCTGTCCCTCGGCGAGGTTGACCACATGGATCCAGAATGCATTGAACAGAAACGGAATTAAATTAAAAGTTAATTAAAACAAAAAGAAAGAAGTTTAACAATTTATCTCAAAACTTAAAAAGTACACCTAAATGACAGACAGACGATAATAAAGAATAAATGATATTATTATTATTATTATTATTATTATTATTATTATTATTATTATTATTATTATTATTATTATTATTATTATTATTATTATTATTATTATTATTATTATTATTATTATTATTATTATTATTATTATTATTATTATTATTATTATTATTATTATTATTATTATTATTATTATTATTATTATTATTATTATTATTATTATTATTATTATTATTATTATTATTATTATTATTATTATTATTATTATTATTATTATTATTATTATTATTATTATTATTATTATTATTATTATTATTATTATTATTATTATTATTATTATTATTATTATTATTATTATTATTATTATTATTATTATTATTATTATTATTATTATAGCAAACATATAATTTCATTATGATTATATCATGTTTAGCATGTAAAATGTTGAGTATAGATGATTATTTAACATTATCATAGAGTGCAATAAAATGGAAACATATATATATTGATAAACCTAATTTTGCATGGAACGGAGTTATTTTAAGGTAACTATAAGCATGCGTTTTCAATAGTTAGAATAACTATAACAGAATTTTGACTACTCGCAAACGCACCTTCTTAGCCTGAAGTATGCAGTAGGAAGATATTGCAGTATGAATTTCTTGCACGTTTATATTACTTATTTCCATTGTGTTATATATAGTATGAGTACTGGCAAGAAGAAGTAAATAAAAATTTAGCACTATGAAGTTTTACATTGTTAAGAGCAAACTGAATCTTTATACATATGTCCAGGAGGTTATGTTTAAATTATTTTACAGCAACAACTGTCTGGATTTCTAATCTGGACTAAATTTGAAGGAATAGTCATTAATTAGAGATGGAAAGAAAAAAGACCAAACACTACTATTACTAGCTCCATTATGGAAGAAAAAGAAAGAACTCTTTGTTCCTAGGAAACACCCAGAGATCAAGAGTCCATTTCCTGACGTGACTCACACGTGGTGAGTGTGGTGGGAGCAGAGTATATCTGCCAGCTCATCTCTTTGCTAGACTTTATAATGAACTTCAGCTCAACAACTTGTGTGCATTCAGTGTCAGAAAGGGAACCGGAGCAAGTTAAGTGTTGAGATTGGAGCAGACCCTTTCATTGTATAAGCAAGGTTAGTAGTATGTTCCTACAGATATTATCTCTACAATATTACTCGTGTTTGATATTCCTTTGAGAACCGGATCTTTTGCTTCATGCATGAAGATTTTGAGTGTTTTGCAAACATATTTTACGTTTGAGTGTTGATGTCCCATGCATGAATGTTTTAATGTTTTGCAAAGCATTATATGTTAAGACATTTTGCAATACAATCACAACAAAATTAGTTGCACTTTAGAACTCTAGAGATGTTTGTTACATTTGTTTACAAGTTTTCTGCTGTTTTAGAAACTAACATGGGGGTATATTATTTTATTACGTACGAGGTGGTAATTCAGTGATTTTTCCACTTCTTTTCGAAATTGAAATGGAAAAAAATGAAAAAAAAATGAAAAAAAAAAACAAAAAAAACACCTTAGATGTGGAATGATCTACAGATTTAAGATACCTAGTTTAAAGCATTCTGTACGTCATATTACCTACCGGGTGTTCAGCGTACGTTTAATTAATGCCTTCCTGGCAGAATATATTACATTTTTATTTTTAAGTACATTTTAGGCCCTACAGGAATGTTTACATTTTTGCAATTTAATTTCCTTAAGTTAGTAGATTAGATCGGAAGATGAATGAATATAACCTTTTGAATATGAGCTTATGTTGCAATTTCATAGAGTAAATCTGATTTTCAATGTTGCAACAGTATTCAGTACTGTTGCAGCTTACTTCTGTGTTTAGGGATAGCGTATATGACTCACATTCAGGAGGTCCCCGGTTCGAATCCCGTTAGGATGAGTTAACCGAATGTTTTTCCTCCCTTATCCTGAAAAGATGCATTTCGTGTAACTGTAAACACTATGGACTGCGGGCTCATTTGTGCATTATTTCACCTATTTCATTATTTTACCGTGGATATGACCCACAATAAACGTATATAAATGACGTTATAATCTTTTTATCGTTAACTGTTTAAATTTCTATTTTTGAAATAAGTCTCGCAACAACAGCAGAGGTATTTTTCATGTTAACTGCTCATGACACTAAATATTTGAAATAAAAGTTTTCTGAATCCAAGATTAAAAGAATTTCAAACTTGTTTTCTGTGTTGGAGGTTTTAGTATACCAGAAATACTATTTGGTTTTATAGCGTAACATAATATAGAGCAAAATTTTAATATTTTAAAGTACACTCGTCAGAGAAGTAAATATGTTAATACTTGTTTTAATTTCGAAATATATAAATTGTTACCAGATACTAATGTAATTAGAATTACATAATAATTTATATTACAAGGTTGTACTTATTAGTATCGTTCCTCTTAAAGATGTTAACAGAAATGTGTTTGCCTTGTACAACTTCTGATTCTGTTTTGCAACTGGTATGGCGACATATAGGTATGTTATAGAACAGGTTTTTCAGACTGGAACAACACGTAGTAATTATAAAGCTTAAACGACCTTGTAGAAATAATGTTAAATTCTTGCGCTAAAATTTTCTGCCAATGAAGGAAAAAATGTGATTCTTTGTGATTCTTTTAAATTAAAATTTTAGTTAGCCATTTGAAAGGCAACATAGATTAAGAAAGAGTAGGCTGAGATAAGCTGATGGTTTCCTCCATTTCGTCATGCAAATGCTATTTCTGTTTAAACCAGAAAGGCAAAACGCTTGAGGAATTAATGGTATCTCCCACTGGTTTTCTAACCAGTTGGCGTGTATATATACCCACGTACTCATTGCTTGCTCTTAATGCGTGTTTAGTGTAGGACGGTAACGGAAGATTCAGCAGAAGCACGTAACTGCTATCCTTGAACCTATTGACACTTCAACATCCATAGACAAAACACTCCACTGTAACCACAAAACTGCTCCACGAACTTACGCGTCTTGACACACTCAGCGTTTACTAGGCAATATCATAGTAGATCTGTACATACTATTTGTTTATTAGATTGCGCTAAAACAAGGTGTATTTTATCACATTTGTTTTTCTTTGTCGACAAAGTCTCGTTTTATTATTGTACATACACAGCCGCCCACGGGGGCAAATCATTGTTAACATCAACATTGTTAAGGGGGAAATTCAAAATTTGGGGAAATAAAAGAAAGTATAGTACAATTTTAGTAGAAAGCGAAATTCTTAGAACAGTTTGTGTCTTTAAGTTTGTTGATCTAAATGAACTGTGTAACAAAAAGTAATTTGAAGTACAGCATAACCTAGAGTTCAATTGATTATTCCACTCAAGCCGGATTGTCACTTCTATGTCGTGGTATTATAGCTTTGGTTATGTCACCTCCTCCTTGCGGTTCTTACAACTATTTTCTTACATCTCTGAACATCTGAAACATCCCTGCATAGTAGCCAATAGCAGACAGTCGGTCTGGGTGGCTCAGTTGGTTAGACGCTGGCCTACGGATCCCAAGGTCGCGGGTTCAAACCCGACCCAGGCCGATGGTTTTTAAGTGTGCTTAAAAACGACAGCTCCATGTCAGTAGATTTACTGGCATGTAAAAGAACTCCTGCGGGACAAAATTCCGGCACACCGGCGACGCTGATGTGATCCTGGTAATTGACAGCGTCGTTAAACAAGAAAATAAAAAAAAACAATAGCAGACATTAAAAAATGGCAGACAAAAGATTTGGTGAACATTCTAGTGAAGATATTTTAATTGAACAATAATTTTAAACAGAGTAGACGTACCTTTTAATGGATACTCTACTAACACAAATACGTTCATTTATGTTCATTATATATCTAATTCCTCATTTCTATGGATTAAACACTACAATTATTGTTCTCATAGCCTACTGGATTGGTTGTGCCAACTGTGAAAATAAATCTTAATTAAAATGTATGAAAGTTATTGCAAGTTTGCTTTTAAATCACCATTAATATTAAATAGTATTAAAAAAACGAAATGTTAATTATTTCGTGGAATACATCACTCGAAGTTTTCATATCAAAACCTCTCGCGGTATTATATACTACTGATCATTTTTGGAAACGTACAACATGATCTATAATATTATAGATGGGTACGTAGATTTTCGATTATTATTATTATTATTATTTGTTTGCTGTTACGATTACCGCCTATTTTGTTGTGTTAAACTATTGAGCTGTTTATTTAAACTTCTATGGTGTATCGATATCACCTGTGAATTGTGGCACTTCAAGACAGCCCTTTCGGTAAACTTAACAGCAGTATAGAAATTAATTAAATAGTTGATTTAAGCTCTCAGAAAAATTGGTTGCGGAGTGATTTTTATTGAAGGGGAATGAGCTGTAGCCTTTTGGGGAGATGGACACTGTTTGCTGCATGTATAAAAGGCAATTTGAAACGTAATTCGTAGTTGAGCACCATCTGTTGTGGAATGTTTAATTCTTACCTAATGTCAGGGGCGTAGCACCGATGTGCCACATCGGGGCCCCCATATGACCGACCCCAGTTAAGGTACGGTTCCTATTTATAAGTTCAAAAGGTAAAACGTTCTGGAACAGATTCTACGTCAACGGAACATTCATTTAATGTTACTGTTGCAATTGCAGAAAGTTTTTTGATGTCATAACAGCTATGTTTTGGTCACAAATACATTTTATCAGTAAGAAGTTCCTTCATGTCTAAGACAAAAACCTGATTGCTAATCTAATGTTGATTGAACATATTTTTCAATACTATCCTGATGAAGTGCTGCTTGTTCGACACCCTTAATTCTTTCTCTTACATTGGCCGAGACTGAAAAAATCATTTTATAAATTAGAACAGATGAAAAACTCCTTAGAGGTCCTATGCCTCAAGAAAGCCTGGATGGTCTTGCTCTTTTGTCAACATAAAATGACGAATTAACCTGAGAGTGGTTAATATCTTTGCCGACATGCAATCAAGAAGGAAAATGTCCAGATATAAAGTTTAATAATATGTTTACTGTTGAATAAACAAGTTATTTCCTGATATAGAAATGGACTTTCAGCTTTGTTAAATATTAGTGATTGGTTTTACTAGTTACTTTAAGTAGTCCTTTTAAAATCGTTTTATGTTAGTTGCATAGGGTTTACTAGTGAAGTAGTTGAATAATTTTTAGCTACTTAAATGTTACAAAAAGTTCAATTAACTCATTCACGTAAGACCAACTCTTGGATTTTCTTCTTGGCAAGACCTGAAGTTCAAAGTACGCATCATCATAGAAAAACAGACATGTTTCTTTTAGATAAATACAAAGCTGAATCAAACAATTAACACATTATTTGAGATAAATAACAGGTATAACTATCATTTTAACAGATAGATTTGTCTTCAAATTTTAAAACGAAGTGTTTGTTACATATGTATAATTGTTTATATGTGATTAACTCCAATTTTATATAATGGTTCTATAAACAATATTTAAAAGTTCTATATTCACGTTTGGTAATTGTAGTTAGGTGCCCCAATTGGCCCTTTTGCATCAGGACCTTTGAGAACTTAACTACTACACCACTACCTAATCCCCAATAAATCAACTAAAATATTACATGAAACTTCTTGGCAAATTCAACCGTTGAGGTCCACTTTATTCTTCTCTCAAAGAATATACGCATTAATGAGTCGCTTACTAGGCCAGGAGTTAAACGAGTTATATGTTTTCGAGATCGTTGTTGCTGGAATGAAGTTTACATTATTTAACGAGCGTCCCTTGCTGAACCAAGGCAAGTAGAAAATGACGAGTAGCAATTTGCTACAAAACAATAACATTAACCAATATTGTCCACGTTTGTTTCATGATACTTTTTTATTAAGGATTATATTTATATTCATGTACGTGCAGTGTATATACCAACACTTGAAATACAGAAAAGTGTATAATAAATTTGCAACAAAGTGCCTTGCAAAAGTATTTCAACATATTAGAAATTGTTGCTTTTAAATATGCATTTGAATTAACATTTTAGTCCTTTGTATTACTACTGAATAATTTCCATTAGAATACGGAGGATCAAAGAGAAGAGTATTCAGTTGAGACGCATATACATATTTTCCTTTCTAAACCCAAATAGCCCGCCCTTTCACGCATAGCTTGTCATGCAGAAACCTCTACTTTAGTTTCTGTGCATTAATGTCAGTATTTGAGTGTTATTGTAGGCATTCCTACATTGGTAATGATAATGAACATGTCAATATTTGTATAGCCGTAAGCTGTACTTTGTCTTGTAGTGCGTGGTACCTTAACAAAAACATGACCTTGACAATGGACAGAATTATTGTTCTCTGGAGTATTTGAGAGTTTTAGCGGAACTTAGAGCATCAGAATAATCGCTTAACTTGAAGCTATCACAATACAACGCATAGTGCGTTCTAACCCTATATTTATTTTCATTCTAAAGAACTACAATTAAAAGCATCTATTCGTATATAGAGTAAAGCGTAGTAATTACATTAGATTTTCTTATACAGTTGTATCTTTATTGGTGTCATATATATTTGAGGGAGGTATTCCTGACATCAAAACAGTAAAAAACTTCATATGTACAGGGATCTGAAAGTCATTATTTCAGAGTTACAAACAGAATCAAAAGTTACACAAATTGTTCGAAGTGACTTCCTCTTGCTTCAATGTATGCACTAAACCTGAGATCCATGCTCTGGCATACTCTGTTTAAAATTGCTAGTGTGTTTCGTATTTGGTCAAATCCAGTTTGGATACGTTCTGTCAAAATGTGAGCATCAGCTACAGGAGTCGCATAAGCCAAGGCCTTCAAATGTCCCCAGATGAAGCAATCCTCAGGCAACCTAGCATGTTTCCCCTCGACAAATCTTTGCGGAAATCGATCATTCAAAAAGTTACGAACTATCACTGAAATGAGCGGGAGCACCATTCTGTCAAAAGCACATTTGTTGGAGGCACATTATCAGTTAACTGATGTAACTCATTTCTGAGAAACTGGAGATAGATTTGTCCATTCAGACGCGGAGGAAAGAAGTAGGGATCAATAAGGTGATCATGAATGATTCCACCCCAAACCTCTGTTGAAGGTTGCCCTGTTGTACTTCATTATTATTTTCCAATGCCCAGTTATGAATGTTATGAAACTTGAAGATGCCGTCGCAAGTAAAACCAGCCTCATCCATGAATAAGATAGAGGCTAGGAAATTGATGAACATAGCGCACTGCTGTAACATATGTTTGCAGAAATGTCTTCTATGCTCAAAGTGCGCCTCATTTAATCGTTGCATACGTTGCAGGTGGTACCAGTATAGAAAATTTTCATGTAGAATTCTGCAGATAGTCAAATGACTAACTCTTTCCCTTACTGTTATACGTCTTGTGCTTTGTGATGGGTCTGCATCTACAGCACGATGGATTCGTTCTCCAAGCTCAATGCCTCGTACCGCTCGCTCTTGGTCGTCCAACATCCCTAGTACTGCTCTCAAATGCGCCATTCTCTCTCAAGCGTTGGTGAATTTGTGCGAATATCATTGCACACGGTCACTGTCTGTCAGGGTGCCTTTCTGCATAAAGTTCACGTGATCGTGCTGCATTGCCATATCCCTTTCTTCACTCATGGAATAATCTTCTTTCATCTAAGGCAAAGAAACGGTTGATATTCAGACCCATGTGCATGTGAACATTTTTTACTGTTTTGATGTCAGAAACACGTCCTCTAAATGTATGACACCAATAAAAATGAACCCCTTAAAGTGTATACATGTATAAATAATAAATTTAAATGGCACTAAAGCAATTTTATGAAATAAGTCGAAGTACATTTGATTTTGATGAAGGTGGATTGGAGTTAGTATCAGGTGGGAAGCATCTTGAAAATATTAATTTGGGATAAAAATCGGCAACACCATTTTGAAAGAATAAAGCCTAAAAAATGTTTCCATTTTAAACTATATACCTATTAGGTAAACGAATTATCTGAAAATAACCACTTTGTATATTTAATATAATGTTATCTTATATATGGAATTTGTATGGCTTATCACTTCTAAGACACAATTTATAGATACAATTACAGATAAATTCTTTTTTTTTCTGATATTGATTCAGAACATGAATTTAGTTAAGCATATATTTAGGTAATAATTCAGAAATGCATTTGGAACTATGCATACAATATTAAGGTTGTAGAAAATTTAGAATATTAGTAATGCAACACGAATGTAATGAAAATATAGTAGGTTAAAGTTCAGGAGTCAACCTAAAGAAGTTGTATGTTCAAAAATTGAAGTTACTATTTAGTTATATATTTTTGGTGCATTTACAAGTTGGTGTTTGGGTTTTATTGGGTTCTGATGTAACAGGAAATGATATCATGCCCTTTGCGGGTTAGGTCACGTCCATGTTATCTTCTAGATTTATTTATGGTCCATGAGCTTAGTTGCGGTTGGGCGCAGCAAGTCTTGCAAACAAAGACAAGAGCATCCTGGATTACTTCTAGGAACATGGGTTCAATTGCCGAGATGACTGCATACCCTTCCAGGATAACCAGAGTAGACTAAGTATCCATCGCACTGACTGGAAGGAGGTATGCCAAGCATTGTTGCATGGAACCTAAGTATTATTATGTTCATTAGAAACATTAGATGCTGGTTGGCGTAGCTGCAAAGCTGATTGTGAAAAAGTTGGCTTAAAAAGGGCCAATAAAAGCACATATAGTGCGGTGAAAAAATTAAAAAAACAGACTGTGATCCAAACAGTTGGAAAATACATTCTGAATGTAGGCTAAAATCGTCACTGGAGCTACATTATGAAATAAAAATTAGGTGGGATAAGGGAACATTTTGGGATTGCGTATGAAACAGAACAGGAATAGCATGCTTTTATGTTGGTAGGATGGATGTTGGCAGGAGGGTCTCCTATTACGCGATACCCATTTAAGCAGTATGCGTGCAGACGGAAAAAGTATTAACGGAGGTATTTTTGGCTTCCAAGAGACGGAGAAAGCATGCTGGGAATTGATTGTAAACAGCCAAAACTGGCCAAGCTTGAGTGTACGTGCATGTACGTACTTGGACATACGATTTCTGTGTAAACATTAAACATAATCTGTAATTGAGCATTTATATGTGATAATTAGCATAGAATAATGTGATATGTAAGCACAGAGTATTTTGTTGTATGTACATAGGTTACCAAATCAACCATCTTCAGACACATGCGACTGCTTTATGCAATTAAGTAATATTAAGTGCATAATAAATACAACTACTACTTGTCCTTATGCTAATTAGAAATAACCACAAATATCCTTTCAGCATAGACATATCGTTTGCCTAATGGAACCTTTGATGAATTTTCGTGTGGTTTTCTTTATCGGAATAATTTGTATACTTTTGTGTAAGTGGTAAACCATAAGAGACTAAAGAAAACTTAGTATACAAAATGTACCATCTTTAAAGTAAACAATTAATTTCAAATACGATTGTTTGTGGAATCAGTCATCTTCGAATATTTGTTGCTATTGATTTGAATTTTTCCAGTATTCGTAGCTCGATTGAAGAACATAACGATTGTACGATTTTTAACATTTTTATTTATAATGGCTCGAAAATACCAGGAAGGAAGAATAACGCTAGCGTACAGTCATGATTTGGTTCTTTTTTATATAAATATATTCCTATATCTCACAGAAATACTTTGCGAGAATAGTTTGGCACTCGCTTGTCACCAAAGCGACCCGGTTTCGATCCCAGGTAACCGCATGTGGGATTCGTGGTGGACGAAGCGACGCTGGGGTGGGTTTCTTCCGGGTTCTCCGGTTTCCCCCGCCATCTCATTCCACCGGTGCTCCATCTTCATTCCTGCGGTGCCGTAGTAGTAAAAGCGGGCGTTAAACACTTAAAAAAAGAATAGTTTGTAAAATGTTTGTGAGTTAGATTTATTTTTGTTGTCATTTTAAGTTAAAAGTTTCAATGACGGAATCTTAACGTTTTGTTACTAAAAAACAAAGTGTTTAACCACTATTTTATCCGCTTGTAAAATATTCATCTTTGAACAGTTAAAAGAGTTATAGCAATGCAATTTAAAGATCTTTGTTAGTTGCAAGTATATTCCGGATGAGAGAGAAGTTGTTATACCATATGACAAGTATGATAAGGTCAGAGAAGACGGAAATGGTGATTTGACCTTTGACTTGAACATAATGCGATAATTCCTCTCCGACCTCTCTGCATAATTTGCTTTCCTTTCGATGCGTCGTCCTTGGATACTTCGTCCAAGCTTTATTCTACTGTATTGCTCAGAGCATGTTCTTGTTAGTATTGAAATGACTAATTAAAATGTAAGTTTGACATCTTTGAATCAATATTGTTATCAAGAATAGAAATACCAAGTGCACAAAATAACTCTCATTGCATTCTACCAGTTTAGACACTGAAATGTTATTATTGGCTAGCTCGGTGTCGGTTTCACAATTTATCCCTAAAACTTCCGGACTTAGGTTAATTTTGTCCAATAGATTTGTGTTTCTTTGAAGTCATTTAAAATATAATTTAACGCAAATATTTTATTAGAACTCTCAGTGTACTATGAGAAAACATTTTTAGAAAACAAAAATAACTTTTTTTCAAATACCTACATTATATTTATTGCCTTGAATAAAAGCTCAACTATGCGCAATGAACTTTCCCCTAATCGTTGAATCAAGCTACGTATTACCATAAATAGTTCCCAAAATATAAACGTTTTACGCATATATATAACAATAAATAAAGCGCGTAGGAAAAATATTATACACATTAACATCCTTCTTATCGGAAACGCTTAAACATTAATCTGACTGAAGGACCTGGCCTAAGTCCTAAGTCCTAAAATGTCCTTGGATTTGGAGGTTAAAACAGACAATCAATACACAACTGCATGTCCCCACAGAACAGCAATTGCATGATCATAAAAGAAAAAAATCACCTTCCGCTTAATTTAATGATCGAACTTCTTCACTTCTTGTTGATCTTCATGTGCTTCCCACCTTCAGCTGTATGTCAACTATGACAAAGATGGAAATACCTTCCCGAAAGGTTACAATATGAAGATCTGGCGTTGTGACGGTGTTAATACTTGCAGTTCAGTGCCAAAGTATGAAGCCAAAGTCACTATTATTAATGCTTTTCATATTCGAAAACAATAACGTGTTAGATGGCACATGAAGGCAACAGTGCAACATCAGAAAGTTACCTAAGTAGCTGATTTACGAAAAACCTGGTCTTTAGTAACATTTGAACATGCTTCTGTAAGTGTAATTCTTTATTATTAAACATGAGACTTAATACTTAAACTTCTTGTAATTAGTTTCCAAAAGTTGTAAAATCGTTAATTTGTTTTAGCTTTTTTATTTATTATTCTTTCGTCCCGGAATTTATTCCTTGACGCGCTTCTCCGTGTTCTATTTTGGTCTCTCACAAAACTCCTTCAAAATTCTTAAGATTCTTGCAATGTAGTCAATATGTTAAGATGCCAAGCGCAAGAAACTCAAAGAATTACGTGTCCTGGATCAGCAAGGCAGCGTGGAAGAATTTGATCATAAGAACCTCGTTCTTTACATGTCAAGGAATACCAACATTCCATTTCCGTTTATCGGATTTTTTCTAAAACATGTGAGGAAAGACAGAAAAGTTGCACGTCGCAGTAAAGAGGAAAGAAGAGTGACAGGATAAGGATAGTGTTGGGGCTTAAAGGAATCCGGAGAAGCGTGTCATGCCACAAAAAGGGGAAAAACATCGTCGCCATGAAGCAGGAGCTGGGGGTTCGATAAGGAAGGAAATAACTGTCTAGGTACACGCTCCTACAGACTACATCCCCTTATTTGCTTGGCTGTCATATATCTTTATCATTATTATTCTGTAATTGTAATTTCTGAACTTTTTTCAAATATTTCAATTGGAATATTTTTATTTTTTGTATTCTCACAATTTATGTAAATGGGTTGACTGAAGCTGTACATTCAGAATTAATGTCATGAGAAATTTTAAGGAATTTTAAACAACAGCTGCATTTTTGCACCAAATAAAAATATATAGAATGAACAAAAAGCACATTGTGGGAAATGCATTATTTATTACAGAATCGAGGAATGGTTTGAAAAGGCGAGACAAAGTCGAATATTTTCTATTTTCTTGCGTTGCACAGCATCAACAGCTATAGCTAATAATATGGGCGTCGGCAGACTTTGCCCAGGAGGGGAGCGCATGTTGTAAGTTTGCAATCAAACAAAATTAATTCGTTATTGTTGTCAAAAACGGTAAAAATGAGTTAGAGCATTTGTTGCGGATAACCGTATTAGTTTCTGCTAAATAAAAATTGTTCTTTATAGCAACATTAAAACAATAGTGTTAGTAATTGACTGCACATTAAATGCATTGATTTTCAAGCGGGGCCGCGGGCCTCCTTGCCTCTCCACCTCCCCCCCCCCCCCCTCTTTGCGATGCCCATGCCTAACACGATGACTTAGTAACAATAAACTGAGTAAACTGATGTTGATGTCGTGACTTCAATTGTTTGAAAGTCATATGAATGATAACAGAGATTCAGTATTTCAAGAAGAATTTGAACATGCATTATGAAGACGCAGTTAGTGAAGACGCATGGGAAATCTTATTGTATTTTACTTCCCGCCCTAGTGTATAATGCATGTTATTACAACCATCAAATTTATGTTAGTAGGCGTGTATTTCCTGGAACTGAATTCGTGTTTTGGAATTGTAAACATTATTGTGAATATGTAGAGAACATATGATCATAGAAGAGTCAGTTGTGGGAGGAATTACAGATGTTGATGTGTATTTGTAGAATAGTGGTTAGCGGCACCTTATGCATTGTTCAAAATCTTTAAACAACCCACAATTGTTGCGAGTAAGGAGTTGCAGTATTTATTATGGTGGATACAACATTTCGTGGCGACTGATAACTGACATCATTATCAATTACTATTTCCCATGGCACAAATAAATTTAATGCGCGCAAATGATATTTCCTACTATGTGCTTTTCTAGCGTGCTTAACTATATAAACCCGTGGCAAGTCTGATTGTTGTGTTGACCAACTACACCTGTCACCCGCCGTTAAATTTTGTGTCCGCTATAGGAGAGGATTTTCCTAAAATGTTCAATTTTACTAGTATTTTCTAAGGTATTTACGTAATACATACCTACTTACACTGCTGCTTCGCACACAAGCTTTTCAAAAGCGCTGTAGAGTTTAAAATAGCTGTAAGTTCGACTTGTATTAATTTAACAGGACTGAGCTCCCGTGAAGCCATAATTAGCAACACTCGCCGTGAAAACTTTGGAATTTAATACCCTCAAAATTATTGTGGGTATATTCAGTTATTATAACGACCTATCAAAGGTTAGAACTGACCTCTGAAGTTTTATCAGTAAATCGAAAGAGGCAGCCTTATTACCACAACTGTAAGTCTCCGAATTGGCAGCACTGATAGTAGCAGTGCAAACTTTGAATACTCATTGATGTGTTTCATAAGTGATCGTCGCCTCTAATGATATCAATACATTAAAACCAGTGTCTGCAAATTTAAGATAGAGGAGCTCTGCTTATTGTTATGTGAAGGATGGTTTGGGCGATATGTCTGACCAAGTTTGTACCCATATTGCTGGCTCGATTTTTAAATTGTTTTCTGTTTTGCTCTGGAGAGTGTTTGCACCTTTGGAATATCGCATATAGCTTCATAATTTGAACTCCTCTTAACACTGCCCTTGTTAGTCATGCATCCTATTTTTACTTTCTCTACTGGTAAGTAGGGGAAATATTGTATTCCACCCAAAAATTCGATGTCGAGATTTCACCGGAAATATGTTTTGAGATACCCTGAATAAAAAAAAGCATTTTTAGAAAAAGGTCCGTGTGTGTGTGTGTGTGTGTGTGTGTGTGTGTCTTTGTGGACAACATAGCTCAAAAACAAAAACGAAAAGTGGGTTAAAAACCAAAGTTGGTATATAAGTTAAATGTCATTCAAGGATGCGACACGAAGATTTTCAAGAACATAGCCCTATCCTAAACCACCTCTTACATGGAATATTTTTAGAAAATTTTGTTTTTCTTGGAAATGGCTCTAAGGATTTTGATTAAAATGTCATATGTTTGAGATATTTTTATGACAAATGAAATGTATATCTTGAATTTTCTGGCTATAGCTCCTGTAGTCGTATTTACTCTGGACGACTTTTGCATAACTGGTAAACCGTAAAGCTTTGAGATCCCGTTCTCTTTGCACGCTTAAAATATTTAAAAAAAAAAAAAAAGTTCAACGATGTTGCATTTCAGGAAAGTTTTGTTTTCCGAAGCTAACACAAATAAGGAGGAATATGACATATGATCCGAGATTCTTTGTACATTTTACACAACCATTTGTGTACTGCATTAAACGAAATAAATAATTCTAAAATGGTTATCTGTCCTATTTCCAAATTTACAATAATTTTGTACATTATTGCCCTTTATTTGGCAGATATCCTCATATTATACTTTTTACCCCTTATATTTAAATTGTGCTTTTTGTACAGATTTATTTTCAGACTGTATCTTTATGACAACCCTAAAATAGGTCGATTATCCAGCTACTGGATTTTCTTTCTACCAGCTGATGCTTAATTGGTTGATATTGTTGCAGAAAAATGATTGGAAGGATAGTGCTACTCCTGGTAGCCGCCTTGGCTTCTGTGAACTCCCATTCCTATCATCTTGGTTCCTGCCCAAACGTGGAACCAATGGCGGGCTTCGAGATGTCCAAGGTTAGTTTATCTTCTAAGAGTTAATGAAAATCAGATTCATTATTATTTTCCTTACTTTTTCTAAGTGCCATGTATCCCACAAAGTAAGGAATTATGCTTTTTAAGAGAATTAACGATTGTCCTGTTAAGTGAGCTTTCATATATATTAATATACAACAGAGGAGGGGAGAGGAGAGGAGGGTAGCGGTGTGAACTTAGGGAGAGAGTGGGCCATCACCAGCATGTTTTCTTTGTGTGTTTTTAACATTCTGAAGAACTTTTTAATTTTACAGTACTGAGTTTGTGTACATTAAATTCATTCGATTATGTCATTAATAATAACATGACCAAAAATAAAATATATAATTTATATCAAAGTTGATTGAAATTGTTTCATATAAAAACCTTTTTCTATAAAAGCATCTATAATTTGTACAACTATAAAAACTCTTGTCCCACCAACCTACTCTAAATTGGAAACCGACATTTGTCGAGAAGTATATTCTATTCTAGCGGATGTGTGTGATCATTTCAAGCAGTATTTTGAGTCCCTCACTCCTTTATATGGGTTTGTCTAACATCTCAATATTCTCAAAATGGTTCTAACAGTTTTGATCAAAATAGCATATATTTAAGATATTTTATGACAAATTAAATTTAAATCTTGAATTTTCTGTGTAAAGCGTCTGCAGACCGCGTGTAACTGGGAAATTGTAAGAGATAGACAAACTATTGCTACGTGGATCTCATTGAAGCACAAATTATTGTTATACGAAACTTCTAGTTAAAAGATATTTTTATTTCTAGTTAATTACTTAAAATCGCACTCGTTCTCTCTCTCTTTCTCTCTCGGCGCTGCAAAGAGCGGCCGGCTCTTAACAGATTGGAGGACAATCGCTCAAAGCCATATTCCCTTGTACCTACATGGAAAGCAAGCAATAATTTCTGCAAGTGTTTATCTCTATTAAAATGAAGTAGATAGAATAATTAGCTCTTGGCAACATGTCCTCACTCCCAGAGGTTCAGACTCATTGGTGTGGCTTAGAATTTTCCAGTCTTGCTCCACGGTTTACGTGAAATGACATTATTATTGATAAACTTTATAGAGGTTACCTCCGATGTCCAATACATATATGTTACACTTACGGCATTGTAAGCCGTCATTGGGACGTTTTACCTCAAATATGGTTTGAGATGTCTCTGTGAAAAATTCCGAATAAGTTAAGAAATGTGATGTGCCGGAAAGTTGCCCTGGTAGCTCAGTCGTTTAGAGCATTCGAACGGAATCGGAATATCCGGATTCATATATGGCAATGGATTATTAATTTGTAAGACTGAGTGGAGAAAGTCATGTGAATGTAACACGTTATATGAGTAACATGATACCATATCTGTAAAAACACATAAGACGTTTCAGCTAAAGTTGCGTAAAAGTTTTGGAAGTTGGGCTAAGTTGTTGAGTTAAATTACAGTGGAGCTTGGATAATCCGAAGCTGAAGGGACCAGAAAAAATTCGAAATATCCAAAAATTGATATTTTAGCAAGACAGGTACCAGGATTTTGTGGTTGTCTCACTCTTTTTCGACTCTTTCCACTTTTACTCGAGACACTGCTTGAAATGTTCATAATTATGTTCTTCAGGTAAGTTGATAAAGTGTTCTGTGATATTGCTTATTGCTTTACTCCAGAACCTTTTCAACTTCTCGAATGACGGAGACTTTTCCCGCAAAGTTAGTGTTACTGGACACGCGGTTTGCAACGCACTGAACAATGGGAAGCTCAAGCGATAACTAAAGGCACTCGTGTTGTAAACAACGGGATATGGGAGAAGGTATAGAAGCTCAAGACCGGCAGCTATAAAAGCTGCATTTCGACAAAACAAACGACCACGGAGCGATGACCTCTTTTGCGGAAACACATGGGCGAACTTAGATATCCGTGTTTAGATTAATTTTTAAATGACATTTCTGAATAAAAACTTCGAATTAAGGAAAATGAAACTCGAATATCTTGTGCCTTTTTACATTGCTTTAATACAAAATTCAAGGGATCAAAACATGTTCGAAATATCGACGATTATGAATTATAAAGTTACGAATTATCGGAGTTCCACTGTAATTATTATTTCCTAAGGATTGATAGAGAAAGACATGTAATTGTAACGTTTTAGATTTACCAGAGTGGAATAATAATAACTCTCTAATGAAAGTAATAACACGTTTCAGTTGAACTTGCACAAATATGTTTGTAATGTGGCCTAAGAAATTAAGATAAATTGTATGATTTTTTGCCATAGGAGTAAATCATTTGTGACTTTCTTGTGTGGGACAAACATGTTGTGTGTTAGCACCGTATATCTACTAAGGAGCATGTTAATGTGTGCAGTTCCTAGGCAAGTGGTACGTGATCCAGAAAACCTCGACTGGCAGCACGTGTCTGGTAAACAAGTACGCCCCGTCCAATGAGACAGACAAGTACGTGATCGAACAACTAAGTGAACACTTTCTCCTGGGCCTGGGGAACGTGAACCACGAGTACCGCTACGAGGGCATCATCTCCATACCTGATGACTCCCAACCCGCAAAGATGCAAGTTCGCTTTCCTCTAAGTAAGTAGCACTGGGACGTGGGGAATCCCTAAATGGCTGTTCCCGAGGGGAGGAGATACAAGGGCAGCGCTTTAGTAATCCTGCTTCTATTTGCAGCCAATCTAATTTTCTGCTTCTCTTCTTCAACTTATAGACACATCCATCCTTTTCCTTTCACTTCTACCTCGTTTTATTTCAACAGTTTTTCCCATCTGATTCTTTTTCTGTTTCCTTCATTGTCTACCTCTCTCTGACTCTCTCACGTTTCTACACTTTTCGAGATTTAAACCCCTTACATGACTTCCTTTTAGAGCTTTTGTACCAAATGTATTTTCTTCTTAATTTTGTGTTTCCTTTCAACTCAGCAGCACATCCATTGTGCTACTTTCATTTTTATCTCCTTTTATTCCAACATTGTTTTCCCATCTTATTCCTTTTCCGCTTCCTTCATCTCTTCCTCTCTGTCTATTTTTTCCTCTCTTATTAACTCTCTTGGGCGTGTAATTTTCGAAATGTATGTAGCTTCCTTACATTACTGCTATTTAGATTTTTCATCCAATTGTATTTTGTTATTCATTTTTATTATTTTTCAACGTCCTTCCATATTCTTCATTTAACTTCATATTGCTTTAGTTAACTTGCTTCCTCCCCTTCTTTGTCTATTACTATTTGTGCCTTGTGTACTGCTTCAGCCTTACGTTAACCAGGACCCAGGGATTCTACACGATGAGTGTAACAAATGTGTCCAATAAAGAGCAGTTTCGAAAACAAATAGTAATAGTAATAATTGTGTCAAATATTTGGAATATTTGGAACCATCTCGAGTCTTGGCGAATGGATGTAAACGGTTTATTATTTCACTAACTGTCACACAAACATGGCGTGAACAATGTGTTAACGTCTTTTTTATGTTAATTCGAATGGATTTAGTCACAATTTAATGTTAAAGTGACGTTGCCAAACTTCTCTTACAAATTAAACTTTGCATGATGTCTCAACATTACATTGTGACTAAATTCATTCGAATTAAAATAGAAATGCATTACAGCATTGTTCACACAATGTCTGCGCGACAGTTAGTGAAATAATAAACCATTTATAGCCATACTTCAAGAAGCTAGATGGCTCCAAATAGTATGCGCCAAAAACTACAGTACTGGAAATTACGTTACTCTTATTTTCATAACCTTACGTATCGAGATGATAGTGTTTATGATAGTGTAAATGTTCGAAATGTGCTCACATATTTCGAAACGCAGAGTCCCGAAGAACGAGACGATCTTCTGACGTAATGCACGCACAGTTTTGGATGGATCTGGACAATTGAAAACTTTTGTACGAGGAAATTGTTTAACAATAGATAGCATAATTGTGTTGCTAGGCGCTGGCTTATTGAAGTGTTCACGATATTGTTGCGCCACTAACTTTAAACTCGGTCCGCCTGGATAACCGTTTCCGAACGAGCTAAAATAATACTCCACTATAACCACTTTTTCCTCCGTCTCGAGACCCATTGTCACCTCCATTCACAGAACACAACGTTCTTTACACAACTAACAATACATCATGGCAATGTAACAACACGCAGACGCTCAAGCGTGCGCATGCGCACTGCGCGAAAATGAGTACTGAAATTTTTGGCGCATACCGCACTTGACACAAATTATTTTTTTCGACCATACGCTTCTTTATTGACAATAATGATATTGGATAATAAGTATATCAGATATAGGCAAACTACGTGTCACACTCAGGACGGTGGGAGGGAGGGAGGGTCGTGTTGCAACGTAACCACTACGTCTCTATCGGAGCAGTGGCGTAAATCGACTCCTCGTTTTGAAAAGTTGGAAATACTTGGTTATTAAGGCGCATGTTATGCACTAAATGACAAAACAAAATCAAGGGACTTATTCATTATTATTCATATATCTAAGGTTTAAACCTAATACATATATTTCACTTCTTGTCAAACGGAACAAATGCAGTATTGCTAAGTTTTCAGGAAAAGTTAACAAACGTTACTCAATACTTACAGTTTTTATGAAACCCAAACACAGTATATTTCCGTATATTTATGTTACAAAATATGAAATATATTTTTCCTTTAAACATGTTTGGAATATATCTCACTGGGTTAGAAGACAGAAAATAAAAGGGGAGAGTGAAGTTCACGAAATGTAATTAACCTACTCAGTATTCACCTACCGATTCGGGGAGATCCCGAAAAAATTATGGATTCAGGATGGTTGCCCGCGAGAATCGAACCTACAATCTTCTGAATGCAAGTAACACGCGATAGCATATGCGCCAGCTTGCTTGGTTGTTAACACCAAAGTAAATCCACAACACTTAGGTGTTTTTATTCAGCTATCTTCACTAGTTTCTGTCATTTGTACCCGTAAATGTTAATTGTATCATAAAATGTAATTGAAACAAAAACTTATGGAGAAAACAAAGTTTTATATATTTGCAAAGAAATCATGTAGTTTGAGCACATATACGCCGACATATTTAGTAGTAGTATCTGTTTCAACTAAAAGATAGAGATGAATCTCCAGCACTCGTTAGGAACCCTAACGTTTGCTCGTGCCCCCTCGCCTGGGTTCCAACAGGCCAATATGACGCCCTCACCTCATTCCTTCCTCCAAGGAGTCTCACATACAATTCCCTTGAGTGCACAGAGTGAAATCCCCTCCGCTTGTACCCTACTCACCTAAAAGATGCACTATTGTTTATATTCCCAAATGCGTAGAAGTTGTGTTTCTTTTCTTTCCCATGTCTATTTCTGTTAAGTGATGCTGAAACATGGCAGATGCAGTAATATTTAAAACACCTGTTTAAAAGTATGGTTCCTACAACAATAAAATGTAGAATAAGTTAAAGATGAAATTCTAAACAATAAAACAGCGTAGAAAAACTGCAAATCATTCATTATTTTAATACCTAACAATTACCATCAGTGTTCTGCTATAGGCAGTCAAAATAATGTTGGTCTTTGTGACGTCGTGTTGCAGATATTATCGGAAGTGCATCATACATCGTATTCATGACGGACTATGAGAACTACGCAGGTGTTTTCTCCTGTCAGAAGCTTGCCTTTGCACACAGACAGTCTGCAACTATCCTCTCCAGGAAGCCCACCCTTGACAAGATATATGTTGACAAGGTAAGTTACGCTGTTAAAAGACAACGTGTTCTCTCCTATAGCGAATAAATACACAATTATTGAAAGTTAGTTTTCAAGGGGCAAACTTAGGCCTTGTTGAAATATGTTCCTGCATCCTATTAGTACATTTACTTTAATTGTATAATTTACATTTATATATTATACAGCTTCTTAGTGATTATTAAACATTCGCCTATGGATTAAGCATAGAAATAACAAACATGAGTAAAAAGCTTCTTTTAAGCTTAAAGATGTAAAAATAATGTTTTAATTCAAATAAAACATTCTTCATGCCTTAGATTACCTCAAAACAAATACCCGAAAGTCACTTGAAAAATGTCGAATAAAGAAAACCATTAATTATTTCGTTGTTAAATTGCTGAAAATGTGTAGCTTACAACTCATCAAGAGTTGTTCAAAATGCTTCCTATTCAATACGCTTTTCTTGTCTTTGTTTTGCGTTATTAACCATATATTTATACAAATGTTTATTAATAGTATAACACTTCCGTCCTGTGATATTTACTTCAGATGTTCCAAGATTGTGCAAAAATGGAAATTCTAATGAGCTTGATCATAGGATCTTGGGAGTCAATCAGTTGTATCATGCCTTCCGATCCATTGATCAAAGTTGCTGTCGAAACATTCCTTTACGGTAAATTGTAGTGTGGCGGAGCGCCATTTTGCTGCCAAGTTGAGTAACAATTTGCAATTCGTGTATCTCACTCCTAACACCAGTGTGAAAAATGACAAAATCCAGGCCAGTTACTTTACTATCACTTTATTTTTCTACTACACTTTCCCCCCAAAACGCAATTCTCTTCTACTGACATTAACACAGTATAGTAGATATTTCGTGATGTTACAACACCCAACTGTTTTCTTCTCATAGACTTGACTCAGTCCTCACTTTCTCTGTCTCTCATCAGTAACTTTGACGATATAATCACTCGGCACTCGTTAAACCTTCTTCAGAAGCGATGTACCTTTCACGACGACAGTACCCCTCCACCCCCACACAGAGCTATGTCGCACTCACTGATACTTGTCTGTAACTCTCGGCTCATGTCTGCACTCTCTTCTGCTGCTTCCTCGCCTCCTTATATAGTGAGAAAGCAGCAGAAGACTCGACTTCCAGATACACACTGGCTACCGTGCAGTTCTCAAAGGTCGTGAAAAACCCTTTGTGTTGCCACTTGCTTGTTGTTAGTCACGTGTTTGCTCGTGGAGCGCCTTTGTTGTGGTGTGAAGTAACTTAGCTCCGAACGTCCTTTTTTATGCTCCATCACGTACTTTACTTTACTCGGCCAAGTGACATTAGGGGTACCATTACATGAGGCAATTTACTCAGCCTAAATCAATTCATGTTTACAGGTTCGCACCCGGCTGAGCACATTCGGCATTGACCCCTTTGACCTGAGCATCATCAAGCAAACCGAGTGCAGTGCTCCCGATGAGGATACCTTCAACATTGACATCAACCCCGGAACATTCACAGCAGGCAGCGTGGCTGGAGTCGTTCGCACTGCTGGAGACAAGATTGGGGATGGTATCGAGGTCGTCGCTGACCATGCCACCAACCTCTACCATCGCTTTTCTGGTGACAATAACAATCAGGGAGCCACCAGACGACGAGACCGCGAAGAACTCAGCAATCCCACTAATGACGCCGAATGGCTGCCTTAAACATTCAACATTCCAAATATTACCAGTCTATGTATGTGGTTTAGTTAATACTTTTAAGTTGTAATCGATAAAATGCTCCATTTAGTGTAAAGTTCCTGCACAAGACGGTGACTGTTACTTGATTTCTGTATAACACATTCAACGACATCTGCAGGATGCACCTAGACATCCAGTAAAGCTTAAATATTTCATTATTTCAGTTTGAAACAAAATTAAGAGGCACCTAAATATCAAGCACTTAGCACTTAGCACTCCCCTGTACATCAATCAATGTTACGCAGTCTTCACTTCAGTTTATTCAACAAATTACTATTCTGTGCTTTGATGCGCAATGTGTTCATGCTGGATTCAAGTAACCTCTAGAACAATGGTTTTCAACTTTCATTGCTCAAGGTACACTATCGTATGCCACGACACCTTAGAACATACTGACTCTAGCTGCCAAATAGTCTGACAAATGCATGATTGCAACGTTTCCTTCGGGGTCTTATGCCTCGACCTTGGCCTACAGCTATGCAGGTCAACTAACATTTAAGTCTGAGAATGTTTTTCTCAAAATATCACAGTGTAGAATAGTAAATATATAGGATTACTCCCAGTGAAAAAGAAAATATGTTTTGTATATACGCAGTTCAACTCGATTTAGTTTGCAAAGCAATGATTAAGAGGAAAATTAAGACGTATTACTAAAGCTCTCTACTAACTCAGTACTTATCGTGACAAATCTGTGACAAATCTCGCGGCCCAGTAGTGTACCATGCTGTACCCTTTGGAAACCAATGCTCTACAAATTATATTGAAACCGAACGTTGTAACAATCTTGCAGAGAATTATAGAACTGTGTTTATTGCTCTTGCTGCTACTGATAAAGTATAAGATAAGAGTTACAAAAATGCCGTTTCATATTGAAAACAGTCCAGTGCATTGTCATTTGTTTACTTAGAAGCGTTTTACTAAAATTAAAGCGCTGGAGAAATTCAATTCACTGTTGATTGAGAACAGATTTGTAATCGTAAATGTATGGATTATAAAATATGGAGCTTCGGGCTTTCATTTACTCATTTAAGTGCACAAACAAACAAATAAATACATAACAATGATTAATAATGAATAAGAATAAAGTTAACAAGAGAATAAATTACAAGAGAGCAGATAGGAACAATAAAGAACATTTGCCCTTCCTATTTTTTAAAGATCCGCTTTTAAGATAAGGGCATCCTACTCTTGGAGAAAGAACGACAGTAGGTATTTTGATCCATGTCTGTTAAGTTGGCAGCTCTGACGAACTGGACATCGTCAGTGTTTTCTCTCAAGCAGGCAGCTACGTGTTTCATAATGCCAGTGAAAACATTAACATAAATTCAAAATTTTTTATTTCGAATTGAAACCACAGGTGATTTCATTTTTACTCAGTTGCACGTATTGAGAACTAAGACAATTGGTAATGTGCAATTTGTGAAAAGATGTAGTTGCGCAATTTCTTTCTTTTTTCGTTTTTATCATTCATTGCTCATTCCACATCTGGCCGTTTATGAAACACTTTTAGGGAGAAAACAAAATGTATCTGGAACCAGCGACTCCATTAAATTCTCAAGTCTATCCATAATCCATAATTTATCACTAAGGGAACAATGAAACAATGCATAGGAAGCAATAGAAAGTAATAGCAATAGCAACAATATTGTTGAGAAGTGTGTTTCTAATCCTGTAAGCAGGTCCAAGCTGCATGGAGCATTAACCAAAGGGACCAAAGTTAGTTATCTGTTAAAATAAATGATATCAAAATCATCATCATGTAGTACGAGCTAGAACTCATCTTCATAGATTCATAATCAAATTGTGATATATGTTTTAAAAGTAAATAAAATTGTAATATTTTTAATTTGTGTTTTCATGACTTAATTCTCCTTACCTTTCAACAGTTGAAGTGTGAATCGAGGATTAATTTACTGGTCTGAAAAATAAATAAATACAAGCAGACAGAGCATCCATTATGCAGGTTAACTAAGAACAAGTGTCCGAGAAACCAACATTTCGGATAGAAATCCATCTTTAGCAAAGAGAGAAAATTTGTATGTGTTTGTAGGGTGGCTTCGAAATTCACTGAATCAAGTTTGATAATTCCTTCAACTTAGGAACTGCTTTACTCAAATTCATATAACTCAATTTTAGTATTTTTTTCGGTTGCAAACATGTGGGAACTTTAAATGCCTTATTAAAATAGAAAGTAGATCGATAACACTAAACAACACACACTTTTCAAATTTCACGAAAAATGTTCAGAGGCTAGTCAACCGGAGATCGACTGAACTCGTTTGCAGAATCCAGAAATAAATAGCTTCCGAAACGTATTGATAGATAAAAGTGAACATAGCGAAAAAGAAAGAAAAAAAAACTAATAAACAAGAAATAACCACACACAGCAAACCAAAAAAGGAGAGAATATTCAAGAAATTCATTTATCACCCACAGACATTTGGCAAACTCAAAAATAGTTTTAAAGAATATA